>CM076578.1:29962400-30463415 GCA_034641835.2 Pinus albicaulis
GTCACTTGGAGAAAATGGAATATTCAGATCTGTGCCTCTAAAATTATCATTTGCAAGAAACTCTTCATCCTCCCCTTCCTCAGTGGTGCTCTCATAATCCTTGGGATTAGGCATAAGTGGAAGTTTTGAATTTGTATTCACTAGAATTTCTTCATCCCGCCCCTCCCCTTCCTCACTGATGCTCTCATAATCCTTAGGATTAGGAATAAGTGAATGCCTTGAATCTATATTTATTGGAAATTATTCATCCCCCCCTTCATCAGTGGTTAAATTATAATCGTTATGATTAGGATGAAGTGAAAATTTTAGCTTTGGAAATTCATCCCCATCTTCATCAGTGGTGCTGGCATAATCCTTAGGATTAGGACGAAGTGGATATTTTGACGCTGTAAATTCTTCATTCCCCTCTTCCTCAGTGGTGCTGACATAATCCTTAGGATTAGGACGAAGTGCATATTTTGACTCTGCAAATTCTTCATTCCCCTCTTCATCTCTGGTGTTGACATAATCCTTAGGATTAAGACGAAGTGGAAATTTTGACTCTGGAATTTTTTCGTCCCCCTCTTCATCATGGTGCTTGCATAATCCTTAGGATTAGGACGGAGTGGATATTTTGACGTTGTAAATTTTTCATTTCCATCTTCATTAGTGGTGTTGGCATAATCCTTAGGATTGGGACGAAGTGGATGTTTTGACTCTGAAACATTATCATTCCCCTCTTCATCAGTGGTGCTCGCATAATCCTTACAATTAGGACGAATTTGATATTTTGACTCTGGAAATTTTACATCCCCCTTTTCATCAATGGTACTGGCATACTCCTCAGGATTAGGACAGAGTAGATATTTTGACTCTACAGATTCTTCATTCCCCTCTTCACTTGTTGTTCTCGCATAATCCTTAGGATTAAGCTGAAGTGGATATTCTTCATCTCCCTCTTCATCAATGGTGCCCTCATAATCCTTGGGATTAGGACGAAGTGAAACTTTTGACTCTGGAATTTTTTCATCATGCCCTTCATCATTGTTGCTTTCATAATCCTTAGGATTAAGAGTAAGTGGTATAACTGGCGCTCGATTTACAGAAATTTCATTTTGCTGCACCTCATCAATTTTGTTCTCATCATCTTTAGGATAATGACCAAGTCGATTTTTTGACTCTCTATTCATGGTGAACGAACTCCCGTTATATTCATCACTCTGAATAGAGTTGTTGCGTGACGAAGATGTTGATGTTGTACAAAGAAAAACTTCGCTATCAGAAGAAACCATGGCTTTCAACAAGAATAGATTGAATGATACAAATTCCTCTCCCACTTACAATATATAGCTTAAAGACTGAAAATTTCCCTCGAAATTTTCCCTCCAAAAAAATTCGCGAAAAAATTTCCCTCCAAAATTTCCCCCCAAAAAATTTCGCGAAAAACTTTCCCTCCAAAATTTTCATTTCAAATATTTGGTACAAATATTAGTCAAAAAATGTATTTAGCAATTTTTTTAATAAACTGTTTGTGTTGAAATATTTTACCAGTATTTATATTCAAAATATCCACAAAATATTTCTATCATGGATGCCTTCCAAACTAAAATAATGTTTTTATTTCAATGATTTAACATTGACTAGATGTAAGTATTAACTATAATATTACTATAATACCTACATGCAAATATTAACTATTTTAACTATAATGACTACATGTAAATATTTTAAATTTTAAATTTTAAACTTATGTTATATTCATCTAAAATTTATTTCAAAATTTATTAATAAATTGTTGGTCTTCAAATATTTCACCATATTTTCTATTCAAAATATTCCTTTCATGTATGTCTTCGAAACTAAAATAATTTTCTTATTTGAATGGTTTAAGATTGACTACATGTAAATATTAACTATTTAAACTATAATATTAACTATAATTAACTACATGTAAATATTTTAGATTTTAAAATTTAATCCCTTGATTTTAAATATTAATTACATGTAAATATTAACTATGATAACTAAATGCAAATATTAACTATTTTATCTATAATATTAACTATAATTAACTACATGTAAGTATTTCATATTTTAATTTTTAATCTGAGATTATATTTGAATTATTTAACATTCAGTACATGTAAATATTAAATACAATATTAACTATGATAACTACATGCAAATAATAAGTATTTTAATTATATTATGAACTATAATAAACTAAATGTAAATATTTTAAATTTGAAATTTTAATCCCACATTCGTTAAACAGTAAACCAATCAGACAATATTCGCTATATAAAAGGAATGATTGTTTCTATTCATCACATCACATCAAGTTTTCTGGTATTTGTTAGAGCAAATTTCTGGAGGTGTTGCGTTGGCATTGGTAACTTCGTGGAGGCATTGCATTGGCATTGGAGGCGTTGTGTCGCTATTGGTAATTTTGTGGAGGTGTTGCATTGGCATTGGTAACTTCGTGAAGGCATTGCATTGGCATTGGAGGCATTGTGTTGCTATTCGTAATTTTGTGGAGGTGTTGTGCTAGCATTGGTGAAAGTAGCTTTTTGCATTTCAAATGTTAGTTTTCCTTCTATTCTGTCAATTTAAAGACGATTTTGGGGAAAATCTGTTTTTCTATAGTTTTTTGTGTCCAAAAACTACATTTTTAAGGTTTTTAGGTTCAAAAACCTTAATTTTTTTATATTTTTTTAGTGAAGAAAATGCAAAAAGAACTAAATTTTTTAGGGTTTTAAGGACAAAAATTTAGATTTTCTTTTCTTTTTTAAAACTTAAAAATTCATCTAGACAGAAAAATCCATAAAACAACCATGCACATAAAAAAAAAGTAATATTATAACATTTTTATTTGTTTTTTTTTTATCATAAATATATCAGTGGTTTCATTATTTTAAAAAAAAAAAAAAAATGTTTTTATTTGAGAATTTTTTGATTTTATATTCTATTTTATTTTATTTTTTTAATTTTAAATCTTAGTTTTATTCTTTTTAATTTTTAAATTTTTTTTTCTTTATTGTTTTGTTATATATATATATATATATTTATTGTATTGTTATATTAAAACAAATGTTTTATTTATTTATTATATTGTATTTTTTTTTTAGAAACAAGACATAATTGTTATTTAATAATTTTTTTTTTTTTGGGATATTTTTTACATTTTTTTATTATTAAATAATGTTTTAATAATTGTATTATATTAAAAATTTAAAAAATTTAAAAACGAAATTTTTAAAAAAAAAAGAGTAAAAAAATTTAAAAAAAACTAAAAATAAAAATAAATAAATAAATAAATAAAACCAAAATTAAAAAATATTTTATTAAAACAAATTTAAAAAAAAAAAAAAACATTTGTTTTAATATAACAATATAATAAATTGCCCACGGGGCTTTGGTTCGACGGTGAAGGGTGCACTGTTAAGGCACTCCATGCGATAGGTCACCGGTTCCAATCCCCCCGTGGGTGTAGGATTAGTCTAAACTAGCAAAAAAAAACAATATAATAAATTAATTTAAAAAAAAACTATATAACAATACAATTAAAAAAATAAAAATAAAAATATAATATTATAACATTTGTTTTTAACATTTAAATATTTAATTTTATTTTTTTTTTTTTTAATTTAAGTATTAAAACAACAATTTTTTTATTTTTTTTTTTCTAAGTTAAGACTAATCCTACACCCACGGGTTTCGAACCGGTGACCTTGCAGAACGGAGTGCCTTAACAACGCACCCCTTCACCGACTGTTCTACGCCTCGTGGGCAGTATTAAAACAACATTATAAAAAAATCATTTTTTTATTTTATTTTCTTTAATTGCTTTTATTTTATTTTGTTTATTTTTATTTAATTACTATGTAATGTGAAATAGAAATTTGTAATTTTCAAATATATTAAAATATTATATAAATTTATAAACTTTTATATTAATTTTTTATAATTTTAAGTTTATAATTTTTTATTTAATTGCTATGTAAAGTAAAATAAATTTTTCTTTTATTTTATTTTGTTTATTTTTATTCAATGTAAAATTAAATTTTAAAATTTTAAAATATATTAAAAGATTATAAGTTTTTTTAATAAAATCATTGTCTTAAAAAAAAAAAAAATTATTTTTAACCTTTGTTATAAATAGTTAGTAATTTTTTTGTTTTTTTTTTTAATATTAAACAAAAACTGAAGTTTGAAAATAATAGTTTATTTTTTTTTAATTGTTTTATACAATTTAAACACATTTTTAAATCTTTTATAAAATGTATTCAAAACATATTATATAGATATATATACATATGATTTATAATATTTTGTTTTTAAATGAAAATTTTTATAGTTAATTTTACTGCTTTAATTTCAAGCTATTTAGTTTTACAAATAAATTTTGTTTATTAAATTTATTTTATCCGCAGTATTTTTCCATTAACATATATATATATATATATATATATATATATATATATATATTATCAGGAAAATGGCATCAAAAAATATTTCTGTGAATGTTTTTGCACCTAGGGCAGCAGCTCCCAAATCTACAGTTGCAGCTCGACGCACTATGGATACAACTCCCAAATCTAAAGTTGCAGCTGGACGCACTATGGACACTATTGGACGCAATAAGACATTGTTGCACACACTAATAAAAATCAAGCAAGTGGGCCACCAGGTTCATTAAAGCTTATTTTTTATTGGAAGAACGCCGAGGAAATAGATAAAATTGATTTCTCATGGTATCTTGAAGACAGTGAAACGGAGGCTGATATACACATCTATCTGATTTGTGGTATGATTGACTTAAATGAGCCATATGATGTGATGGGCAGAGTACGAAACATATGTATGGTCCCGAATACAAACACTATTTATGTTCTTGCAAGGAAGGCTCAGAAACGTGAGAAGGTTAGATATCGTCTATCAATCGTCAAGTATGACACAGATGAAATATCTTCAAAATTTTCTCAAGAAATATCAAGCAACATTGCAAATAACATTGTAAGTATGCTTATTTTTATTTCCTCTATGCATTATTGTAAGGATGATTCAATTTTTTATAAATTATTGATCATTGACATGTTTTATTTTGTTTCATAGGATTTTGTTCCGAGTCTTTCAAACATGTTTGAAGGTATTTATATGTTGGTGCCAAATGTTATGGATGTGATCAACACTTTCCACAAATACAAAACAGAGGAAAGGAGATTGAAGCAAAGAGCAATAGCTCGTGACACTACAACAGTACAAAGAGGGGATCAACCAAGAGTCACTAAGGTGGGTCAATCTAGTAAACTTAAAAATGTTTCTTTTGAAGGTGTCGAACATGAAACAGAAAATTATGATAGAATTAGTGAGGAGGAGATTAGAACTGTTGTGCAAAAGGAGAAAACGGATCAGACACCAAAAAGAAAAATCGCCAAATATGTCTCTCTTTTACCTCATGAAGGAGAGCTTGTTTATAAAAAAACTGATATGTTATCCAATAAGACTAGGAAATCAAATATTGGTGAACCTGTAAAGGTCATGAGCAGCAGTGAAGAACAAATTGAAAGCTCTCACGGAAGTAGAGAAATCATAACACCAGGTGCTGAGTTAGAGGATGGCATTATTAAAACAAAACAAAATGATATTCGACAAGAGTTGAGGAAGAATAAATTAATTCTTGGTGGCCAAACATTTGAGCTTAATGTTAACCAATTTTATGGCCCAGATGAAGGAAAATCTCAATATCAAATTAGAAAGGCCCATCACCTACATGTACATAATCTGAAAACATTGTTCAGGTTCAATCCATATGCGCATGTGGTGGATTATGTGGTTCTTGTCGATCCATTTCAGGTTCCCAAAAAACAAGCATTTGACAAGACAAAATGTTTTGATTATAAATATTATGTAATTGGAGGGAACCATTCGATAGAGGCTAAGAGACAATTGATTGCAGAATATCCTAATAACTATCTTTTTCAAACAGTGAAATGCATCATTTACGCTGGCTTAAGAGAAATAGAATCAAAGTTATCGGCATGGGATCATAATGTAGATAATGAGTACAGAATGAAAATGACTTTCATCCAAAGGGTCAGATTTATTCATAATGAATTCATAGAAAAATGTGGTGGGGATAAGACACAAGTTAGTGTAGCATTTCGAAAGGAATGTTTAATGGAAACAGGTTATCAAATTGATGAAAAAAAAAAGCAAAAGATGGAAAATTGAATACAAATTTCTTCAGAGGCACAGATAAAATTTTTCAGCTGCCATTTAGAACTGGGGAGGTATGGGATTTGATTGATGAGATTTTTGATCAATGGGAGAATATTTCCATAAAAAATCGGAAGGTTAGAAAGAGTAAACCCATAATATGTACCAACAGTAAGGGGGGTCCTGAAATGAAGCAGCTTCCAGAGGATATGACTATCACACCTTGGAGAAAAATGCAAGGTGTGAAGGATGATAAATTAGTCAAATCAGTATTAGCCCATGTGAAGTCGGGTGACAATGGAAGAAATGTGTGCAAAGTTTCAAAAGTAAGTTTCTTGAATTATTTCTTATTTTCCTTTCATTATAATTTTATTTTAAATAAAACATAATGATGTTGGTATAATTTGTTATACATGTCACTATATTAACGATTTTAACTTAATTTATTCAGTCAAAAGATTTTTATGAAAATACAAGAACACATGGTTAAAAAGTTGAATGAAGACAGTTGGGATGATGTTGTGCGCCACTACCCAGAAGCAAGTTCTACAACAACACTTAAATATTTTTATATTGCATTCAATAAGGTATGTTGATTTATATATTCATTTTATTCATATTTAAACTATTTTTATTATATATATATATATATATATATATATATATATATTCTTATGTCATTAAAGATGTCAAAAAAGGATGGAACTGGAGTACCAGATACTTGCAAAAGCTTTATTGGAAAAATTAAGTTGGAAAACATGAGAAAGAAGCGTCTTATGAATGTTGAACTTGATCCTTCTCTTAATCATTACATTTGGAATGGGCTCGACAGTATCCAGTATCAAATAATACAAAGTGATTTTGAAGACATTGCATCACTAATACCTAAAAGAGAATATGCCCTAGTTATTGCAGATATTCCTCATTGTTTCAATTTCCTAGACATTGAATATAATAGAGAACCATATACTTATCAAGATTTTAGTAAATTGGTTACGGGTTTTCAAGAAGTGACAACATCACCACTTTGGCGATTTGTGACATTTCATTCAGACACACAGTTTCCAATGTTATTAACAAGCTTCAAGGGTAAAGCAAACTCAAGGATGCAACTTACATGGTAAGATTTTGAAATTGTATGTTTGATTCCTCCTAAAAAAAATTATTCATGTAAAATTTAATTGAACTTTTACTATGTTATGTAACAGGCAAAAGTCAAATATTGTTTCTTCTGAAGATCAACCTATTATAAATGATTGTGATTTCATCCATGTTGAATGTTGGACAAAAGAGGATAGCTATAAGCATATTATTATGAATCGAGTAGATGGGAAGAGTCATAGTCAAGTATTGGTTTATGATGCAGTGGTAAGAAAACTAACATATAAGGATAAAGATGCAAAAGGAGATATAGTTAACATTTATCAAAAACCACAAGCATTGATTAACTATCTTATAGATCTATGTTCAAATGAAGGAGAATGGGTTTTGGATTTATTCTCAGGTTCAGGTAAGTTTTAATATACAAATTTAAATTTAAATATTATCTTTTTTACTTTTTATGTCTCCATACTAATTTTCTTACTTATTTTTTTTGTGCTTGATGATTAGGTACAACACTAGCATGTTGCCTACTAAAAGGAAGAAATTGCATTGCCATTGAGAAAGACCCAATTCAATGAAAATTTATTCAACAAAGAATTAACGCTCTTAAATTCCTTCCAGATGTGAAGCAAGAAGTTGGTTTGAGGAAAGGAGATTTTAATGAATCACGTGTGGCAAAAAAAGAAAAGGAACCTCAACCACCATTATATGGAATGATTGGAAAGGGACACTTTGGAAGATTTGCCGACATGAAAGATCCATTAGAAGACGACAATGATCAAAATGAAGAAGAAAATGCCGCGGAAGAAGCCATCAATGTTGTTCTAGATGATGTTGAAGATGTATTAGTTGATATTGTTGATGATGCTTAAGTTATTCTTGCAAACAAAGCTTATTTTTTAGAACTATTAATCAGTTTTACTTGTAATGTTTAGACTTTGATATTTTATGAGAACAACCCTTTTTTTTTGCAAAAAACATGTGATTGCTATTATTTTTTGACATAAAATTCAATAAAAATGTTGTTTTCTTAAGTTTTTTTTGTTAAGATTCTCCCAAAAAATTAGTTTATTTAACATGTTTTTTCCAACAAAAAATCTGTAAAAGTGTATTTTTTGCATTGTATTTATATTGAAAAATTGTATTTTTTTGTCATATGGTTCAAAATATTGGTTTTTTAGCGACAATTTTTGATGTGCATTGAAAAATTGTTTAACAATACATAAACATGTAGAAAATATAAACTTTAGAATACTAACCCTTTTTCCATCTTTTATGTATGTGAAAAAGTGAAGATATCATTACAAGTTTTTTTTTTTTTTTTTTTTAAATTTATTTTTAAAACACAAGTACATAAATGCACTTAAAAATAAACATCTCACAGAAGAAGAAGACATTAGAAAATATATAGTGTAAAAATCAATCCTATAAAAAAACGTTGGTGATGATACACCACCACTATTCAAAATTGACATAAAAAACATCACTTAAAAAAAAAATTTAATTAAAAAAAAAAACAAAATGAAAAAAACTTAAAGTGCCAAAAACATGCTCAAAATTTTTTTTCTTGATTTTGCATTGCCACTTTTTCAAAATTAGGTGTTTTTCTTGATACTTCAAAAAGTAGGTAACAATGAGGTTACCTATTTCATCGGTAACATTGTTCAAGACAACTGCCGAAATCTGGAAACATTTGAAGGAATTGCACGAGACATCCGATAAGAGCAGAGCTTTCTTTCTAAAGAATCAGTTGTTCTCCATCATGATGGACGAACATATATCTTTACAGGAACATCTTAACAAGATTAAAGCCATTAGAGATCAGCTCGAAGCCATTGGCCGGACCATGGAGGAAGAATATATGGTAGTCATCACCCTGAAAATTCTACCTAAATCTTATGAACACTTTATAGAAACTCTCAACATTACCTCCACTAATGTTGATATGAAGTTTCCAAAGCTATGCACCAAACTCCTGCAGCAGGATCGTTGGAAACAGCAGTTTGGTAGTGATGCTTCATCAGCCTCCTCAGAAAATGCTTTTGCTGCCAAATATCAGTCCTCTCAGTCATTTCAGAAGACAGTTTCTTCTCATTCTTATGATCCTGCTAAGAAGAAAAATGTGCAGTGTAATTACTGTCACAAGTATGGTCATTTGAAGAAATATTACCGACAGAGGATTGCTTCTGAACAGAATAAGAATGGAGGGTCTCATCAGCAATCGAATGTCGCAGAACATTCTGAGCAGAAGGAATCTACCTTTTATGCCTTTATGGCTAAAAGGTACTCAGATCACGTCTCGTCATCTGCCTGGTACATTGACTCTGGTGCATCACGTCATTTCTCTCACAGCGTGACTGGTTTATTGACTTCTCATATTTCAGTGATTCTGTGGTCTTCGGCGGAGGTGAGGAGCACACGGTGGTTGGCAGAGGTATAGTTCAGATCCAGTCTGGTGGGCGCACACTCTTATTCCTGAATGTGTACTATGTTCCCGATATGGAAATTAATCTGCTGTCTGTCAGCCATATTATGAGAAACTCTCCTCAGCTCAATGTGGTGTTCAGTGCGCACAAGTGATCCATTATTGACAGGGACACTCAGCTTACAGTTGTTGTTGTCCTAGAGGATCATGGTCTATATAGGCTTCTTGACACTGGTGATTCCCCAGAAGTGGCTCTAGCAGCTCGTGTTTCTCCCATCAGCACTCTGTGGCATCAGATATATGGGCATTTAAACATTCAGTGTCTCTCTCAGCTATCTCGGGAGGGACTTGTGTCAGGGTTACCTAATATTCAGACACAACATTTGGGAGTGTGCAGCACCTGTTAAGCTGGCAAGCAACATCGATCTTCATTCAAGGATGGAGAATCTTGGCGCGCATCTAAGGTACTCCAGTTAATTCATGCTGATATTTGTGGTCCTATGAATACATCTTCAGTTACGGGTTGCAAATATTTTTTGCTCATTGTAGATGATTTCAATGTGGGTGTACTTTCTAAAACATAAATCTGATGTATTTCATATATTTCAGAATTTTAAGTCCTTAGTTGAAAAAGAGTCTGGCTGTAATATCATAACTCTTAGGACAAATAACGGGGGGGCGAATTTTTTTCTTCTGATTTTTCCAACTTCTGTGATACCCATGGCATCAAACGCCAATTAACCACACCCTACACTCCTCAGCAGAACAGTGTTGTATAACGTCGCAACCGTACGGTTGTTGAAATGGCTCGTTCTATGTTACAAAATTGGAGCGTTCCGAACAAATTTTGGGTGGAAGTAGTGTTTACTGCAGTCTATCTTCTTAATCGATCACCTACTTAGGCTGTTAAAGGGAAGACTCCATAATAGGTTTGGTCTGGTCACAAGCCTAAGATCAGGCATCTCAAAGTTTTTGGCTTAGTTGCATATGTTTGGATTCCCGGTGCTAAGCACTCTAAGTTGGATTCCAAAAGCCAGAAACTCATGATGACAAGGTATAGTGATCACCACAAGGCCTATAGGCTGATAGATATAGACATTGATCGTCTTATCTTCATTCGGGACGTGGTATTTGATGAAGACAGAGGGTTCTTTCAGTCCCTTCCTTCTGAGTAGTGTTCTGAGGATTAGCCTCACAATGTTTTTCTTCCGTTAGGTCCACCTGATGGGAGGGATGATGCAGCATCAGTCTTTGATGATGCACTACCTGAGCTTCCTCCAGAAAATAATCATCCTCTTGTGTTAGGACTCTATAATGTACCTTTTTGACCATACATTTTGCTATCATTCCACTCTTTTCCAGTCCATATTTAAAGCCTATATTATCACTTTCATCCATTCTTCTAAAGGTATATAACATTCTTCTCTTTACTATATGTTTAATTTGTTTTACATATAATTTTACATTACTTTCATATTTAATCATTAATCGAAAATATATAGTTTCTGAGACAGTTTGAAGACTGCAGTTAATTCATCATGGCTATCTGAAGACCACGTTGCTGAAACAGTCAAATAGTACGCAAATCCCATTATTGAAACAACCCGTGATTTGCGATTCTGAAGCAGTATTTCAAGCATGACAACAACAAGAAAAGACAAGTAAGGGAGTTGTTACACTAGCCGTAACAACTGCACCTCGGATCCAGTACCATCATAACCATTGTAACAACATTTTTCTATGGAAGAACAGAATATTATATTTCAGTATAGAAGATCAGATTAGGTTAAGAATAGGATATTCTATGATGTAACCAATTGTGTAATATATGTCTCCTCTTTAAAAAGAGGAGACATCAACATTAGAGGGGAGACTACGGAAGGTTTATTTTTGAAAAAGACTTACAGAGAAGGAACGTGAATCCTTTGTAAAATGTTACATTTGACAGATGAATAAAAGCTTGTTCTGAGAATTTTGTTTTAATTCCTTCTTCTGAGGAATCTTGTGAGAAGGAAAGGGCCCACCTCCTTCACAAGATTCACCCATTTATTTCCCTAGTGTGTTAGTTGTTCTTTTCATTTACGCCTTGTTAAAATCTATTTTCTAAAATCATTTATGCAGTATTGGAACTCTGTTATCTATTTTCCATTAATTGTTGCACTGTTTTCATACAATTCATTCCTAGGTAATTGTGGATTATTTTAATTGTTAATCTTGTTTACAGAATGAGTTTGTGAAAGCGTGGTAATCAAAAACAGGTGCTGAAGATTCCTACTTGGGGAATAGGGTCATGTTCTCTATTATAGCATAATTGGTCTTTTCTTCTGCAGATTGGTTTCCTTTCCTAAATTGTTTTCTTTTTAAATGTAATCCAGGATTCTTTTGGTGATTGTCTGCAATAGAAAGATTGTCTTTGCTGTAACTCAAGTAGAACTTCATTTTGTTTGAAGCAAGGTGTGATTAGTGTAATTTTTACTACAAATTTTCATTGCTTTTGAGATTGAGCATATACAGTGTGTGATTGCCTTTGAAATAAATAGACTTCCCTGGGTTGACAATTTATGTAGCACTTGATTGTTTAAATCGATAAGCAATTAAAGTGACCAACATTTTGACGTCGTTGCCAAGGAAGGAAATTATAAGTTTCAAAAGAATTGATGTTTTTCTTTCAGATGTGCATATTGCATGAGAGGATGTAGAGCCCATAAGAAAACTAACCCTATAGGTGGAAAAGGCAAAGGAAGGGGAGGAAGAAATACCTTTATTGATGAGATCGTATCAAAATCTGAATCTTCTCAAAGGCTAAGCTCTCGAAAGCCAAAGCCTCAACATTCCCCTCAATCAAACTACGAAACAGAAGAAATTGTGAGCCCAGAAAACGTTGAAGAACCAACAGAAAACGCTGAAGAGACAGTAAAAAGCGTTGAAGAACCAGTAGAAAGCATTGAAGAACCAGCAGAAAAAGTTGAGGACCGAGCAAGTGCAGTAGGAGATCAAGCGATGGAGGGAAAAAACGAAGGATTATTCGGCGAAGGACAAGTAGATCTTGAAGGATAGGGAAAATATGAGAATTCTCTCTCTACCTTGGGGTTCCCTATTGGTGATCTCCCTAGAGGAGAAACTCCCATGAAGAATATCCCACTTTCAGCTTTACCTAACTTCCATGGTTTATCTTCTGAAGATCCTGGTGAGTTTCTTTTCAAGTTTGATATATTATGCAAAAGTTATGATTACATTACTAATGCCCAAAAATTGAATCTATTTCTAGCAACATTAAAATGAAATGCATTAAGGTGGTTCATGAGTCTTGGACGCCATGTAATCACAACATGGGAACAGATGAAACAGAATTTTCGGCTTAAATATCAAGACTACTGTCGGACAAGATAAAAAAGAGAGGAACTATTTAAGATGGTACAAAAGGAGGACAAGAATCTGGAGGACTTTGTGGAAAGACTACAATACAAATTGCAGAGATCCAATCATCCCGATGTAAGTAAGGATATTCTCAAAACAATATTACTAAAATGGGTGAGGGATGATTGTCTAGATATGCTAAATATGCTTGGTAAAGGGGACATTTCTAAAGAATCATATGATGAAATTTTTAACCTCTATAAAAGATGTTCAAGAGGAGCTGCAAGGAATAGATCGAACAGTAGGGATACCACATATTCAAGAGTTCAAAAATCATCTAATGGAGGAGAAACAAGAGCTGAAATAGGTAATTTACTTGAGGAATTTAAAATTGAAATGTTAAGTTCTTTTGCTTCACAGATTGACACCTTGCAAGTTAAGAAGAAACAAGCCGAAGCAGAAGTAGCCTTGGTTGTATTTTGTTCCAAATGCAGAGATAAACACCCACTAAGGGAATGCCCATTGGAAAAAGTGCCAATTTGTACCCTTTGTGAGAAGGATCATGAAATGCAACAATGTCCTTCTTTACCAGGAATAAAAGAAGTATTGCAACCAACCGAAGAAGAAGCTGAAGCAGTCAATCTGCTGACATAGAGAAGGCAATGGAAACCACTAGAATAAGGTATGAACTCTAATATGCCATTTAAATCTTCTAATCGTTGGAACAATTATCCTTCTTTTAGTCAAGAAAATTACCCTCCCTTTAACCAAATGCAATACCCGCCCTTCAATCAAATGAATTACCCACCTATGCAACAAAAAAACCCTCCCTTTGTAGACCCTGCAATGTGGACTCCTTGGCCTCCACAACAAAAATCTTACTTTAACCAATGGAATCCGAATTGGAGGGGTCAACAACTCCCGTTTCCAAATCAATTTCCTCAATTTCAGCAACCACTTCCTCTACCATTAGGTGCTCCACCGAATAATCAAATGATGAGACCCTAGCTACCTGTACAACCAAATCCTAACCCCAATAATAAAGCTGTGCAAGTTATTGATATTCAGATTCAGCCTATACTTCCTATTTTCCCTGCACAATGTAATGACATTCATTTACGATCTGGGAAAATAGTTGAACCCATTATCGATGATGTTACCTCTTCTTATTATGATAAAGAAGAGACTGAAAAAAATGATTCACATAAAGAGGTACAGCCATCCTTTAATAAGAGTGCTGAAACAGCAGAACCATCATTCCCTGAGCATTTAGTTCTAACTAAAACACCTGAGCCACATGCTTTTAATATTTTAGGGGAATTACAAAACCTTTATGTTAAAATTCCATTCTTACAAGCACTGAGAGATGTACCAATTTATGCCAGAACTATGAGAGATATTTGTGTTAAGAAACCCGGTAGGAAAGCTAAAGATCCCCTTACAGTTCATGTTATGGGTGATCTATCTGCATTAATGTCCGGTAAAGCTCCCCCAGTTAAATATGGTGATCCCGACTATTCTACTGTCACAGTGAAAATTGGGAAAACGATAATCCCTCAACTTCTAGTAGATTTAGGTGCTGCTATAAATATTATGACCCTTGAAACTTCACAACTGTTACAGCTAAATAACGTAATCAGAGATACACCAACCATTCTAGAGTTAGCTGACCATTCTACAATCAAACCTGAAGGATTTATTGAAGACCTAGTTATCTCAATTGAATTCTGGAATTACCTAGCTGACTTTGTGGTGTTACAGACTAAAACAAAGTTGGGGGGACATCCTCTAATTCTGGGAAGGCCCTAGTTAGCCACAGTCGATGCCTTTATCAACTGCAGATTTGGTTCAATGACAATTTCCAATGGATATGAAACTAAGCAGCTTACTCTTTACCCTCACGCTACACCCATGATTAATAATGATAATTCTGTATGAATGGACTATGATGATCATGCTATTCAACATATTTTGACTATCGGACAAGCTTTAAGCCTTAAAGATACCACTGAGGATGAGGTAATTAATAATTTTATTTGTGAACCCTCCTCTATGACTCTTGAAACACATAATCAGCTAGCTGCACTTTTGAAATCAGATACCCAGGAAAAGCTTAAATCCAAAGATCTGCCTCAAACATCAACCGCCATCTCTTATAAAAGTATAACAGTAGAAATCGAACCTGGAAAAACACCGAACATAAACCCCGACTTGAAGGTTGCTGAAACATAGCAATTAATGAAGTTACTTCTTGAAAATAAGGAAGCATTCGCACAGGACTATACAGATATGAAGGGAATCTCTCCTGAATTATGTACTCACCGCATCTATATCAAAGAAGGTTGTCGACCAGTCTGTCAATCCCAACGACGAATGAACCCTAATTTAAAGGAAATTGTCAAAGAGGAACTTCAAAAATTGCTTAATGCAGGGTTTATATATCCTATATCTGACAGTGAATGGGTTTCCCCATTGGTAATAGTTCCTAAGAAAAATGGAAAATGGAGAGTGTGTGTAGATTATAGAGCCTTAAATAAAGCCACTCAAAAGGATCACTTTCCTTTACCGTTCATTGATCAGGTGTTGGATATTTTGTCAGGGAATAAATTCTTCTCCTTTTTAGATGGGTTTAGTGGGTACAACCAAATCAGAATTGCACCCCAAGACCAAGCTAAGACCACTTTTACTAGTCCTTGGGGAACTTTTTCCTATAGAGTTCTCCCATTTGGACTATGTAATGCACCAGCAACCTTTCAAAGAGCATTTCTAGAAATCTTTTCTGATATGCTTAATGAATCTATGGAAATATTTATGGATGACTTTACACCTTATGGTGTGTCTTTTGAATATGCATTACAAAATCTTGAGAAAGCACTTAAACGATGTATACAGACTCACCTCTCCTTAAGCACTGAAAAATGTCATATGATGATGAGTGAAGGAGTAGTGCTTGGACATTTTATTTCATCTCAAGGAATTCAGGTAGATCCATCCAAAATACAAGTCATTCAGAACCTTCCTATTCCTAAAACACAAACAGATGTGAGAAGTTTCTTAGGACATGCAGGATATTACAGGAGATTTATTAAAAAAAATTCCAAAATAGCTTCTCCTTTGTTTGTGTTAATTATGAAAAATGTTGAATTCAACTGGACTAATCTTTGCCAGGAGGATTTTATAGAACTCAAGCATCAGTTATCTACAGCTCCTATTTCCAAGGGGACCCGATTGGGCACTTTCTTTACATATATCTTCTCGATGCTTCGCATACCCATTGTGGGAATTTTGAGGTCTAAAATGGGCCTCCTAAGAAAAATGTACAACAAAAACAAACTTTATAACAACCAATAGGATTCAAGATGATGATGTCAACCATGGGGGATGATTCACCATTTTTTAAATAAAAAGGTAAAAATATTAAAAAATAATAAAATAATAAAACTATTTTTTCAACTCATATTTTCAACTTATCTCCCAAAATTTTTACTCAAATTTCGAGTGGGAGTACTCGTTGGATGCAAAATTTAATTCCTCATCCAAGGAGTACCCATGTTGCATACTTTCAATGAACTCTACTACACGAAAAATGAGAAATACATAAAAAACGTGATTGTAATCATGTTTTTTTTATGTATTTCTCATTTTTCGTGTAGTAGGACCCATCAAAAGTATGCAACATGGGTACTCCTTGGATGGGGAATTAAATTTCGCATCCAACGAGTACTCCTGCTCGAAATTTGAGTAAACAATTTGAGAGAAAAGTTGAAAATATGAGTTGAAAAAGTAGTTTTTCCATTTTTCCCTCTAAAATTTGATGATGTCATCAAATCTTATTTGATTTTTTCCACTATTATTTTATAATTTTCTTAGGAGGCCCATTTTAGACCTCAAAATTCCCCTAATGACAATTGGAGCTGTCTTGGGACAAGAGGAAAACCATCTTCCTTATGCTATATACTTCATTAGTAAGAATATGACTCCTACTGAGCTTAATTACACAGTTACCGAAAAGGAATTTTTAGTAGTCATTTATGCTATTAATAAATTTCAACATTACATTGTTGAGGAGTGGTGTGTTAGAAGTGGGAAAATGGGGAAAATGTTTGTTGAAGAATGATGTTTCAGTAATATGAAAAATGGGGAAAGTATTTGCTGAAGAATGGTGTTTCAGCGATTTGAAAAATAGGGAAAATGGGAGAAAGGGCAAGGTCTCACATGGGCTGTGGCTTTGGCTCGGATTAAGAACGCCTTTCGATTTTCGAGGCAATCCCGCCTAGCCTAGAAAGGTGAACCTGTGAATAATGAGTGTTGCGGGATGCCAAGACACGGCGTAGGTCCTCCGAGGACCGGAGCCGGCCCATAATCCCTCTAAAAGCCAAGAATTTAAAGAATCAGAATCTGCTAAATAATCTGAATATTTCAGGTCAATCGATATAAGTAAATAGAAACTATTTACTTATATCTATTGACCTGAAATGAAGCCACCTCCACCTGCTGTCTAGGCAAGTCAAGTTATAAGGTAATGATTTCATCCCCCCCCCCCCCCCCCGGAAAGACGAAAGGACATTTTCTCCAACTTCCTCCTATTTTAGGAAATCCTCAATCATCCCTGTTAATCCGACGTATTCGGATCGCCTAATCAATAATTTAAGACAGCTTAACTGATCCATTCCATATTATGATCATATATGGATCTGTAGTGATCAGGACCAGGAAAGAATCAATCTAACGTCAGGACCGGAAAAGACGAGAAAGAAGTGGCAGGACAAAATAGTTAGGAGAGCTTGCCGTGCCCCACACCACATTTGATGTATGAGGAAGACTGATCACTCGGCTATTAAGTATCTAATGAACAAATCTGTCACAAATGCTCGAGTCACCAGATGGTTATTGTTATTGCAAGAGTCATAATGAGCACCTATGTAAGTTGAGTGTTCTAGAGGTTGTATACTTTAGAGTAGTTATTTATTACTACATGCCCTATGAACCAGCTAGGATCTTATCTAATATATGAATACTGCTATTTTATCAGTACCACACTATTGATTTCTTATGTTCCCGTAGTCACCCTGCAATCTCAGTATGGTACTGATAAAATTAGGCAGATAGGATACCACTTGTATTCATTCAATGGGATTACTTATACCAAGTAGAGCAGACTGAGCGCAAGCAGACCTAGCACTAAGCTATTTAGTCTATAAGACTGCTATTCACCTCAATGTGATGCACCTCCTTTTAAGATGGCCTTCCTGTCAAATAAATAAGGACTTCCCAAAACAATACCTGAGATATCAAGTGGCACCACATCAAGTTCCACTGTGTCAATAAAGTGTGCAGTTATTGCAAAGCGCAATATGCACTTTCTTGAAACTTGCAAATTGGCATCCTTGCATATCCATCCAAGTGGATAAGGCTTCGAATGTGGAATGGTCTCAAGTTTCAGCTGCTTGACCAAGTCTTCAGATATAATATTCGCTTGTGACCCACTGTCAAATAGTGTGTCAATTTTGGTATGTTTTGAAATTACCCTCACATGGAAAAGCTTTATCCTCCTCTTTTCTTCATGAGTATCTTTGTGAAAATTCAAAGAGCTAGAACTAGGAATTGTGTCTTGCACCACTTCTTTCCCCTTAATGTTCTTTAAAACCATGGCTATGCTTTTTGTCTCATCACCTGAGTCTGACCCTAAGTCTTGCTCAACTGTTGCTACAATTTTCTCCTTTTCTTTGGTCTTGTTTTTGTTCTTGAATTTTTCTGGTTTCAGTTCAGGATGAAGCTTCCAACAATGATCTTCATCATGACTTGTCTTCGAACAGTTCTTGCAAAAGAACTTTCCTTTGTCTTTTCTTGAATTTTCAACTCTCTTCTTTCCTTTGTTTTTGAAATTACTATCCCCATCAAAAATATTCTTTCCTCTAGCTTCTAAATGTGTAGCCTGCACACAGACTTCATCTAAGCTGGTAGGATTGAACATTAGAATAGTATGTTGCAGATAATTGTGCAAACCTCCTATGTATTTCAACAAGGTGTCTTGACTTTGTAAGTCTACTCCAAGTAGAAGTGCTCTCCTTCTAAACTCTTGGGTATAATATTGCACATTTTGACCCTTAAGTTTCCTAAAAATTTTCCAATTCATGATTGCTTTCTGAATATGAGCAAGAGGATAATTTTTTTTCTTAATAGCTGTAATAAACTCATTCCAAGTTAGAGTTATCTTACCATGTTTTTTAATTTCCTCCTTGGTCTTGGCTTCCCACCAAACCAAAGCTACTCCATCCATTCTCAAAGAGGCTAATTGGATTTTTGTGTCATCATCATGCAAATTCTGAATTCTTAGATAGACTTCCAGCTGTCTAATCCAGTTATCCAATTTTTCTACATTCACATCACCATTAAACATCGACAACTCAAACTTCACATCAAGCTTTAACAAAGGATTTTTAAGAGATGTATTTGTTTTGTGTGACTGATTTTCAAAAGTTGAAGAGGATGATGTGGAGGATGAGGATGATAATGGAGATGGTGGATCACCATTTCCTCCATTCCCTTTCTTAGACTCATCTTTGTCTTTCTTTCCTCCTGAAGAATCTCCTTCTTCTCTTTGGTTTCTAGACCCTTCTCTAGCAATCCTATCATTTCTCTCCTGGTATAGGATCCTAACCATCTCAGTCAAGTCCAAGAAAGCTTTTCTAAAGACTCTTTCTTCTTCCTTGGGATCCATTTCCTCATGTACTTCTCCTTCTCTGGAAGACATGTTTGTGGCTGATTCTAAGGCTATTGAGGATGAAATGGAAGGAGAATGTAATGGCACTCTAGCCCTCCTTGGTTGAGGATTAACTTGTTCTCTAACTAATTGACCTTCCCCTCTTTTCAATTTCAGCCTAGTAAGCATCAAATTTTGTAGAATAACACAATTTTCTTGCACAAATTTCACAAACTCTTAAGCAAAACCTAGAGCTCTGATACCAACCTGATCTGAAATTGTGAGAACAAAGTATTTATCATACAGAGATTGATAGTAAGGGGATTTTACAGGTTATTTCACCTTTACTAGAAAGGATGAAACCAGAGGCTACCTGGCCCACAAACTGGCTCTGCCTAAAGAAATAAAATGTAATCACTATAATAGATCCGATCAATGAAAATATTTGTTTATGTGCAAAGTATTCATTAATCCAACTTTTATATGTGAATAGGAAAGTTTACATATTCTGCAAATGAAGTAAAGTGGTTTGAAGATGAACTAATAAGTTTTGTTCACTGTATAATCCTGATTGGGAAAAGTGTACTTATGAAAAGTTACTATTTAAAGTAGCAGAATCTGAAATAATGTAGCAAAAATACACAGTATGACAGTGAGCAATTGTTTAAGCATTTCACCCCTCTCTTGGGCTACCTCTGCTGGGTCCAAAAGCCTCTAATTAGGCTTTTCCCTCTTTCATTAAATGCTCAAAATGTGAATTACACTATATAGAAAGCCTCAAAAGGTGAAATAAGTTGCAAATATAGATACAAAAGGTTGAAATCAGTATAAAACAACTATTCATTCACCTCCATTGGATGAGAATAGCTCAAAACAGCTGATCTTTCATTAGGCCCTAGTGGCTCCACGACAAAAAATGCTAGTAAATTCACTGATAGAGCACCCTGATGGCTCTGCAAACACTCCCAACAGCTCCAGAATGATTCAATACCCCAAAATCAAAAAAACATTCGTCCCAAAAGGACTTCCCTAGCCAAAGTTATGGCTAACTGAAGTTTTCCTAGATTCACTCCAGCTAAGTCTGGCTAACTGCCAGATAACTCCGACAAATCTGGAGGTCGACGCTAAATTATAGGGTCCGCCGAAACTGCCGCCGAATTGGAGAGGTAGCATTTAATTTTTATTGTAACGGTCCCGCATGTCATGTGAACGATCACATGTTAAACGGTGGCATTTAATATCAACAGAATCGTTTGGAGTTAATTCCGCTCCACCACATTGCACGTGTTTTAACCCACGTTTTCGGGCCCATACATAACCTCCGCTCCAGTGTAACGTGAACAATATGTTACCACGTGGCTTTGACCTTTAAACATACGTTGCCATTAACCTTTTATTACGTGGGTTTTAATATATCCCATTTGAGTTTAGGACTTTAAAAACATATGTGTGGGTTTTAAAATTTAAATTTTAATAAGGTTTAAAAAAAAAAAAAATTTAATAATTAATTAAAATATATAATTAATAATATAACATATGATTAATAAAAACCATATAAAATATTAATAATTATATAATTTAATTAATTTATTAAACCTTATTAAAAATAAAATTATCCCAACACATAAAATTAAAAAATTCCTTTTCAAAATTGAAGGTTATTGGGCAATTTCAAAATGCAATATCTCCTCCATACGGCAACAGATTTGAGTGTTGTTCACGGCTATAGGATCGTTTTGGCGAGCTCTTTCCATTCGATCTATTTCAGACCAATTCTGAGCAACTTCATTTTTGAGCATTTTTCTACAAGGGACTTGATCTCCTGATCAAGAACCAGCTACTCAGTCAGTAGCTAAAACACAAGAACCAGCTGCTGATGTACAAGAACTAGATGCCCAGGATGTTATTCATTCAGTAGCTGCCACAAAGGAACCAGATCTAGCTGCCACACAAGAACCAGTTACTGAGACTGCGACTAATACACAAAGTCCAGTCACTTTGGCTTCCCTTTTACAAGAAAATGAGTTTCTAAGATCAAAAATGGGAACCTATAAGCAAGAATTGGCGACAGAAAAGGAAGCCTATTACAAAGATATTAATTTGTATACCCTAGCTCATGCAACATCCATGACAAACAAACACACAGAAAATGATCAATATAAGGAATATATGTGCAGCCAATGTGGAAACATTTATCAGCAAGCGCGATATAAAATAGTTCAATTCCTCATGCCGGAAGCATCTACATATTCTGTAGTCAAAGAGGAACACCCTACTGTTACACAAGAACCAGTACGGTCTTCAAAAATTTTAGAAAAATAAGTTAATTTACAAGAACCCCAGCCTACTGTAACTGTTAAATATGAAGTTCATGTTGTTATTTCTACTCTGACTATACCTCAGCCTACCACTTGCAATACTGAAACACAAATCGAACAATGGAATGAGCAGCAAATAATGAATAAATGGAAGAAAGAGTATGCCATTTCGCAAGATAAAATCTTGCAGCAGCACAAATTAGTTTGGCAGAATCATATATATTCAAACTAGGAGATCTTGGAGCAAACACTCCAACAATCTAGGGCTCATAAGAAGGAGAATAAAGAGCTAAAAGGCAAACTACTCCTGATGTTTGAATTGGCACAAAAATTATTGGCTACTAGGAAACCATCTCTAAATTACTCTCTATTCCTCACAGAACACCTTGCTTTCTTTCAAATGAAATCAATCAAAGATGGAAGACCCCATGAGGTGCTTACATCTGAATATTTTGTGAAAACGTTTGCAGAAGCCTCTACTAGTGATCAGCACTTACTGTGTGAATTGTATCTTCACAATGAAGCCATCCCTGAAAAAAGAAGGTTTAATCATAACCCTCTCGTTGGCGACATTCAGATCAGGGCTTTTGCCTCTTTCCTTGCTAATCAGATTACATGGCAGACTGCTTTTCTTGCAGCCAGGCATAATGAAGATAACCGTCTTCTCTGGATAAGGCTAGAACCACAGAACCTTGCCATATTTGTGGTAGAATATTATCAATTTTTTAAGAAACCAGGGATGGCTGAACATATACGGAAATTATAGGCTTCAGTACTCCGGGATTGTCACCATTTTATTAAAGCCAAAGAAACTGCTACCTTGAGAGCAAATAATATTTTTTGGCAACAATCTTCTAAGGAAAAGCAGGACTATAATCCTTTTAGTCCTACTAATCTTGAAACTGCATTCTCTAGAGTACCCAATTATATCAAATGTGTTCAGCAATGCGCTGAAAAGTGGATAGAGTACCACTTTTATTTTCCTATTTTGTTGATGCCAGCAGAGGAATATCATGTTCATCATAGGTTGGCCAACAAGGATGAAGCAGTAGCCTGGAAAATACTGCAAAATGCGCAAGGATTCAGAGCCTTAACAGATAGTACCTTCCATAGCTACTACCTAAGTAACTTGCATGCCAAAAGCCAGTATCCCGACTCTGATTCATATTAAAGTTGCCTAAGGACATGCAACCTTTTTAGTTGGGGGGGATGTTAGGACTCTATAATGTACCTTTTTGACCATACATTTTGCTATCATTCCACTCTTTTCCAGTCCATATTTAAAGCCTATATTATCACTTTCATCCATTCTTCTAAAGATATATAACATTCTTCTCTTTACTATATGTTTAATTTGTTTTACATATAATTTTACATTACTTTCATATTTAATCATTAATCGAAAATATATAGTTGCTGAGAAAGTTTGAAGACTGTAGTTAATTTATCATGGCTATATAAAGACTGCGTTGCTGAAACAGTCAAATAGTATGCAAATCCCATTGTTGAAACAACCCGTGATTTGTGATTCTGAAGCAGTATTTCAGGCATGACAACAACAAGAAAAGACAAGTAAGGGAGATATTACACTAGCCGTAACAACTGCACCTCGGAGCGAGTACCATCATAACCATTGTAATAGCATTTTTCTATGGAAGAACAGAATATTCTATTTCAGTATAGAAGATTAGATCGGGTTAAGAATAGGATATTCTATGATGTAACCAATTATGTAATAGATGTCTCCTCTTTAAAAAGAGGAGACATCAACATTAGAGGGGAGACTATGGAAGGTTTATTTTTGAAAATGACTTACAGAGAAGGAACATGAATCCTTTGTAAAATGTGACATTTGATAGATGAATAAAAGCTTGTTCTGAGCATTTTTTTTGTTCTGAGCATTTTTTTTTAATTCCTTCTTCTGGGGAATCTTGTGAGAAGGAAAGGGCCCACCTTCTTCACAAGATTCACCCATTTATTTCCATAGTGTGTTAATTTTTCTTTTCATTTACGCCTTGTTAAACTCTATTTGCTGAAATCATTTATGCAGTATTGGAACTCTGTTATCTATTTTCCATTAATTGTTGCATTGTTTTCATACAATTCATTCCTAGGTAATTGTGGATTATTTTAATTGTTAATCTTGTTTACAGAATGAGTTTGTGAAAGTGTGGTAATCAGAAACAAGTGCTGAAGATTCCTACTTGGGGAATAGGGTCATGTTCTCTGTTATAGCATAATTGGTCTTTTCTTCTGCAGATTGGTTTCCTTTCCTGTATTGTTGTCTTTTTAAATGTAATCCAAGATTATTTTGGTGATTGTCTGCAATAGAAAGATTGTCTTTGTTGTAACTCAAGTAGAACTTCAGTTTGTTTGAAGCAAGGTGTGATTAGTGTAATTTTTACTACAACTTTTCATTGCTTTTGAGATTGAGCATATATAGTGTGTGATTTCCTTTGAAATAAATAGACTTCCCTGGGTTGACAATTTATGTACCACTTGATTGTTTAAATCGATAAGCAATTAAAGTGATCAACATATTGCTGCTCCTATTGTTCCTGAACCTCGTCCACCTTATCCAGATATTGGTTCTTCAGTAAATTTTTCTCTTATGGCTAACATACACAGTGTTTTTGAGCCTCAAACCTATTCAGAGGCTAAGGGCATACCTGAATGGGAACAGGCTATGGAGGCTAAATTCCAGAGTCTTCAGAAGAATCACACTTGGACCCTTTCTGATCTTCCTGCAGGGAAAACACACATTAGCTGCAAATGGGTGTATAAAGTGAAATACAAAACTGTCGGAACCCTCGACAAGTATAAGGCTCGTCTTGTTGCTTGAGGATTCTCACAGAAAGAAAGCATACACTATGAGGAGACCTTTGCTCCTACAGCCAAGATGAGTACCATGCGGCTTGTCCTTGCCTTAGCAGCTCAGTTCAATTGGACAGTCCATCAGATGGATGTAAAGAGTGCTTTTCTGAATGATGACTTACAGGAAGAAGTCTACATGATGTAGCCTCCAGGATTCAAGGTTGCCAATCAATCACAAAAATTTTGTAGATTAGTAAAAGCACTCTATGGTCTGAAACAAGCCCCTCGGGCTTGGTACATGAAAATTCATAAGTACCTAACAGATCATGGTTTTCAGCAGAGTCCATCTGATGCAAACCTGTATATCAAACATACTGGTGATGATATTTTGTTTGTGGTTGTCTATGTGGACGATCTTATTATTACTGGAAGTTCAACACATTTGATCCATGGGATCAAATAGGATTTGTGCAGCACTTTTGATATGACAGATTTGGGGCTTTTTCATTACTGTTTAGGGGTGGAAGTCTGGCAGACTGAGAACAACATCTTTCTCTCTCAGTCCAAGTATGCCAAAAATCTTGTGGAAAGGTTCAGAATGCAGGATTGCAAACCTACCATGACTCCTATGGAACCAGGACCCAAACTTTCAGGTCAGTCATCCTCACCACTTGTGGATGAAACTTTATTCAGGTAGTTAGTGGGCAGCCTCATCTACCTTACTGCCACTCGACCTGATATCAATTTTGTAGTGAGCTACATTTCACACTTCATGTCTGCTCCTAAAGCTGATCATTGGATAGCAGCAAAGCGTGTGTTGCGTTATGTAAGAGGAACCCTTGATTATGGACTTCTGTACACTCGGATTTCAGATCCTACACTCAGTGGTTACACAGATTCAGACTGGGCTGGTTTGGTTGATGGTCGTAAATCTACAGTTGGGTATGTGTTTAGTCTGGGATCCAGCGCTATCACATTGGCTAGTAAGAAGCAGCAGGCAGTGGCTCTCTCCTCGATAGAAGCAGAATATCGGGGAGAAGTTAAGGCATCTTGCGAGGCAGTTTGGCTTCGACGTATGCTTGCGGATATGCATGTTTCCCAGGCAGGTCCTACTCCCTTGGTCTGTGATAATCAGAGAGTGCTCAAACTCGCCAAGAATCTAGTCTTCCATGAACGAACAAAGCATGTGGAAATTCATTGTCACTACATTCGCTAGCTTGTTGAAGACGGATCCATTCAGTTACTATATGTTCCCACAAAGGAGCAACCAGCAGACATCTTCACCAAGCCTCTTGGTCCAGATAAGTTTGTAAAATTCAAAGGGTCTATCAGTGTTGTAAATAGATTGAGCACTAAGGGAGGGTATTAGAATAATGTTATTTTAGAGTTTACTGCTCATCTATGATTGTAATTATCAGTTTCTTGTTAGAAACTTGTTGTTTCTATATTCTTAGTAGAAACTTGTTGTTTCTACTTTCTTAGTTTGTAATTAGCATTTTCTTGTTAGAAACTTGATGTTTCTACTTTCTTAGTAGAAACTTGATGTTTCTACTTTCTTAGTAGAAACTTGTTGTTGTTGTTTCTACAGTTGTATTATTTATTGAGCTTCACTGCTCATTTTAAATCAATTCATTCATTGATTAAATTCTACCGAAGAGAATATCCAAATTATAAAAATAAAACAAAACAATTGTTTCAGGGTTGTCACAAGAGGAAGGTTCCTTAAGGTTTTCATCCTGAAATTGAGGTAATCCCAACGGATCCCATTGCACCAAAGAAAAGAAAAGAAACACATTTAAAAACCCTTACCTTGACACCATTACACGGCCTGAAATTAATCTGAATAGGCCAAATTCAAGGTCTGTGATGGTCTAGAAATGGAGGCCTAGGTATAAAATAGACTTGTTGTTGAGAGCTACAAGAAAAATAACCTTTGTTCTTCAAACACACTGACTACCAACCAAAACAAATATTTAATGAAAACCTAAACCTGCTGCTCAAATCAAAACCCTTGCTGCTCTTAAGAACTTCTATGTTTTCCTTGGGCATACGAATTATTTTAGAGACAAAAAAAAGATAATTTGTTGAGAATTGATATAATTTAAGAGTGAGTAGGTCTCCCTTTTATAGATTCGTCTTTATTTTAGGAGGGGCTTCATGAGACTAGTTGTTAGAGAAGGACTTCTTGGGGGTGGAAAATAATCGCGAGGCCCTTCCTTAGGATACCTTCTCCATCAAACACAATAACTAACCCTTGTGCTTGATATTTAATGACCCACGGGCCACAACCAATGAAATTCCAAGTCACCATCCCTTGGGGTTTTAGCCCATGAAATGGGGTTTCCAACTTCAAACTCAATTTTCTCTTAAACCAGAACTTATGTGGTGTACCACATACCATTGGAAAGACCTCGATGAGGAGAATCCAATGATATGAATTTCCAAGTCAAACTCAATTTTTTTACACTTCAAAAATCCTCAACAAATTTGGGTTACATCCTCAGCCCAGGGAACCTAAACCCTAGGACTTGGGTTTTCACCATCCAAAAGTGATAGCCTTCAACTTGATGTAACCCAGACAATTCTAAGAAGTTTTCATTGTTCATTTGACATCAATGACTAGTGTTTTAGTCAAATTCAAACCCATTCAAACCCTAGGGTTGACATCAATGACAACACCATCCAATAGTTACAACACCACTTATCATTTGTCTATTGGGATGACAAATTTCAGAGCACTCTACGGTTATGATGCTCCACCCTCTCTTGACATTGTCTTTGGAGAGAACAGGGCCCCGTTAGCTAAATATTGGATAAAAGAAAGCAAGGATATTCTGATAATGCTTAGAGAAAACATGCAAGCTGCCCAAAATTGGAAAAATATGTATGCAAACCAGCACCAGACATAACACAGTTGAGGTAGGAGACCTTGTATTTTTGAGATTGCAACCATATAGGCAATCTACAGTTAAAAAAATCAGTGAAAAAATGTTGAAGCTGAGATCTTATGGATCCTACAAATTTCTTCGGAAAATAGAAGTGGCATATGAGTTAGTACTGACAAAAGAAAGAAGAATTCAAAAAAAAATTCATGTTTCTTGTTTCAAGATGGTTTTCGAGTAGCAGGTCACTACTTCTATCAAATTGCCTCCTTTCTATGAAGAGGGACAACTGGAGCTAATCCCAAAAGAAATCATGGCAGTACGAGAAAAGAAACTAAGAGGTAGAGCAATTTCAGAATATCTTATGAGATGGAAAAATCTTCCGGAAGAAGACGCCACATTGGAAGGAGAAAAGGTTTTGCAACACCCCAATTTGCAATTTCTTGAGGGCAAACAATTTCGGGAAGGGGGGATTGTATTGTCCACTCCAAATCGATGGGCTAATGGAGGACGAAATAGCCTATTCGACCTCATAGGCTATAGTCCTGATAAAGGCGTAAAAACCCAATTTTTCCTATTTTGGGGCAACATTGGGAAAAAATTGGGTTGGCCAGGGCTAAAAAACCCAAAATGGGGGGATGCACCCACAACCCCTCACATTTTGGAGCCCATGGAAAATCTATAAATAGTGGAGAGTTGTGATCAAATCAATCATCATCAATTGTGGATCGAATCATATGTTTTCTTGAGTTGTAGTTGTGAGGGTTTTAAGACCCCATCTCTCCTACTAATTTTAGTGGTGAAATATTCCACCCTAATTAGTTCTCTTTTCTATTTTTTTGGTACGTTGTTCTGGCAAAAGGGAAATCTCTATCTAAGAAGAAAAAAGTCAAATCGATTCTCCTAAAACTGGACGAAATTTATGAGGCTAATTAATGATTAGATTTGAAGCCCTTGAAGTAGCAAAGTGATGGTGAAGCTAAACAAAATTCTATGAAGCCGATTCATGGTCAAATCATAGCTCCTGAGATCGTGAGGGATTCCTGAAACTAAGCGAACATCCTGAGGTCTAAAATCCATGCTAAGGCCCCCTGTGGCAGAGGAGAAATCCTTCTGAAGTGGGCCAAGATTCTACTGGACAGTCCTGAGGCTGAAATTGTGGGATGAATCCATTATGTGGCTATCTGAAGGTGTTGGAGTGTGAACATAATCATTTTGGGGTCGATTGAGTCCTCATTAAGGAGAGACTAAGGTCTGGAATAGGCCGAAGTATTTGAAACAAACACAGGAGACCTAGTGATGGACTTTGTGAAGGAGTTCTAAGGGCAGAGCAGAATCCACTTAGCCTTTCAGTCACCGTGTATTCTCACAGCCCTATTCTGAAATTAAATTCACATGGTGGATAGTCCTGTAGTAGGAAAAGAAGCCAAGAAACTTCTTTGATCATAGTTGCAAATATCAGTTGAGAGGATATAGATTTAAGCTCCGTGGAATTCAAATTAGATTCAAATTGTTAGAACTTTACTGGAACTAGTTGGCTATATTTGGATAGTCGGTTTCAGACTGCATTAATTCTGTTGAATTGATGCCTTGCACTGTATGGTTTGACATATTATTGATGAGCATGGCTATTTACTGAAGGTTATGTTTATGTTGGAATAATTGTTTCATTTTCTGAAAACGAATTTTGTGGTAAAACCTCAGTTGCTTAATATTAACCTGTTGAAAAGTGTAACTAGGTCGGTCTTCATGTTGGCTATGTAATTATGTATTTATGTATAGAATATTTCAATGATAATAAAATGTATTTTTGGTATACTTGCCTCATGGGTTTCACGAGCAAGATTTTATTTTGTAGATAGAATTCTTCTTGATGTCTATTAGGTTTATGTCTTCTAGGAATAAATACAATTAGGTGTCATATTCATGAAGGATTCAGTTTTTACTCCAAAGACCTTGACAGCCCTCATATAATGTTGAAATCAAGTGAATACAATCTACTACACTGCTGAAGTAACACCTCTTGGAAAGTGGACAGCACTCAATAACAATGCGGACTCTTCTGATAAATTGCGGCTAAGGAACAGTTGGAGGTGTGGATCTGGACCAACAATGTTGGAAGGAGTTTGTTGACATACCCAAGGTTACAGTGCATAGAAAGGATAACTTATAGTGTAGATTTAGGAACATGGATTGCGGACATCCCAAGGCAGATTGTGGATAGCCTAAAGAAGGTTACGGATTGTCTGAAACAGGCTTATGTATTGGTCTGAAGAAGCTGTGGATGTCTATGGTTAACGTATATTTCAGTTAGGGCATACAATTCATATATAAGGACACAAAGAGATGCGGATACAACCGAAGTTGGTACGGGTTTAAGGAAGGTTACAGGTGTAGCTTAAGGACAGAGTTTAATAAAGTAAGGAGCCGTAATCAAGCATAACATGTAAATCTGTTTCAAGACAGTGAATTTGGATCTGTATGATCAATTTGGAAATGTATTCACCAGCTATTTAAGTAAAAATAAGAAGTAAAAATGATTCAGTAACACAAGAAGCAAGACTGAAGTCTAATATAGAGACTGAGTTCTCTAGTGATGATGCAGGTTAGTACGAGTAGGTGCAGAAGAGGAGGATCAGTGTTGTGAATGAATAAATAAGCATTGACAAGGTCTTTAAGGCATTCCTAAGTCTAGGGTCTAAGTCTGGTTCATGGTACTTGTCATTTGAAGATCAATAAGAAGAATTCTTGCAGGTTTTCCTCTCCAAGAGGGAGAGGTTTTGCCCTGGCTCTAGGAGCCTAACGTTCGTGTCTTGTGCTCTTTGATAATTGACTTGATGAAATATTACCTAAACTAAAAGAATAGAAGACACAAGTATCATAAGTAAGGTCACAAGTAACTATCAAGAAGAGAATTTGTATTAACCTACAACCCTTCAACTTCTCAACATGGTATCAGAGCTAAGGTGCTAGAAAGGGCATAGAGACACTCAAGGATCAGATTTCATGGAGGGTATCAAAGCAAGGATTTGATTAGAAGAAAGGTTAGTCTTTCATAGTAAAAGAAATAAGGTAGCATTATGGAACCATCTTAAATGTGCTAGTAGATAACTGCTATCTCAGAGTATTGCCATCAAAAGCTTCAAGGCAAGTTACCTATCATCCTTGATCCTTCAAGGAAGCAGCAGAATATCCTCATCAATCACCATTCAAAGGAAGCTTCAACCATCTTCAAGGTAATCAAGCTAATAGAAGAAGAAAAGCATCTACTCAAGTAATTATATATATGACTTTATATGAATCTATTAAAATGTCTCCTTTGAAAAGAAAGAAAGAAACTATTTTGGGTTTCAAACTTTCCATAAAAGACGAGGGAAATCAAGTCATATCAAATTCATGAAGGGAGATATAAGAGCCCAAAAATATTCTTATAGAATCCACAAAATACTTTATCATCTCCTATGTACCAAATCTAAAATCATCAAAAGGAATATATAAGAAATTAGTAGAGCTATTCTCTGAGTATTGCAGGAGAAGAAATCTCTCTGATCAACTGCAGGAACTAGGAGAAGACTACAGTGGTGCTAAAAGCTCTATGAGAAGAACATGAAAGTTTCACTTCACAATCATAAGAGAATATAGAAGTCACACCATTCCATGATTTAGGGTCTCTATATAAATAAAAGAAACAAGATTGAAAGCCAAATTTGTTACAGGATCAAGTAAAGGAATCAAGCCTTTGCAGCCATGCCCAGGAAGAAAGGAAGATTCGGTAAGTTTTGGTCCTCATAATAAAAGAATAAATGTGGACAAAGCACGATGCCTTGGATATGATGAAATTGGGCATTAAAATATAAATTGTCCTTAATCTGAAAAAGGACAAGAGAAATAGGGAAGAAGCCCATGTCTCTAAAATGAGGGAAGAGTTTGATAAGAAAGAAGAAGCAAGGGATCTACACTACAATTGAGATCATCTTCTTATTTAAGTGATTTCCGTTGGTTATATGATAGGAATAAATGTATCATCCTGATGAAAGCATGGTAGGAGCTCTTGGTGAATCAGCTCTGGGAAAAACCTCTCTGATAACATTACTAATGGAAAGCAGTCATCAAGAGCAAGGGTCATCATGGAAACAGATTTTTGGGATGTGATGACATATTGATGGAGCAGGACAAGGGAATGAAGCTCTTCATTCTTGATAAAATGTCTACAGGATGACTCAAGGGAAAAAGGGTATGAGGTATGTATATATTTATATGCTAAACATTGGATGTTGAGAAGTCATGTCATATGGTTGCAGGTAATGAACTTTTGTATTTAGAAGTATGATCTATGGAGGAGTATCTCTTAGTGCACGGATAGATGAAATCAACATAATATGTCCTCGTAGAATATGAGGTGGTTGTATATGAACGAGAAACTAGAGAGGTTGTAAGTTCTTAGGAAATGAAGAATGTGCAGAAAAGAAGAGATCATGAAATGCAACCATGTCAGGAGGCAGTTATCATCTGAAAGCCAAGAAGATGTGACTAGGAGATCTCTTGGGAGGATATGTAGTCTCCAGTTTGGTAAATAAAAATACCCTTGAAAAAAACATATCATTAGGAGATATGTTAATCTGAATAAGGGATGTCGATGCCTACAAGAAGATGTCATGGTGAAAGATCATCATTGAGGTAACTTTTGTTTTTAAAAATTCATATGTATATGTTTATCTAGATAAATTTGTGCAGGGTTTCTAATCATGAGAAAGGATGTATGATCCTGGGAGATGATTCGAAGGAAAGTAGCATGGCATAATAGTGGATCAGATAAGGAATTTTGATGAATCACTTTCTGACATTTGACATGACTCTGGATGAAAGTGATGGATGATTTGTGCCCTATGAAGCTAAAAATTTTAAGATTCCTCAATATCGAAATCCATGACATCGAGGACAGGAATTCTTCATGAGTAGCTGGGTTTCTCACCATTACTGTTGGAGGTCCCTGGTTAAGAGGGAGCATGATGGTAAGTTTCTTACTTGGAAGAAACTTGGTAATTCCCAAGAATGAGCTTAGGTACATTCCTTATTTAGGAATGAGTACATTCCCTTGTGGAATAGGTTCTCCAATATCGAAATCCATGACATTGAGGACAAGAATTATTCATGAGTAGCTGCGTGTCTCACCATTACTGTTGGAGGTCCCTGGTTAAGAGGGAGCATGATGGTAAGTTTCTTACTTGGAAGAAACTTGGTAATTCCTAAGAATGAGCTTAGGTACATTCCTTATTTAGGAATGAGTACATTCCCTTGTGGAATAGGTCTTCCCTGGTTTAGAGGGAGAGATAGACACATCATTCTGGTCTTCAGAATGGAGTATTGGGTAATCATTTGGCATTCGATACTCTTTGAGAACGTATTAGGGTAGATAAGAGTAGTCAGGGACCGATATTATTTGAAGGCTAGATACCCAAGAGAAGAATAGTCCATGAAGGTCATACTTTGAGAACACCAGGGTGGAGTATGTACCTTGGAGAGACAATGACAATGGTGTCTATAAGTCATGTGCCTCGCCAGCATTGTAGCCCATTGTCTCATTGAGAGATGGGGATGTTAGTCAAGGCCTTGCACTAGGACAATGCTGGTTGATATGATGCTATACAGATGAGATTACCAATCCGATTCTTCTTATGAGATTTTTCAGTTTGAAAGTGACCATGTACCTATCTGAATACCTCCCTAGTTAAGAGGGAGTCTTCATGTTGGCTGTGTAATTATGTATTTATGTATAGAAGATGTCAATGATAATAAAATGTATTTTTGGTATACTTGCCTCATGGGTTTCATGAGCAAGATTTTATTATGTAGATAGACTTATTCTTGATGTCTATTAGGTTTATGTCTTCTAGGAATAAATACAATTAGGTGTTATATTCATGAAGGATTCAGTTTGTACTCCAAAGACCTTGACAACCCTCATATAATGTTGAAATCAAGTGAAGACAATCTGCTACACTACTGAAGTAACACTGCTTGGAAAGTGGACAACACTCAATAACAATGCAGATTCTTCTGATAAATTACAGCTAAGGAACAATTGGAGGTGCAGATCTGGAACAACAATGCTGGAAGGAGTTTGCAGACATACCCAAGGTTACAGTGCGTAGAAAGGATAACCTACAGTGCATATTTAGGAACATGGATTGCAGACATCCTAAGGCATATTGCGGATAGCCTAAAGAAGGCTATGAATTGTCTGAAACAAGCTTATGTATTCGTCTGAAGAAGATGCAGATGTTTATGGTTAACGTAGATTTCAATTAGGGCATACAGTTCGGATAGAAGGACAAAAGGAGATGTGGATACAACCGAAGTTGGTACGAGTTTAAGGAAGGTTATAGGCGTAGCTTAAGGACAAAGTTTAATAAAGTAAGGAGCCGTAATCAAGCATAACGTGCAGATCTGTTTTGAGACAGTGAATGTAGATCTGTATGATCAATTTGGAAATGTAGTCACCAGCTGTTTAAGTAAAAATGAGAAGTACAAATGATTCAGTAACACAAGAAACAAGACTGAAGTCTGATATAGATACTGAGTTCTCTAGTGATGATGTAGGTCAATACAAGTAGGTGCAGAAGAGGAGGATCAACATTGTGAACGAATAAAAAAGCATTGACAAGGTCTTAAAGGCATTCATAAGTCTAGGGTCTAAGTCTGGGTCATTTGAAGATCAATAAGAAGAATTCTTTGCGAGTTTTCCTCTCCAAGAGGGAGAGGTTTTTCCCTGGCTCTAGGAGCCTAACGCTCGTGTCTTGTGCTCTTTGATAATTGGCTTGATGAAAGATTAACTAAACTAAAAGAAGAGAAGGCACAAGTATCATAAGTAAGGTCACACGTAATTATCAAGAAGAGAATTTTTATTAACCTAAAACCCTTCAAATTCTCAACATAACCTAGGGCAAAAATTTCCCTATATCACTGCATGTTGGCATATGCGGGAATAACTCCCGATGCTACACAAAAATCAACACTTATAACATGGCTGGAATCTTTTTTACCCGCGGGGTTTCAAATTGGTGACCTTCACACAAGGAGTGCCTTAACAAGACACCATATCAACAACTGTTCTACATCTCATGGGTGTGAAATATCAAAGATTTCAATCAGAATTGAAGACAAACTTTGAAGAGAAGAAGTAATCTTATGAGGAAACAACTTCTAGCTGAACATTGTAACCTATAAAATAATTACATTGAATAGAAGCTCCCTTGAGAAGGCATGGATGCCAACTTGGGTCAAATTCAAGGCAGTGTGGATCCCAACCCAAGTAATCTCTTCCAGACTACCTGCAATAAGACACTTAAGAAAAACCCTTACAATTATAATCTCTTCCATATTACTTGCAATAATACACTTAAGAAAAACCCTACAATGCTTATTAGCCACTTTATAGTGCTTTAATAGAACACCTTATCACTGGTAGTTCTATGTCTCATGGCTGTGAAATACCAGAGACTTTGTTGAAGTTTTTGGTAGCTTCGGAAGGTCTTTTACATGAGCTTGGTATCTTAGCCTGTAGGAGATGGTTGATTGCCTCTTTAAGTGCTTGTTTGGTGGAGTAAGTGATTTATGATTTCTTTCCTAAGTCAAACTTAGGAGAAGTACAACAATTAAAATCAATGAATCATTGTGGACTATTAAGCCAAAGTATTAAAGATAAATAATAAAATTATTTAAGTTACTTAGATATGATCTCAAGTGAGGAGAGACATAATCTCGATTTTCAATCACTTAGGAGATTAAGGTTAGTGATTTGGCTTAATGAAGTTATAAAATAAGCCTAAGGGAGAGGTGAAGACACATAAGTGGAGGATAAGAGATTCTCTAGAGTGAGAGGCTTAGCTAGAATGAAGAGAAGGGAGGAAGAGTGCAGGGAAATTTCGGGAGTATTTCCAGGAGGCCTAGTTCAGAAAATCGAGAGACCGAGTTGTTGAAGCACAAAGGATGCCAAGTTGTGGGGAGGCCGATTTATTCAATGGGCCAATTTTCTAGAGTGCACAAGGGGCATATGAGGAGGAAAGGAAGAGGTTGATCTGTTGGTGGTGGAGGCCGAGTTTCTCCGAGGCCTAATTCTTAAGGAGGTTGATTTTCTAGTGGGTTGAAATCTATGGGCCAATTTTCCTAGTGTGGCCAAGTTACAATTTCCAGCAGTGCATTCGTTTGTGTATTTTCTATGTGGGTCTAGGCCAAATTTTTTCCAAGAATTTTAATGAAGGAAAATTGTTATGGATTTATACTTGCTATTGTGATGTGATTGATTTGTCTACTTTTATTTTTTCGCTGCCAATTTTTTTTCAGTTTCTTAATTTTATGGGAATAAAAATTATTGAGGTATAAATAAATTTGGACTGGTATTGGAAATTTAACATGGTACCAAAGGTTTATAAACTTTGAGGGAGAGATCTGAGATCTCAAGGGTTTTACAACAACAATTTATTTTTTACTGCAATGAAATTTTTATTTTGTTGTTAGGGTTTTTTGGCCAAGGTCGATTTTTGAAATAACATCAACGAGCTTGAGATATGAAGACATGTTGGATGGGACTGCTAATTTTAGTCCATGGAAGGAGTGTATCACTATTTTTCTAAAAATGAATGGTTTGTGGGATTTTTCAAACATAAATATCCAGGTTCCTTTTGACACTGCCCAAGCAACCGAGCAAAATCTGAAGGATGTGAAAGCGATGGGTATTATCTTGGATGGTGTGAGGGATCATATAATTCCGCACATAAAAAGGAAGGACACGACACGTCAAATGTGGATAGACTTTACCAATATTTATTAGAGAAAAAATTAGAATGGGATAATGGTGTTGTGGGAGAAGCCGAATAACATCCAAATGAATAGATCAAAGGTTGTAACCTCATAGTTCACCAAGATCCAACAGGATCGTGATGAGTTTTCAACTGTGGGAGAATTTATGAGCGATTCAGAGCTAGTGAAGGTAGCTTTAAAGGGATGTTCTAAGCAATGGACCACCTTTGTGGAGGGGTTTCTTGCTAGACAACAACTTCCATATCAAAGCCAGTTGTGCGATGACTTCATCCAGAATGAAATCTGGGAGAGTTCAATAACCTAGTGGAAAACATAGGACTGGTGGTGGGGATGAGGAGCTTGCTCTTGTTGTGCAAGCTTGCAAAAAGGGAAAATAGAAAGCCAAGTAGAACCAGGGTAGAGGAGGAACTTCACAAAGTAAAAAGGAGGACATAAGCAAAGTAAAATTCTTTTCATGTTGTAAGTTGGTCACTTTGTCTGACAATGTCTAAATAGGAAGAAGGGCAAGGAAAATATATCTACCGTAGCCACAACACATATGGATGATTTGATTGAGAAGTTTTAGAAGAACTTTGCCTTGGTGTCATGCATTTCTAGCACCATTACAAGAGAGGCATGGTTTTTCGATAGTGGAGCATCTTGTCACATGACAGGATCTCAAGATATTTTCACCAACATGGCCAAAGAGCCTAGAGACCTACATGTAGAGATTGGATACAACACCAAGTATGTCGTAGAGGGAATTCGTAGCATTGAGTTTCAGACGGACTCATGTAGTGTCATGGAGGTAAACCAAGTGATGTTTGTACTAGGGTTAGAAAAGAATCTCCTTTTAGTTTTGGCCATGGAGGACAAAGGAATAGAGGTCAGCTTCACGGGAGGTGAAGTAGTTGTTATGTTGAAAGGAGTTGATCTCAACAAGAGGCGAGTAATTGGAATAGGGAGAACAACCTATATTCGTTGAGGGACAACCAATGAAGGATGAGAGTGATAGCTAGAGTGAGCTTTGGCATAGGTTGATGGGGCTATTCCTATCTTACGGAGGATGGTTACAAGTCTTTTTGAAATAAGGGTGGAGTAGGAGGGCTTCTGCAAAGGGTGTTTGCTTGCCAAGCATGTCAATGCAACATTTCCTCATAGTGAGACTAGGTGCAAGGGGATATTGGACTTGGTGCACTTAGATATGTGTGGTCCTGTGTCAGTGGAATCAATCACAGGGTCTAGTTACTTTGCAACATTCATAGATGACTATTCTAGGCCGACTTGGATTTACTTTCTAAAGACCAAGGGTGAGGTCTTCGGTCTGTTTCAAGAGTTCAAAGCTTTTGGAAAACTAGAATAGGAAGAAGATTAAGGTACTAGGATTTGATAATGGGGGTGAGTATACCTCCAATGAGTTTTAGGATTTCTGCAGGGAGGCAGGGATCGAGAAGGAACTCATAATGCCTTACAACCCTCAACAAAATGGGGTTGTCAAATGGAAGAACAGAACCATAGCGGGAGCAGCGAAGGAAACCTCCAATGAGTTTTAGAATTTCTGCAGGGACGCATGGATCGAGAAGGAACTCATATTGCCTTACAACCCTCAACAAAATGGGGTTTTCGAATGGAAGAGAACCATAGTGGGAGCAGCGAAGGAAATGGTCTATGATCAAGATTTGCCTATGTTTTTGTGGGCGAAGGACTGCAATAAAAATGTTTATTTGAAGAGAAGAAGTCCTTTGAGAGTGGGAGCGGAGTTGCTATAAGATCATGTTTATGTGAGAAACTCTTGGGACTATCAGGAGCTGCTAAAATTTTCCAAGAATGTTCTTGAATTTGTAGCCAAAACAACCAAAACAGAATACAAAATTTGTCTACCTATTTGTACTAGTGCCTCTTCCTTCATAAAGAGATTCAAATTTCTTTGAGAGTCATTCAGAAAGTTACATTAGATTAGAGTGATCATCATAGGTTGTGAAGATGTTAGCCCTTACCTTGTAAAGTTAGGTTCTTCTTTTTATGTGAACAATTGTTGGGAAGATCAGGAGCCGCTAAAATTTTCCAAGAATGTTCTTAAATTTGTAGCCAAAAACTAACAAAACAGATTACAAAATTTCCCTACCACCTATCTGTACTCGTGCCTCCTTTTCATAAAGAGATTCAAATTTCTTTGAGAGTGATTCAGCAAGTTTCATTAGATTAGAGCGATCACCATATGCTGTGAAGATGTTATCCATTACGTCATAAATTTACGTTTGTCTTTTCCTAAGTTAGGTTTTCTATTTGTTATTTTTCAAAATTTTAATTTTAATTCAAATTTTATGCAGGATACAGCGTGAAATTTGTATCCTGGCCAGATCCTAGAATATCAGGAATAATAGAATCTTCTAATTGAAGAGTTTAACCAGATTTTTACTGTTCTTGCACCAACCGAGGTGTGTTTGTGAATTGTCTTTGGCCTTATGTGCTTTGAGATTCCTCAGCTAGTGTTGCATTCTTCTCTTTCTAATTCTCATGTTGATTTAAAAATATAAGGGCTTATTAATCTGCTATCTCATTTTAAAGTCTGAACAGTGGACAGATCACAGACAACCTAGAATCACCTTTCATTTGATGGGAATTGAAATTTAGACCATTATATTTGTGAATTTAATTTTGATACAAGTTTGTTGGAGGCAAATTTTAATAAACTGTTATGTTGCAAGAAGCAATGATTGGGCATAGCAAGAGCGATTTTGATGGCAGGTTTTTCTTAAGTTAGCATAAATTCTTCTTAGCTACAAACGATGGGTGGGGCACATAAAATGATATGTTTTTATTTGTTCCCATTTTTTTGAACTATTTTTTTTAGAGTGGGTTTCTCTTGATGTAATATCACATTTTTCATTTCCTCCAGTTCAGGCTGTGTTCTTATCTGGCAGGGTTTGGTATGAGGAATATGATGCAATGCCTAGATACTCTTATTTTGGAAGGAATTACATCGCGGTGGTTTTTAGAGCCAAGGGTGTCTTCAAAAGTTTCTATTCTGGTTACACACATCATTTTCTCGAAATTTGGAAAGATCAAGTCACCAAACCACACCTTTTTGTTTCATCCATAGGCTCTCTTAAACGTGGATCTTGTAATTGTTTTAGTTGGGATGTTAAATTTTGGGCATGATTGAGAGAATAATAACACAGCATATCCGAAATATAAAATTTCCCTATTGCCAACTATTTGTATGTTTCCTTTTTAATGCAGCAGTAAACAAAATGTTTCATTATCTGTAATGCATTCTTCTTGTGTGTTTTCTTTTGATTGCACAAGGAATGCCAATATCAGTATTTGAAATGAAAGGTGTTAGTAAATTCATAGTCATAAAATATACATCCATAGTTATAAAATATCCTCCTTTACAATTGCTATATATATATAGTAACATTTTTGGCCCAGAACACTGATACCTTATTAATAAGATCTTTTGTAACTGCAACAACTAATTATAGGAGGCTTAGGGTCACGATTCGTAACTTCCAGGACAAATTCATTATCTTGGTGGGCAGGACAACTCAACCCGGTTTTAGAAAATAATCCATATGTATCCATTCAAAATTGCAACTAGCTGTTGAGAAATCAATAGGGCTACAATTGAAGTGATTTCTCTTTGACTTGATAACTTCTTTTCAGACTAGGAGGTAACTTCACAAATTGAAAGGTGAATTTGATAGAGGGTTCTCATGAATATATACATGGAGGTGAGATTTTTGGGATTCATTTCCCAATGTCTCTTAGAATTCCTTATTTCCTAATTAACACTAATATACAATTTCTCCCAATCCCTTAGGATTAGGTGTCAACATTCCCCCCCTTAATCTGAAGGGATGTTGGTTAGTCCAAAGCATCGTTCTTAATTTTTCAAACTTTTCTCTTCCAAGTGCTTTGGTGAAGATGTCTACAGTCTGCTCATTTGTGGAACAATGACGTAGATGGATAGTTTTGGCCTCAACATGATGTCGAATCAGATGGTATTTTGTATTGATATGCTTCGTTCGATCATGGAACTTTGGGTTCTTCGCTAAATTTATTGTAGAGGTGTTGTTGATCATGAGTGGAGTTGAATGCATTTTTTTCATCTGCAAATCTTCTAGGATTTTCCTAAGCCACACAATTTCCTTTGTCGCTTCAACTGCTACCACATATTCTGCCTCAATTATGGAATCCGCTAAAATTGACTATTTGCATGATCTCCAGGAGACAACTCCTGATCCAAGACTCATAGTATAACCTGAAGTAGATACCCCAGTTTCTTTTTCTCCATCAAAGTCTAAATAAGAGTTTCCGATCAAGCTAAAGTCACCCACTTGTGTATATTTGAGTCCAAAGTCTTGAGTCCCTTTCAAGTACTTTAGAACTCTTTTTGCAGTAGACCAATGTCCTTCACAAGGTTTTTGCATAAACCTCGAGAGGATTCCAACAAAAAATGAGATGTTTGGTAACGTAGTAGTCAGGTAGATGATACTTCCTACAAGCTGTCTATACTTCGTTGCATCCTAAAATTACTTCCCTTCAATGAATGTGAGCTTCAAGTTTTGTTCCATTGGAGTGGTAAAAGGATTGCATTCATCCATGCCAAACTTGTTCAAAATATCTCCAATGTGTGAAAATTCTACTCTAGTGTCATGGTTTACTTCTCCTACTTGATTTAAATTATACAAGTTATCTTCAGAAATTAGATTCAGAAAATACCAAAGTAAACACAACTAACAGTCTAAAAATTTAGATCATTTATTGAATACTACGCTTATTCACACAAAGTGACACATGGATTTTTGGACATAAGTCCCCGGAAAAACCCAAAGCGGGAAAACTGGTGCAACAAATATGAAGGTTTACTTTATTAAGTAGATTCTGAGTACAATAAATCTGGGTTCCAGATCTAGAAAACCTGATAGAGAATAAAAGAAATCTGCAGCTAACCTATTTTTCCAAGACCAAATATCTGACTGATCCACATCCTCAAATGGGATTTACAAGACTTAGCCTAGATCTGGCCCTAGAAACCCTAGTGCTACCCCTAAAGCCCTAGCATCAACCCTGCTCGGCTCTGTGTGCCACTGTGCTGCCCCTGAAGCCCTAGCGTCAGCCCTGCTAGGCTCTATGTGCCACTGCGTTATCCAGAGATGGACTACGTAACCCTAGAGAGGGTGACGCAAGCCTTAAACTGGTCCTAGAGACCCCCTGTGCAATTCAGAAACGCTCGGGAGCTGCAACGCTTCCCTTTCCTTGGCCTCTGTAGCACCTGCACAACTGTTGCATAGCTGTTGTTGTTTCTCTATGCTCCTATGTGTTTTCCTTGTTTGTTGCTCCTCTGGCTCTTACTGACTCTTGGCTCTAGGATCAGATCATCCCCTCAGCCAATACTACCCCTCACTGCAGAAACTCCTCAAGAAATTCTTAGCAAACCCTGCCCTAGAATTCCAGATCAGACTCTCAGTTCTGCAACTGTGTGTGTGTCTCCAACTAACCCTCAAACCTTTCTCTTATACTTTTTCAAATATCTCATCAATGACCAATATTAAAACACTCATCAACAACTGAGATTAAAAAATTGTTGATATGTCTTTTAGAAAATCTTGTAGAAATTTGAATAACTGATATGTTATCCACCGAGATTATCCTGATCACACACTATTTTATCTTCATGCACAATACAGAATCTCTTCTACCATTGATCATCACATGCGGAAATAAAATCAATTGCATGCACACATTGAAACCATAAAAATTCACACATATGAACACAATATGTAATGGGAAAGCTTAAATCTGGAAACCCCCAACTATCTATATATTATATATGTCATAGAGATCATGTAACAATCATCATACAAATCTCCTCACAAGCTCTCAGTATAATCTCCACTTGCTACACACTAATCAGGCCCGATCTTGCAAATCCCATGCATCGATCTTTGCCAGCCTTTAGCCTGCCTCTACTGCGCAATCCCTGCTGAAGAATTCCTCTTGATGAGAATGAATTACCCCAGCCTTTCTCACGCAGTCTTTATAGGCATCTCTACTGAGTGTTGGATGCAAACCATGCATCACTTATAGTCACAACTGATAGTCACACTTTCCCTTTCACCTATCTTTGCATTGGTCTCCACTGAAACTGTCCATGCACTGAAGTTAACTGATGTATTCTTTAGTTGATTAATGAGTTTATAATTAGTGAATTAATTAATAAATAATTCACACCACTCTCACTAATTGTATCAATCAGTTAAACTAGATACAAATAGCTCAACTATGTTTAGATTAGTTAAACTGAACACAACTCCATTAACTTCCTCAATCAACTCCACCAAATTCTATCACATGAGTTCTAACTGAAGTATCTATGCATTAGCTCCACATAACCCTTAGGAATAGCGTAATTCCTTATGTCAGCTCTTGTGCCACATCTGTGCACTTAAATGAAGTGCTCCAAGAGAATAATATAATGTTTATAGTCCAAATATTATTAAGAGCTAATAATATTCGACTTATCTATTTTTAGACTGGCAGTCTAAAAATAGACTCCGCCCAATAAGTCTAAAAATAGAAGTCCATCTATTTTTCCAACTTGATCAACCATCCACAAATAGCATCCTGCAACTCATAGAATATGATCGACATGTCTAAAAATAGACTTTGCGACAAAAATCACCTGTGTGGCCCCCACCTAGTTTTGGTGATCACTTTCCAACTAGGATCAGGAATGATGTTTCAAGATGCCTCCTTCACTGTTTCTTGTTGCAATATTCAACACATTTCAGCACATGTGCTAATTAATTCACTTTAATTATTTAATTTTCCTAAGTTTAGACTTAGGAAATCCATTAAAATAATCAATTATTTGAATAACTTGAACACCAACTGAAATTTCTCAAAACACTTTCTGGGTTTTCGATTTCAAGTGTGTCTTAGCCCCTCCACAAAGTTTCAGGGCTAGAGCACGCTCGATGCTACACCAACTACACAAAATTTCAACACTCCCTCTTCTCACGGAGTGTGCTCTAGCAATGCATCCACACCATGCACTGCAAGATCTTGAAGTTGGTTTCTGTGCTACTGATGCTTGGCCTAATGCCCTCCATCCACTGCATTGCTTCTTTCTGTACTGTTGCCCATGCCATTGCCACTAACACTGCCACATCTGTAATGCAGATCTCTCTCAAATCACTGCATCATGCTGCCCATAGCACTGCCACTGCTAACTGTTGCACTGCAACTCAGTTGTCGAGAAGTAAGCAACTGAAGGACTCCTGCCCAATCATTGATAGATAAGTCAGGCTGCCTCCCATCACAGAAGCTCCCTTGGTTGTTGATTTATGTTGTCCTCCTGAAGCCACTATCATACTGCAACACTGCACTGCGTGAGCTCAGCCTCTCTGCGTTTTTGAAGTTCCATCAACCCCTCTGCGTTGTTGCCTTCACGTTGTTGCTGCCTCTGCATTATGTTGCTCCCTTATCAGCTCTTCATCTCTCCCCCTGCTTCATTATTACCTTCTGCAACCATCTCCCGACTCATCCTGATACCGTCTTAAGGCTCTCATCGCTCGCATGTGATCCAAGAGTAGGGCTGACTCAAGATCCTACCACTCTGTTTGTAGATGGTCTACAGATCCATGTCACCCCACCTCTTCTCTCGAGGTACATGAGCACTCATGGCTGCATCATCATCAGAAGCATCATCTTTTGCTGCTGCAGCCTTGGAATCAAAATCTGTTTTGTCCTTCTTCTTAGGACAAGTGTTGGTGTAGTGTCCAAGTTTGCCACAGTTAAAGCACTGGACCTTGGAAAGGTCCCTCTTCTTCTCCCCTTGTTGTTTTCATTCCTTTGATGCAAGGGTTGCATCATCTTCCTCTTCTTTCTTCACTCTGACTGTCCCACCACTGATATTCTGCTTCTTGGTGATCCTCTTGATCTCCTCTTAGCGGAGGATAGCCCACATGTCTGCCCAGGATGGTCACGCTGCTCTGCCTAGTATACTCTAGAAAAATGTTTCCCATTCCTTGGAGATTGCATTCAAGGCAGTCCTCACTATGAGCCCTTCATCTAGAGTTGCACCCATGCCAACCAGTTGGTCACAGATGGTCTGAAGTCAGAAGAGGAAAGGATCAATTTCCTTGCCCTTCTGCATTTGGAAAAGCCTCATCTGATTCTCTAAGAGCATTTTCTGTTGGATGGAGCTTCCTTGATACATCACTTCTAAAGTGACCCACATGTCATTTTCTGTGTTCTTTTTAGCAATATGTGGTACAACGTGATCCTTCACTCCGTTCATGATCAAATGCTTATTCTGTGCTTTATTCTCCTTAAATTTCTTTACATGATTATGATCTGCAAGCACAACTAGAACACTCGTTGCATGGTCCTTGATGTCGTACTCATCTAGGACTGATAGGATCCGTGCCCTCCAGATGACAAAGTTGGACACACCGTCCAACCTGTCCTGGTCTCTCAGCCCACGCGAAGCCATCTAGCTCCAACAAGAAACAATACTTCTTTCTCCCTTTTTCCATAGCTACAAGAACTCTGGATCTGGGTTTCTTGGTGACTAGAAAACCCTTTGGTAGCTGCTTCTTTTGAAAATTGACTTCCCTCCTAGAAATATTCCACCCAAAAAATATTGGACAGAACTCTCTGATCACCTTCCTGATCGAATCTCAGATATGTTTGGCTTAGATCTGCTGAGTAGATGTCTTCCTCCCGCCTTTGTTGACTTAGCTAGGCACAATTCTGCACCAGAAAAATGTCCACCACACCAACACTGTTGAAGAGTTGAAGCACTGCTTCCTGATCTTGGCAAGCCTTTCTGCAACAAAAAGAATATTGAACTGCATCTCACTGACTGGCCCAACGCAGCCTCAGCGTTGCTCAAAAGTGGATTGCGTAACCCCAGACTAGGTGATGCAGTCCTTATGCTAACCTGGGAAGGCTCTACGTAAGCCTGCTGGCCTTCTGAATCTGCAGCGTTGTCCCTTCCTGGATCTGCGTCCTCTTGTTGTCAAGTTTCCCCTTCCAGATCTTTGTTGTTTCTGCTGCTATCTTGCAGAAAAAAAATATTGTTCAACTAATTGCTGGAGATTCGACTTGATCTTCTATCGCTCTGATACCATGTGAAAATTCTACTATAGTTTCATGGTTTGGTTCTCCTACTTGATTTAAATTATACAAGTTATCTTCAGAAATTAGATTCAGAAAATACCGAAGTAAACACAACTAGCAGTCTACGCATTCAGATCATTTACTGAATACTACGCTAATTCACACAAATTGACACATGGATTTTGGATATAAGTCCCCAGAAAAACCCAAAGCGGGAAAACTGGTGAAACAGATATGAGGGTTTCTTTTATTAAGTATTGAGTATAGTAAATCTGGGTTCCAAATCTGGAAAACCCGACAGAGAATAAAATAAATTTTCAACTAACATGTTGTTCCAAGACCAAATATCTGACTGATCCACACCCTCAAACGAGATTTACAAGACTCAGCCCGGATCTGGCCCTATAAACCCCAGTGCTGCCCCTGAAGTCCTAGCGTCAGCCCTGCTAGGCTCTGTCTGCCACTACGCTGCCCAAAGAGGGACTGTGTAACCCTAGAGAGGGTGACGTAGGCCTTACACTAGTCCTGGAGACCCTCTGCGTAATTTAGAAACGCTCTGGGGCTGCAACGCTGCCCTTTCCTTGGCCTGCGTAGCGGTTGTGCAACTGTTGTTGCTCTCTGCTCCTCTGCGTTTTCCTTGTTTATTTCTCCTCTGCCTCTTACTGACTCTTGGCTCTAGGATCAGATCATCCCCTCAGCCAATGCTACCCAATGTCACATGGTTCGGGTTCGAGTTCGAGTTCAACAATGATTAGGTTCAATTTGAATTCGAACTTTTTGATGAGGTTCAAATGAGGTTCGCCATTAGGTTCGTCTATATATACACATATATTAATTTAAAATGTATTATAGGATAAAATAGTAAGAAATCAATGTCATTAAACATAAAAAATTATATCACGAACATGGAAACTACAGAGATAAATTACAAGCTTGAGTTGTGACATGAATTTATGAGTTTTGATCTATGAACTTGGTCAATTCCTATGAGTTTTGATGAGGTTCGCTGAACCTCAAAAAATTTTTAAGGTTCACCAAAATTCAAACCTCAAGGTTAAAGTTCGACGAACCTTGTGACATAGATACTACCCCTCACTGCAGAAAAATCCTTCGGAAATTCTTAGCAAACCCTGCCCTAGAAGTCCAGATTAGTCTCTCAGTTCTACAACTGTGTGTGTTACCAACTGACCATCAAGCCTTTCTCTTATACTTTTTCAAAGATCTCATCAACGGTTGAGATTAAAACACTCATCAACAACTGAGATTAAAAGATTGCTTGATCTGTGTCTTTTAGAACATTTTAGCACATGTGTTAATTAATTCACTTTAATTATTTAATTTTCCTAAGTTTAGACTTAGGAAATCCATTAAAATAATTAATTATTTGAATAACTTGAACACCAACTGAAATTTCTCAAAACACTTTCTTGGTTTTGGAGTTCAAGTGTGTCTTAGCCCCTCCACAAAGTGTCAGGGCTAGAGCACACCCGATGCTACACCAACTACACAAAATCTCAACACAATGTACTTCTTTTGAGAAAGGAATATAAATTTAATATGTTGATGTTGGACATTGGATATACCAACACTCCCCGTGTGTTTCGTGACATGGACTAACCGCCTCTCGTGGATCCTATTCTCTGGCGATGTGATCATTGACTAACACCTGTGGGTTTTGGTCTAATGGAAATCGTGATTCCCAACAATTGGTATCAGAGCCAATACCTTCATTCAAATCCTAAAAGCTTGAAGGTTGATCATTAGAACACAAATGGAAGAGCCAAGGAAGAAAGTCTCCAATCCTCTTAAGGATGTGTCTTTTTCAACCATCGAAATTGAAGTCAATCAATTTACGAAGGCTCCATTTTTCAATGGAAATTTTGGTATGTGGGAGGCAAGAATGAGGAATTTCTTGAAGACTCAAGGAATTGAAGTTTGGAAATCAGTGATTATGACACGATGGACGAAGAATCCAAGGAGTAAAATACAAAAGCAATGAAGACAATTTTGAAAGGGTTACCAAATTTTGTGAAGGCCAATTTTGAAAAATGTTCGTCAGCAAAAGTCATATGGGACAAACTTCATGATCTTCACTCAAAAGGAGTTTTGACAATGATCTCTAGTCAAGAAGATGATGGAAAACAAGAAAGAATTCTAGAATCCATCAAGGAAGCTGAAGATAAGAGAGATGAAAACAAGGCTAAAGAAGACCTAGAAGATGAAGAGAACAAAGAAGACTTTGAAGAAGATCTCCTGAATAAACTTATGGCTTCCATGGAAGAGATTAACGGTTTGAAAAAAGGAAAATGAGGAACTTAAGAAGAAAGCACAAGATGGTATCCAAGACAAGACAAGGAAGGAAGTTTACTTTGTCAAGCTTCAAGTACAAGAAAGAGATGAGGAGCTCGCCAAAATTAAAGAGGAATTTCATTAAAACAAAAGAAAGCATCATAAATAAGTTATATCTATGACAAATCAGTTGGATAAGGCAAAGAAAAGGGAAGAAACTTTGTCAAGCCACCTTGAACAAAGACTTAAGACCTTGAACAATCTTGAAGTAGAGATTGGTCAATACAAGGAAGAGGTCTCCTCTCTTAGATATCAACTAGAAGAAGCAAGGTAAAAAGCGCAAGAAGCCGAGAAGGTGATGGAAACTTTGGCATTCATAGAAGGACAAGTTAATGAAGCAGAAAAGGAGAGAAACACCATGATATTCCAATTAGAAGAAAAGGATAAAGAAATCTTGAAACTAAAATCAGACATCAATCTTCTCAAGGCTGAAACATGTGAAGCTACAAGAATAAAAGAAGAAATGGAGAGCAGTCTAGCAAAGGAGAATGAATAAGTCTTCATAATGAAATCAAATATCATCTCCCTTAAAATCGAAGCACATGAAGCAACAAGGATGATGGAAGAGATGAAGAATAAACTAGTTATGAAAGATGAAGATTGTGAAAAGTTGAAAGGAGAAATTGTCTTTCTTAAAAAGTAAGTTGACTTGCTGAATAAGAACTTGAAAAGCTCTCAAACCCTAGATGACATCCTAAGTCATCAAGGGTCTCCCCTTGATAAATCAGGTCTTGGCTATGTAGGTGAATCCTCAAGCAAGAATGATAATGCTTCAAACAACAAAGATGTGAGGAACCTGGAAAGAAATGTTGATGCTCCCAGTTCTAGCAAAGGCATGGAGAAGAATCAAGACAACAATGGAAGAAATTATACTCCAAGGAGACTTGAAAATGGTGTCAAGAATACAAAAGGAAATGAATATCATCAAAGAATCCCAAGGAAAAAAATACTTCAGAAGTACATCAAGGAAAAATCCATTTCTGAGGTACCAAAGTATATTTCTTAGTTATTGCTATTCTTGTACAAACTTTGGGCACATGGCAAAAGACTATAGGGCATATCACAAAGACAAATATAATGGTCCCCTTCAATCTCCTATAAGCAATTTTTCAAGTCATGATCTCTTATTCATGAACAAGATAAAGTGTTTCAATTGCCATAACATTGGACATATGGCATGTGATTGTAACTTGACTTGGGTTCCTAAACATGCTAAAACCATGAAAACCAAGCCAGAGAAGAATGTTACACAAGTATGGAGAAGGAAGCCACTTGAATCTGAAAGTCTCTTAAACACTCCAACCAACAACACATGTTGATTTGATGAAGACATCCTTGGTAGATGTAATATTTCAAGTATTTGATAATGAGACTATGCCAGAAAAGAGACCATGCATATAGTTAAGGGGAGTTTTGTGATTATTGAGAATTCTTGCATAATTTATTCGTGAATGGGCCCTATAAAATCCTTGATGAGCTACACATGGACAATGTTGATAGATCATATCTCGGAAGTAACTCCATTGAAGAAAAACATGATATTATGATGATGCCTTCTACTTGATCACAAAAGGTGAGCAATCCTTCGTGAGCTAAAGGAATTTGTGCAGACAGGGGGAGATGGTTCATCACATGAAGAAATATGAACACATCTATCATGAACCACATTTCCAAGAAGAGCACCATGACAGGGGGAGCAACATGAAGCATGATAGGGGGAGTTCTTGGATACCATGTTTGCAATTGATGTCAAAGGGGGAGAAAATGTTGGAAGGGAAAGAATATTTCCATCAATGACAAAGGGTATATTGTTGGTCTAAGGTTGTCATTGATGTCAATATTGAATTGGCCAAGATGTCAATATTCTTGTGATGCCTGGTTCCAAATGATGATACCATGACTCTTGGTTGATACCATCAATGAAGATGTCACGAAGAATCCTAGAACCAGCATGATGTCAAGATGACAAATATTCTTAAGGTGCCAAGTGTCAATCATAGGCATTTTTTTATTATCTAGATCTTAAGCACCATTGAAGTATGTAATAGCCCTTGCTGACGTATGGAAGACTATAGTTGATGACGTCATCCCTTGATCACATAAGGAGGACTACACTTGATGATGTCATACACTTGAAAAATGACCACACTTGATGATGGCACTTGATGAGGTCTTGATAACATGGTTGGAGATCATTTGATGATTGGAAAACTGCTTTGGAGGTGTTGACAAATTAATAAAGGCTGCACTAGGACATATTGCTACACTAATATATGATGACATTGTTGATATGTGATGCTACATGAATGCTGAACTCCTACATAATGACTCTATGATCTTATGTGACATTGATAACAATGAAGAAGCCACGTTGTTCCAAACATTCATCAAGTTGTCCCAAACATTTTATGCATAAAATTTAAGGATAGCCACAAAGAAAAATAAATTTTGCCACCTTAGAGGCATACTTTCTCAATGGGACCTAGACCATCTTAAAGAGGATTTTTTCCTCTTTCCAATGAGCCCTTACACGGCCTGAAACTCCCAACGGTTGATGAGATAATGAATTTTTAATTTTAGAAAAATATATTTTTTATTTAGCTGACCTTAGTTAACATACGTATGTCAGCTCTCATCTCCAACAGTCACGTCCTCTCTTTAAAGGACGAAATCACTATAAATATAAGTCGAAAACTTCATTTTTCACCATCAATTCGGTGAAGATTTCAGAGATACAGGACAGGAGGCCGAGGAGTTTAAAAATACTTGTGGATAGTACTTACAGTAGCTCAGATCACCTGTCGAGGAACAAAGCTATACTACAGGAGCTACAGGACTGTCTCTCGAGCTACAGGACAATCTATGTGTGATATCTCTATTTATTACATATTGTTGTGGTATTGCAGACTGCAATTCCTATGCCAATTCTGAATTGTGGTACCTTAATTAATCATTTCATATTGCTATGATTTCAGGCTTGTGGAGCTCAGACTAAATGAAGGAACTTCGGACCAAGATTAGTGTTTCAACCTTCAATCACTTGTTTGAGGTTCAAGATTTGTGACTCAAAAACTTGACATGTGTATTGGCAAGTCTGTTTGGAAGCTCGGCAGGTCTGCTTGAATTTTGGTTTAGTAGCATAGATTTTTGGAAAGATTAAAGCAAGCTTGAACAACTGCCTACCTTGGATCTGTGTGTGACCATCTATGAGCAGTTACACTTGTAAGAGGATCAACACCTCAAATCTATGGTATATAAAAGGGTTTAGAATTGTGACTAAGAAGTTTCAGACTTGTGCTATATTTGAGCAAATATCTTGCTAGATTTGGGCCAGTTATTGAGCTTACCGAAGCTAGATTGAAGACAATTGTTGGAGCAGTCATTAGCCTCTTCTTGGAGTAGTCTTCAGCATAACTAGATAAGCAGATCTGAACACCTCATTGAAGGCAAGCATAAAGATTGTTTGGAAGCATAATTTGGGTCTTGACAGAAGTAAACTTATTGTGTACTATTGAAGCAACAAGACATCATTTGGACCAAACCTTGAAGGAGAATACTTGAATACTTGTTGGAGCTTTCATTGAAGAACTTGTGTGTTGACTTGAAAGGAAGTTGCTTTGAAACATTATATTGAAGACACCTTTGAAGGACATTGTTTGCAAACATCTTGTTGAGAAGCTTTAGCTGACTTTGGGGAGTCATCTAGAAGCCTATTGGAGACCATGATGTCATCATGAGGTAACTTGGAGAAATTGTTTGGGTACGATGAAGAGCAGTGTTGACACCTTCTAAGAATAAAATGTTGTCATTGATGATGTGACGTGTAGACTAAGTATGACAGGGCTCATTGAAGAAGACTTTGGGAGTCATGAAGAATAATCAAAACATATTTTGACGAAGTGAAGTTGAGGGTTTGAGTCCACGAGGTTGGAGCCTCATAGAGACAAGGTCGGTGCCTTGGAAGATAGGGTTGGAGCCCTAGAGGATTGGAGTCCTCAAGGAACCAAGTCAGATCTTGTACCAGAGATAGGGTTGGAGCCCTAGAGGTTGGTGCCTCAAATTGACAAGGTTGGAGCCTTGGAAAGACCAAGTTGGTGCTTGGCACAATACAGGTTGGAGTCTGGAAGATTGGAGTCTTCATCTAGGGTTGGAGCCCTATATCATTATTGTACTTTACTTATTGTAAAGAATAAATTAATAAAAGTATCTATTCCATCATTGTTAATTTTGTGTTCTAAATATAAGTGATTTAACTGGTAAAATTAACAATGGAAATGAAACATTGATTCACCCCCCTCTCAATATTTCCAACAATTGGTATTAGAGCGCAGGTCACGAGTTCGATACACACCCGGCTTGCATTGGGGGGGGGAGATTGTTGGACATTGGATATACCAAAACTCTCCGTGTGTTTCGTGACATTGACTAACTGCCTCTCGTGGATCCTATTCTCTGTCGATGTGATTGTTGACTAACAGCTGGGGGTTTTGGTCTAATGGCAATCATGATTCCCAACAGTTGAGTTAATTCTATACCAAGATAGTAGTGAACATAGCCCAAATCAGTCATTTCAAAACCTTTCTTCAATTCCTTCTTTATGGATGCAATATAACTCTCATTATTCCCTGTCATAAAAATATCATATACATACACCACAAAGCTGCTCGTGCAAGCAGTCACAGAGGACTGGGTAGACCCTGGGTACACCAGCATTTTTAATGCCATGCATGATAGATCTTACTTCTGATGCTAAAGCAAGAGGGTCATCATTTTTCAATTCAAGGCTGAACAACTTAATCATTAATTGAACAATTTCAAGTTCTGAATGTGAGTCATAGAGTTCTTTTAATTTTCTCAAGGCTTCATAGGCATTTGAAAATGGTGTAATATGGCGACTCACCTCTTCATTTACAGAAGCTGCAATCAAGGCATAGGCCTTGCAATTCTTGTTTTCCCAAATGTGAAAGACAAGTACTAAGCAAGAATAAGTACAACACACACAAGTGATGCCATTATTTTTGGACTAATGGCCCTGTTAAAACCCAATGCGGTAAAATCGGTGCAACAACTGAGGGTTTGTATTAATAAGTAGTACTTTCTGAATATAATTTGGATGCCCAAATCTGGCTATCCAACAGAGAATCTGACTGGCAGAAAATTAGTGAGGATTACCTCACACTAACACTATAGATCCGACACTGACCCAACCCTGAACTGACAAGCCCCACGTTGCCTCTGTGCTACCTCTGCTGAGTTTTGCATCACAAATGTTGGGGACTGCGTCACTCCCTTCAACCGATCTTTCTGTTGGCTGGATGCTTGATCCTCTAGCCCTCCAGTCTCGCACCTCAGCTCCCGGCACTGGATCTCATCCGACCCTTAAAAAATAGCTAATCTCCTCAAGGCTTCAGTGCTTCATCTGTGTGTCTCTGTGCTGCCCAGCGTAGCCTTTATGCTACCTCTTCTGGTTCTTCCTCTGCCTTCTCTGCAATGTATTCCCGACTGAGGAAAAATATCTCCAAATAGAAATTATCTCTGCCTCTCACTGCAAGAATCAACTCAATGATCTCTTCAATTGCTTTGCACTGCTTACTTGAGAAATCGATCTCTAGATCCTCTCGATGTTTTTTCCAAATGCCCATCAAGCCTTCTCTTATAACCTTCTCGTTGAGAAATCGACGACCCATATTAAAACATAATCAAGGGCTAAGATCAACTTGACTTGATCTTCATATTTTTCTAGAATATTTACACCTAGTTCTATTAATACACTTTAATTATTTTAATTCCCTAAGTTTAGACTTAGGATTCCATTAAAAATAATTAATTACTAACCTCATCCGGGTGAAATTTCCCAAAACACTTTCTGGGTATTTTGGAATACATGTGTCCAAGCCTCCCTGCAAAATTTGACTTAGAGCACATCTAATGCTACTTGTTATGAATATAATTCATAACTAATAGAAGAAATAAATGTAAATAATAATCAAATGATGATTATCTTAAATAGTAGTTAGTTAAGTGAAAAGGCATGTCTAAAAGACATGCCTAGTCATGAAAGGCCACATGCTTAGGTATATAAGCAGGGCCTCATTGTAACATTTCTCATCGCTTATAAATTTTTATATAATAAATTATTATTACAAAATACCTCTTGTGTATTTTTATAATTAAAGTCAACAAGCCTACAGTTTTGTTGCTTCACTACCAGAAATCAACAATTACTCCCAAGATAAGATCTATCAAAATTTTCCATGCATGAATCATCAAGGGTTTCATAGGGCTCTTCTCGGATAGCTTCTGCAAAAATTGTTAAGAATCATAAGCTCCCCCTAACATTATGCATGGTCTCCTTTTTAGCAGAGTCTCATCATCTAAACTTGGAATATCATATCTGCCAAAGATGTCTTCATCAAATCAACATGTTTTATTGGTTTGAATGTTCAAGAGACTTTCTGATCCAATATGCTTCCTTCTCCATATTTATCTAACTTTCTTTTCCGGCTTGGTAGCCATGGTTTTACTTTTACCTTGTTTAGAGACCCAATTCAAGTTACAATCACGAGCCATATGTCCAATTTTATGGCAATTGAAGCACCCCATTTTTTTCATGAATGAGGAAACATGACTTCTTCTTGCATAGTTGTTTCTAGGGCACTGGTGTGGACCATTATATTTTTCCTTGTGGTATGCCCTACAATCCTTTGCCATATGCCCAAAATTTGTACCTAGAAGATGGAGATTGTCTTGATGTACTTTTGAAGTCACTTTTCCTTGGGATTCTTTGGTCAAATTTATTGCCTTTTTCATTCTTGACACCATCTACAAATCTTTTTGGACTAGGGTTTCGTCCAATGTTATCTTGACTCTTCTCCTTGCCTTTACTGGAACTGGGAGCATCAACATTTTTTCCAAGCTTTTCCACATCCTTTTTGTTTGAAGCATTAGTGTTTGCATCATTTTTTCTTGATGATTTTCCTGCATAACCAAGACCTGATTTATCATGGGGGGGATCTTTTGTTGTGTAACCAGCTCCAAAGAGAGAAGAAAAGAGATATTCACGCCTTAGAAATGAGCCACTTCGAGGGGGCAACCTCCAATACATTACATGAATGAACAATTCTTGGATGATACAAATGAACAAAACCTCCTTTCTATATATAGGAGTCCATGGGGCCATAATGTAATCCTAGTGGGCCACAATGTAATCCCAGCCGACCTAACAATAATAATTTAAGGGCACAATAATAACAAAATGGGGGTTACAAGGGTACAATAATAACAATAAGGGGTTTACACTAACAATAATAAGGGGCTATACTAGTGATATAGGGATCTAACATGCCCCTCTCCTTCAAAAAAGTGTTGTCCTCAACACTTGAGTAGCTCCGGGTGCTTCTGTATAAAATTCTCATCCTCCCATGTAGAATCTTCAGTGGGTAAGTTCTTCCACTTGATGAGATACTCTCAAATTGATCGATTCCGTAGTTGTCGAGTTCTTTTTTCCATGACTGCTTCAGGTTCCAATATGATTTTCCCTTCCCCATCAAGTTCTGGCAATACTGTTTGAACTGGAAGATTTTCACCTATAACCTTCTTTAAGGATGAAACATGGAAAACTGGATGTACTCGCGAAGAAGCAGGAAGCTCCAATTTGTATGCCATAGTACCAATCTTTTGCAACACCTTGTAAGGACCATAGTACTTTGGCGATAATTTATTATCCTTCTTAGCTTGCTTGAGGGACATTTGTTTATATGGTTGTAGCCGTAAAATACCCAATCTCCTATATCAAAACTTCTCTCGCTGCGATGTTGATCTGCCTGTTGTTTCATTCGATTTTGTGCCAAATTCAGGTTATCCTTTAAGAGTTGGAGAACTTCTTGCTCATGCTCGACGTGATCTTCCACTGCTTGAACCTTCGAATTTTCCCTTAAAGATGATGTGATCGATGGTGGATGATATCCATAAAGTGCCATAAATGGGGTCATTTTTGCTGCAGTATGGAAGGAAGTGTTATACCACCATTCAGCGAGAGGTAACCACTTGACCCATTGTGTTTGTTTATCAGTTACAAAACAACGAAGATATCCTTCCAAACATTTATTTACTATCTCAGTTTGACCATCAGATTGAGGATGATAAGATGAGCTATGAGCTAATTGAGTACCCAAAGAAGAAAATAACTCTGTCCAAAAATTTCCAGTAAAAATGGGATCTCTGTCGCTCACAATAACCCTTGGGCTTCCATGTAGCTTTTGAATTCTGTCCATAAATGTAGTAGCAATCGTACTTGCTTTAAATGGATGAGATAATGCACAAAAGTGTGCATACTTGGTAAGTCTATCAACTACCACCATGATGACACTCTTTCCTTCGGACTTAGGTAAACCTGTGATAAAATCCATTGAAATCTCCTCCCAACGTCGACTTGGAATGGATAAAGGTTGTAGAAGTCCCGGGGTCTTAATTGTTTCCACTTTATTCTGCTGGAAAACCAAACATTCCGCCACAAACTTTTGAATATCAGATTTAAGGCCATCCCAAAAAAATTCTTTCTTCACCCTGTGGTAAGTTTTTAAAAAATCCTGAGTGTCCTCCTAAAGGAGAAGTGTGCAATTCCAGAAGAATCTTTTGTTTTAGTTGGGAATTCTTACAAAGATATAAGCGATCTTTGTACCATAAGGAATCATTTTTTCCAACTAAATGTATCAGATGTACTAGGATCTTGCTGCAACTTTTGAATGAGTATCCATACATCTTTGTCCTTCTTCCATTCATCTCTTGCTTCAGTTATCCAATCTGGTTGGATAATAGAAATGGCACAAAGCAATGCTTCCACCTCTTCATTCTTTCTTGAGAGTGCATCCGCAACAACATTAAGCTTTCCTTTTTTTGTAGATTATTTCAAAGTCATAACCCAACATCTTTGTGACCCATTTTTGCCGCTCTTCTGATGGTAGTCTTTGTTCCAAAAAGTGTTTAATACTATCATGATCAATTTTTACCTTGAAGTGTCTTCCCATTAGGTAAGTTCGCCATTTCTTTAGTGCATGTAGTATTGCTAACATTTCCTTCTCATAAATAGGTTTCTGTAAATACTTTCCTTTGATTGGACGATTTTCAAAAGCAATGGGTCTTCCTTCCTACATTAAAACTGCACCAATTCCATTTCCTGAGGCATCACATTCCACAATAAAGGTTTTTGTGAAGTCTGGCGTAGCTAAGACCGGTGCTAGGCACATTGCCTCTTTAAGATGTTCAAAGGCCTTAGTTGCTTCAGGAGTCCATGAAATGCATCTTTCTTCAATAATGTTGTTCGAGGTGCTGCTATTCTCCCATAATTCTTAACAAACTTGGGATAATACCCTATTAACCAGAGAAATCCTCGCAACTTCTTTATGCTTGTGGGGACTTTCCATTCCTTAATGGCTTTAATTTGTTAGGGTCTACTTTAACACCCTCGTGAGATACAATATGACCCAGATATTCCACCTCTTTTACTCCAAAGAAACATTTGGATTTTTTTGCATATAATTGTTTCTCCTGCAATAGTTTGAGCACCCGGTCAACATGTTCAACATGATCCTTCCAAGACCTGCTGTAGATTAGTATATCATCAAAAAATACTAGCACAAATTTTCTAAGGAAGGGCTTGAAAATGGAATTCATCAACCCTTGAAATGTAGAAGGTGCATTGGTAAGACCAAAAGGCATGACCAAAAATTCATAATGACCCTCATGAGTTCGAAATGCTGCTTTTTGGAATATCTTCAGTCTTCATTCTAATTTGATGATATCCTGAACGAAGATCCAACTTGGTAAAATAAATTGCTCCATGTAATTCATCCAATAATTCATCAATCACAGAATGGGAAATTTATCTTTAATGGTGAGCTTATTGAGCTCCCTATAATCCGGACACATGCGCCATGATCCATCCTTCTTGTGTACCAATACTACAGGAGCAGAGAAAGAACTTTGACTAGGTTGAATTATACCCGCCTCTAACATTTCTGCAATCATGCGTTCACTTTCGCTCTTTTGGAAGTAAGGATATCTATAAGGCCGGATGTTTGGAGGAACACTTCCTGGAATCAAATGAATAGCATGATCATGATCACGAATAGGTGGGAGTCCTTTGGGAGTTTCAAACACCTTGGAATGATTGTCCAAGACTTGTTGGAGATCCGCAGAAATAGATGATTTTGATGTCGGAACTTCTAGTGAGCATAATTGTGCAATTACGCCTCGTTGTTCTTTCTTTAGAAGCTTTGTCATGACATTAGAGCTTATTATCCTTCCTGGCTTCCCTTCAATACCCCGTAATTCGAATTCCTTTCCTTTTGAAAAAAATTTCAAGAAAAGTTCTTGAAAATTAAAAGCTATTGTCCCCAAAGATTGTAACCATTGTACTCCTAGTACAACATCAGCACCTCCCATAGGAATGGAAAGTATTGGACTAGTCAATACATATTCCCCCATGGTTAGCTTGATATTATGGCATTTTCCAGAGCAATTTATAGTTCCTCCATTTGCAACCATCACTTGACATTCTGGTGCTTGGTATAGGAAACAATTTAATTCCTTGGCTACCTTACAATGAATAAAATTATGGGTGCTACCTGAATCAATCAACACTATTACCTTTTTCTTCTTGATTTGTCCTTATATCTTGAGAGTTTGAGGAGTGGTAATTCCTGCCACTGCATTACATGATATGGTTGGATTCATTTCTTCCTCTTCTAGGGTTGGTTCCTGGTGTATATCCTCTTCTTGTTCATTTTCTTCTTCCTCTTCACAATCTATGTAAAATAATTTCTTCTCAGCACACTTATGACCTTTAGTGTATTTGCTATCACAACCGTAGCAAAGCCCTTTTGCTCTTTTTTCTTCCAATTGTTGTGGTGTCAACCTTGTAGGTTGTGGAAATCTAGATGTAGCCACACTTCCTTCTTTATAGAATTGAGTAGTAGACTTTCTTGTTGCCATAATTTTACATTCAACTTTTCTTGCCAACCTGAATGCCTTCTCTAATGAATCAGGTTCCAGAACACGAACTTCATGTTGAATGTTATCCTTTAAACCGCCTAAGAAGAGATCAATCCTGTGGTCCTCTGAAATATCAGTTACCCTTATACTCAATTTTTGGAAGTCCTCAATGTGCTGCCCCACTAAACCCTTTTGTTTGAGATTTATCAATTGGGTAAAGAAGGTGTTGCTCTTTGTATCCTCATAATGTGCTATTATTTCCTCCGTAAAAATTGACCAAGTGACAATTTTTTTACGGGAGCAAAGCCATCGATACCATACAAATGTATTTTGTTCTAAATGTAAAGTTGCAATGCGTACCTTTTGTGTGTTTTTCACATTATGGAGATCAAAATATTGCTCCATCCGTAGTATCCATGTTACAGGATCATTTCCATCAAACTTCCTCATATCCATTTTTGGAATATGGTGGTTCTTCCCGCCAACATTAGAGTTTATGAAATCACGATTAACATTTATTTTGTTCTCATCATGAGGTTCTTCTACTATATTTCCACCATTAGGAATCATTTCTGGTTTTAAGCTTGTCATCAAGCCTTCCATGTATGCTTTTATATCATTCTTCATGTTTTCCATGTTGTCTTTCATGTCATCCATCTTAGCTTCCATGCCCACTTCCATGCCATCCATCTTAGCTTCCATGCCATTCATCTTAGTTTGCACACCATCCATCTTAGCTTCCATGCCTTTCTTCAAACCATCCATCTTCACTTCCACACCTTTCTTCAAAACTTCCATTTCATTTTTTGCTGCTCTTTGCGAGAGTGAATTTTGTTGCACTTGTTCTTGTAATTTTGATAGATCATGTTGCAATTCTTCATCTTCATGAGTCATGGTAGAGCCTTCTGAAGGCTTGATGGGTGTTGAATTCTTTTTAGGGGCCATTTTAGAATTCAATATTGATATCTATTCTACAATATGCCCTTGGAATCAATTCAACTTGATTCTTCAAACAAGACTTATGCAATTTGGGAAAAAAATACACACCTTTTACTAGCTTTTAGGAGCTCGATATTGAAATTGAATTATCTCTGTATTTGAAAATCTTCGATATCTGAAATTCAGCTCTGTAGTAGATCTCTCAAGCTTCTTTCAAATGCCACAGGTCTGACCTGATTTGGATTCTCCAAGACAAATTTGTGTCCAATCTCCCACAATGACCTAATTCTGGACTGGTTCAGTAGAGCGAACTTGTACGAATTGCCACGTGTCACTGTTTTGTCCTTTGTCTCTGAAATTGATAGCGAAGAAACTTCAGTCTGTGTAATTGCGACCACTTTTTACGGCACTTCAATCCAATGCCCAGAGAGAGAGTTATTGAAGTTTTCCCACGATCACCTCTTTGAGATGAAATTCAGGAGCCTGAAAAAGCACTACCTTCCACAGCTCATATCTCCAAAAATATTGCGAACCAAGCTCTGAAATTTTTTGACGAATTTCCTCAGGATTTCAGCTTCGCACCATATGAATTTCAGACTCTGAAACTTCTTACAAAAAAATTTATAGCGCAATTTCCACGATGACCTGTTTATGAGCCTGAAAAAATACCTAACTTCCACAGATGATATCTCCTCAAATATTGCGAACCAAGATCTGAAATTGTTAGACAACCTTCCTCAAGATTTCAGCTTCGCACCCTAGAAATTTCAGCTTCTGAAGCTTCGTAGCAAAAAAGTTATAGCGAAAATGCCACGATGACCTGTTTGGAGCAGCGAAACCCTAGAATCCCAAACCTCTGATACCAAATGTTGTGTAACCAGCTCCAAAGAGAGAAGAAAAGAGATATTCACGCCTTAGAAATGAGCCACTTCGAGGGGGCAACCTCCAATACATTACATGAATGAACAATTCTTGGATGATACAAATGAACAAAACCTCCTTCTATATATAGGAGTCCATGGGGCTACAATATAATCCTAGTGGGGCCACAATGTAATCCTAGCCGACCTAACAATAATAATGTAAGGGCACAATAATAACAATATGGGGGTTACAGGGGTACAATAATAACAATAAGGGGGGCTACACTAACATAATAAGGGGCTACACTATTAATATAGGGACTTAACATCTTTTATGACTTAGGATGTCATCTAGGGTTTGAAAACTCTTCATGTTCTTATTCAACAATCCAACTTCCTTTTTAAGAAAGAAAATATCTCCTTTTAACTTTTCACACTCTTCATCTTTCATAACTAGTTGGTCCTTCATTTCTTCCATCATCCTTGTTACTTAATGTGTTTCGATTTTTAGAGAGATGACATTTGATTTTTGTAAGAAAATATCTTCATCCTTTTCTTTTAGTTGACATGCCATAGCCTTTTTATCTTTTTCGGCTTCATCAACTTGTCCTTCTACGAGTGCCAAAGCTTCCATTACCTTTTCAACTCCTTGTGCTTGTTTCTTTGCTTCTTCTAGCTAAGATTTAAGGGAGGAGATATGTTCCTTGTATTGACCAATTTTCGCTTCAAGTTTGTTCAAGTACTTGTTTCCTTGTTCAAGATGGATTGCCAAAGTGTCTTCCTTTTTCTTTGCTTTATCCAATTGATTTTTCATGGATATGACTTCTTCATGACGCCTTTTCTTGTTTTAATGAAATTCCTCCTTAAGCTTGGCGAGCTCCTCATATTTTCCTAGTACTTGAAGCTTGAATAGGTTAGCTTCCTTCCTCGTATTATCAAGGTCATAGTCACCATATTGTGCTTGCTTCTTAAGCTCTTCATTTTTCTTTTTCAAACTTCTTATCTCTTCTAGGGAAACTACAATTTTTTCCATGAGATCTTCTGTGAAGTCCTCTTCTTTTTCTTCATCTTCTAGATCTTCTTTGGTCTCGATGTCTTCTCCCTGATTTTCAGTTTCCTTAATGGGTTCTAGATTTCCTTCTTGATTTCCATCATGTTCTTGACTAGAGGTCATGGTCAATGCTCCTTCTGAGTCAAGATCTTGAAGTTTGACCCACATACTTTTTGCCGATGAACATATTTCCATTTTGGCCTTTATAGCATCTGGTAGACCACTCTAGATTGGCTTCATTGCTTTTGTATTGTATTCCTTGGATTATTCTTCCAACGTGCTTTCAGTAATCACTGATTCCCAGACTTCAAAACCTTGAGCCATTAATAATTTTTTCATTATTCCCTTCCATATATCTAAGTTTCCATTGAACAGTGGAGCTTTCCCAATTTGATTATCTTCAATTTTCATGGTTGAGGAAGAGACATGTGTAGAAGGATTGAAGGCTTTCTTCCTTGGCTTTGCCATTTGTTTTCTAAGGATCAACCTTCAAGCTGTTATGCTTTGAGTGAAGGTACTAGCTCTGAAACCAATTGTTGGAAATACTAAGAGGGGAGTGAATCAATATTTATTTTCAATTGTTACTTTTACCAGTTTAGAATTCTTATAATTAGAACACAAAATGAACAATAAGAATAAATACTTTTATTAATTTCTTCTTTACAATAAATCCATTACAATAGTGTAGGGCTCCAACCCTAGATGAAGACACCAATATTTAATCCTTCCAGGCACCAACCTTTACTATGCCAAGTATCAACTTGGACTTCACAAGGCTCTGATATCTATGGCTCTAACCCTATCTTCCCAAGGCACCAACCTTGTCACTTTGATGCTCCAACCTCTAGGGCTCCAACCCTATCTCTGGACCAACCCACCACTTCATGGGTGATATCCCCATGAGAATTTTTTCTCCATGATGGACCTCACCTGTAGCCAGTAGCCCCTTGGAGCCTCCTACTAGCTCATTGTGCCATTTCTCTACCACCTGAGCCAACCATGTGGTTCCTCACCCACCTATATTGATCGTATGTTTGAAGGTGGGCCTCCCAAATCTAAAGGTATGTCTTGTCATTTGGTAATTGAATATTGGGTTTACTTATCATGGATACTTATGGATATGGATTGATGGGGGGATTTAGCAGAAAGAGTGGGCTTATTTTGTGATGTTGTCCCCTTGATCTCTTTTGGTTGTTACCTTTGGATCTTAGTCCCATGGGATATCCTTTTTTGACCATTTGGTTTTAGGGTAGTGCTACTTGGGAAAACTCGACTTTGGGTGCGTGGTCCCACTCCCTTATCTGTATATATTACTCCCTTTCCACTCACTATATCCCCATTCATCATTTATCCCACCTGGGTCCAAATTACTATTCAGGATCCACATAGGACCAACCTCCCTATCCCCTAGCCCCCACCTCGGGTCAAGCCTGGAATGATGCCTTGAAGGTTGATGCAGCTAAAAGAAAAAGAAAAAAACATAATTGGCCACATTTAACATGAAATTGTACCACAAAATGCAAAAGATGGCCGAGAAAAAAATAATTAGCACGTTGGAAAAAGCCAATACATGATCTCTACCCCAATCCATGGTCATCACCTTGGTTCCATAGGCCCTATATGAACCTCCTTTATCATTCAGGAACCCATGATTGTCCCAACCCCTAGAGGGAAATGAACCGCTCTACCTAAAAAGGGGTAATCACCCCTATATCTTACACATCATCCTCTTGTCCTTTGGGCCCCAAGCAGTTAATTAAATAAAATTCATAAAAGGCAAAAGGCAGATAGAGAAGGGTGGAAAAATCAAGGCCAGGGTACCTCATGTACCACGATTGCTCCCTCCTGTTAGACTCGGTCTTGTCAGTCCTTCGTCAGAGTCAAATTCACCAAAGTTCATTTCTCATCATTTGCAGTCATTAATGATTATTTTGGTCAAAAAGAGTCTTTTAGTTTCTGAGTCTAGGGTTCAATCTTCTAACATGTTTGATAAATGCCCACAGGCCATGAGGAGGATTTCAATAAGTTCTCAGTTCAAAATTCTCATCATTAATAATGTTGAAGGACATTTCTTCTTCAAAACATAGTTTTAAAGAAGAAATAATTAAATTTGTTTAATACATGATTGATAAGGTTTTTCGAGTTTTACAGTTCTTCAGGCAGCCCTGGTCATCTTGCCAGATTTCAGCAGCTCCTATCCCTGCAAAACAATCAACAGAAAAACCATCATTTCAGCCAAAGAAGGTCAGAGAAGGAAATTGTAAAACAGAGTTTCAATGTCAAAGTGCCAAAAGGCTGCTCAAATCTCAGAGAAAGCTTATATGAAGATGAAGCCTTTGATCAAAGGAAACTTGCAGCGTTGGTCATTTCAAAGGTTTTTTATTACCTCAGGGAGCTTAATGATTCCTTATCTTATGCATTAGGTTCTGGAAGCTTTTTCAATGTTTCGGAGGATTCGAATTATGTGCTCACTTTACTTTTCAAAGCCATAGATGAATATGCAGCTTTCCGAAACAAAGTAGTAGAATCAAATGAAGGGACACTTCAGATGGACCCTAGACTAGAGGCAATTGTGAAGAGTGACAATGTTTCTGGAATGTTGTCTTATTGCATTAATGTCTCTCAAATATTTGTTCATATAAGAAAGTACAGATCTGAGGTTCTTCATCTCCTTGTTAAAATTTACCAAAGTTTGCAGTGTCTTATGTTCTTAGATGAGCCTGGAAGTGTTGCAAATATTTTGAAAAAACTTGTTGGAGTCCAAGGATAAAGATGGGGCTTTGATGGCTTTTCAAGTAGCTTTTGATCTTTTTGAGAATGAGTATTGGGCTTTCCTTCTGAAAGTTCAGGGCAGATTGTGTGACAGAGTTCAGTGCGGCGCACAGGAGAGAGTTCTGGGAGAGGTGTGTGGAGGAGAAATACAGAGCTTCATTGTACAGTTTTTTGACAGAGAATTAATGAAAGTTGCAGCTCTGTTTCATAAGATCCATGTGGTAACGACTTAGCATGTGTTTCTTCTTTTTGTTTTCATATGTATCCTGTTATGTTTCACAGTTCATTAATAATCATTTCAATTTGAATGCTTCTGAGTAAGAAAGGTGGAATCCAATGTATTGCTCTGCCTTGGAGAAGCGTTCATGTTTTTTGTTTCTACTTCTGTCTGAAAAGGATTCATTCATAAATGCCCTTTTCAGCTTCCTTAACAATCCTTCCACTCCATATAATTTCAATTTAGATGCTTAAGCTCTTGCCTATCTTGCCTCATGAGATAATCTGTGTCTTTCATTTAATTTCCCTGCTCATGCTGTCCTTTGTCCCCATACTGCCCAGAAAACCCAGTCATTTATCAAAATATCCCTTTCCATATCTATTTACTAGCCTAAAATTAGTATCAATTTTGAATCATCTCAGACCCTATTGCTTATTTCTACTGAGTGTGATTCGGAGAGAGCCCTCTCCTGTCCTCGTAGGGCTACCTACGAGGTTGAGCGTGGTATGATGTTACCTTGAGATTCTGTCTCCCTTTAGCCTGGGGTAGATTTCGAGCACTAACACCTCCTACACATTATATACCCAGATGTGGGCTTCCCTTTATCTGGCTACCCATATGCCCCAATATGTGACCCAAGATTTCCCCTCTCACTCCCTACTCCATTCCACTTATTTATCACTTTCCACCCCATTAGAGGGATGTACCTTGGACATACTATCCCCTTTAAGGGCTGAAACCACCTAATAAGGTGCTTAATTAACCCCCTTTGGAACCTGGAGACACTATCACATGCCAAAGCCCACTTCAAAAGGGCATGCCATTATGAAGTGCCCATTTTTTCATCCATGGTTTGTAAACTCTATTAGAGGATTATTCTAATGATTGGTTGTACTGGAAGCCTAAGGGGCACATTGGATCTTATGCAAGATTATAGGTGGTTTTAATTTGGTTTTGGTCTCCCTATACAGGATCTTGACCCTTGAGGGTTACATTGGCACACATAGGGTGTGTACTAAGAGGTATGGGCCTCCACAACATGTTGAAATTTGGTTACCAGAGGACAGGTGGTTCCCTAAGGCTTTGATCTTTGGCCTAGGGAAATGTGTCCAAAAGAATTTAATTTTTCTCTTAAAGTGACTTTATAAAGTTATAAAGTCAAATATAATTTAAAAGTGATTTTAAGTGATAAAGTTACAAAAAGTCTAATTTTAAAGTGACTTTAATAAATTCAATGTGAAATTAGAAAGGGAAAAGTGACTTTGGAAATAAATGACTAAGTGGGTCTTTATTAAAGTGGGGTGAATTAAAAAATAGAAAGTGAGATTTAAATGAGCATTAAATCTTCGCCCTATATCTTAAGCTATCTCAGCCATTGGATTTAGGGATTCCCCAAAAGTCACTTAGGGTTAGGTTAAAGGAGGAAAATAAGGGAAAAGGTCATTCATTCTTTCATGAGCAGATTGAGACAAGGAGAAGGAGAGAGCAAAGGAGATTTCTCGGCAGTGAGGAGGAGGAGGACAGAACTTGGCACACAAAACAAGGCAGCACTTCAGCAAGTCCGTACAGCAAGGAGAGGCACAGATTTCGAGGCAGATTTGGGCACGAGTTTCAAGGAAGACCATACAACATATTTGGCACGTATTCCAAGGAGACCGTACAACAAGGTTTGGCATAGATTTCGAGTAGTAGGTGCTGATTTTCTGGCACATTTTTCAAGGCAATCCGTATAGTAATTTGTTGTACTTATGCGCAGAAATCGAGGCAGAAAATCGTAAAACAGCTTTGATGTTTTCTCTACACGGAAATCAAGAAATCCATAAAGCAGCATTTATTCTTGTTTGCACAGTTTTCGAGACAGTCCATACAACAACATTTAATGTTGTAAATTTTGGGCACGGAATTCAAGGATTCCATACAACATTTATCGTTGTTTCTGTTTTGCTGTGTACACATTTTTCGAGGTGGTGGTTAAGCACGAAAAACGAGATAAGTTGTATTTATTACTTGCTGAAATTTTTCTAAGTATTTCTCTCTCACTGTAAAAGCATTTTCCAGAAATAAGAAGGAGCTTTCGAGCTGGTTTTCCCCAAGAGTTTTAGGGGGTTTTTCCAGGGTCACATTGACCAAAAATCAGCATGTCAAAATTTTTGTGTGTGGCTGATTTATTTTCTAAGTTTTTATTTCTGCATTTCAGCATTGTGAAATTTCCAGAATTTGTGTTTTCAGAAAATATTTATTTTTCCATCTTCTTGAATGTATGGCTATGGGAATGGGCATTTAAATTTATGGGAGAAATAAGTAGAAACTGAAAACCGGGGTTGGTTATCAAATTTCTACATGGTAGCGAAGCTATTTTGTTGAAAAAAGGAAATTTGGGACAGCAAGAAGAAAAATTACAGCAAGCTGATTTATTCACACAGAAATTACAACAGGCTTATTTTTCACACAGAAAACAGTACCTTTACTACAGCAGTGTTATTTTCATTTGTTTAGGACAACAAACATGTCTTTGGGCTTAAGGGTGGAGGATAGGTTGGATGGGAATAGTAACTACATTGTATGGAAGGAGAGAATGCAGAGTATCTTTGAGGAGGCAGAAGTTTGGGATATCATGGTGCATACCGCACAACACTTTGTTAATGTGCCTACTAATGTTGTTCAGTTGGCAGCTTATAATAAAAATAATAGCAAGGGTAAGAGACTGATTCTAGATGGAATCAAAGACCATTGCATTCCTCATGTGAGAGAAAAGAGAAATGCTCATGAGATGTGGACAACATTGAAAAATCTCTACCAGAGTACCAATGAGAATAGAAAAATGGTCCTAAGGGAAATCCTAGAGACCATTAAGATGGGTAAGATTGATAGTGCAGCTGGATATCTCACAAATATTACTAATGTGAGAGATGAGTTGGCAGCAGTTGGAGAGGTCATTCCACCCACTGAGTTGGTGCGGATTGCAGTGAATGGTCTTCCCAGTTCATGTCTGAACTTTGTTGATGGGACTTGTGCACGTGAGACCCTTCCCTCTTGGGAGAGGTTCTGGGATGATTGCATATAGACATAAATCAGAAAGAACCAGCTTGGGGTGGCCAAACCAATTGAGCAAGATGTGGATGTAGCACTATTGGCAGGAGGCAAGAAAGGCAAGGGAAAGAAGCAAGCTTCCACAAGAAGTGGTGGGGGCAAAGGTAAAGGTAAACAGGGGAACACGCAGAAGGACCACTCCAAGGTGAAGTGTTGGAATTTTCAAAGGAAGGGACATTATGCAGTTGTGTGTTAGGAGAAGAAGAAGAAGAAGGGGAAGAACTAGATCATGTCAGCATTAGCAGAGAGAGAGGACTTTACTGATAGCTTTGATTGTGAGTTTGGGTTCATCGCCTGTGAGTCCACTAGTGAAGGATCACCTGCCATGGAGGTTGAGAGGGAGTGTGAATTTCCCTCCACTAGCGGAGCATCTTCAAGTATCTGGTATGTTGACAGTGGGGCTTCACGTCATATGACAGGAGTACGTGAGTACTTCTCAGAGCTTTTAGAGAGTGGCACTAATATAGAGGTAGTACTCGGAGATGACAGCGTTGTTAGAGCAGTAAGTGTGGGGACACTGACGTTTGATAGGGAACCCAAACCTCCCTTGAAGGTGTCAAATGTTATATATGTGCCAGGGATGAGGAAGAACCTCATATTCGTCTCAGATTTGGAGGACAGAGGATATGAGATATTGTTCAGGAGAGGACAGGTGTTGATATATCCTAGGGGCGCTCTAGCTGATTCAGCTAGAGTGATAGATGTACGCCATGAAAAGGTGTATAAGTTTTCATTTCATCCCCTTTTGGCATTGAGCAATAGTACCAGTAATAGAGCTAGCAGTTTAGAGTTGTGTGAGATTTGGCACTGCAGGATGGGGCACATTTATAATGGGGCCTTGAGGACATTGTGGGAGATCACTATAGGTGTACCAGATTTCAGTACTGATCACTTTGATACTTGCAGAGGATGTGCGATGGGCAAGTTTGCCAAATCCCCTTTTCCCAGCAGTGACAGCAAAGCGACTGGGATACTTGATTTGATTCATTCTGATGTGAGCGGTCGGATGTCTCATTTTTCCTTGAGTGGATATGAGTATTATGTTTTATTCATTGATGATCACTCCAGGAGGACCTGGATTTATTTCTTGAAGACCAAGGATGAGGTCTTCAAGCGGTTTCAGGAGTTCAGAGCTCTTGTGGAGACTCAGACAGGTCGAAAGATCAAGTCCCTGAGGTCGGACAATGGAGGTGAGTACACCCTTGGAGATTCTGTTGATTATTGTGCGGAGGCAGGCATTAGGAGGGAGTTCACAGTTCCTTACAACCCCCAATAGAACAGGGTTGCGGAGAGGAAGAACAGATCCATCGAAGGGGCTGCCAAATCCATGCTTCATGATCAGGGGTTTCCATTGTTTTTGTGGGCAGAGGCCTACAACACTGCCGCATATTTGTACAACAGGAGTTCGCATCGTGCCTCGGGGCATGTGACTCATGAGGAGGATTTTTCTGGGAAGAAGCCTGATGTTGGTCATCTTCGTATCTTTGGGTGTATTGCATACTCCTACGTACCCAAGGAGAAGAGGACCAAGCTAGAGCCCGCCGCAGAGAAGGGTATATTTGTGGCCTACAGTGAGACCTCAAAAGCCTTTCAGATTTATATTCTTGTGCATAGGAGAGTTGTTGTCAGGTGGGATGTGAAATTCGAGAAGGATAGGGCTTTCAGGAGGTCACGAGAGTTAGAGTATCTGGATTATCCAAACCCTCAGGAGCAGCTGAGTCAGTCCCAGGGATCCAGTGGGAAGGGATCAGAAGGATCCAGAGGTACATCGATTACGGTGTCAGGTCCGTGAGTGACCAGTGGCTCACAGAGTCAGAGGGGTGGTGCTTCGGGCAGCATGTAGAGCAGTCCGCAGAGCAGTTCACTAAGGAGTCCACTGATGGACAGTTCACATGGTACTCCAGCGTCTACAGGTTCAGGTTCAGGCAGGAGGACAACAGACAGACAGTTAGGAGTTCAGGCTCCTGATGATGAGGAGGAGTAGTTTCATTCTCCAGTGGGAGAAGTGTGCTCAGGGAAGAGGAAGCCCAAGTGGCTTCAGGATACCTTGAGAGAGGTCGCATTTGTTGTTGGGCCTAAGAGGCTGGTCAGAGAGAGCAGACCACCTGAGAGGTTTTGTAGCTATATGGCAGTGGTTACCAACATCCATGACTTTGAGCCTTCTAGCTATGAGGAGGCAGCTAGCCAGCAGGTTTGGAGAGAGGCCATGCAGGAGGAGTATTCTTCTATCATGAAGAATGATGTTTGGGAGGTGGTGCCGAGGCCTGAGGGAAAATTTGTGGTTACTTCTAGATGGCTTTACAAGGTAAAGCATGGTACAGATGGCAACATTGAGAAATTCAAAGCAAGGTTTGTGGCTAGAGGGTTCTCCCAAGTAGAGGGAGTATATTATGAGGAGACCTTCACTCCTGTGGCTCGATATATTTCGATCCACTCCATTATATTGATAGCAGCAAAGATGGGTTGGAAGATCCACCAGATGGATGTGAAGACCACCTTTCTCAATGGCTTCATACAGGAGGACGTGTACATTGAGCAGCTACAAGGCTTTGAGGTGCATGGGAAGGAGTCCCATGTGTGCAGACTGAAGAAGGCCCTTTATGGCCTGAAGCAAGCTCCCAGAGCTTGGTACTCCAGGATAGATACATACTTGCAGATGGGCACTACAAAGAGTATAAGATCCAACCTATACTTCATTGCATAGGTGGAAAGCCTCTCATTCCCGTGTTGTATGTGGATGACTTGGCCATTACGGGTGCAGAGAGACTCATAGAGCACTGCAAGAGAGATCTTGCGTCAGAGTTTGAGATGAAGGACATTGGCTTGATGCATTACTTTTTGGGTTTGGAGGTGTGGCTTGAGGAGGGGAATTTCTTCCTGGGGCAGGGGAAGTATATAATGGACATCCTTGGCAGATTCCACATGGAGGATTGTAGACCCATGTCGACACCAATGATCACCAACTAGAAGAAGCTTCATGCTTCCGATTCCGAGTTGGTGGATCCCACATTGTATAGACAGTTGATTGGTTCCTTGATATATTTGGTCAACACCATACCAAATATATGTTTTTCAGTAAACACGATGAGCCAGTTCATGTGTGAGCCTAGGAGGTTTCACTGGGTTGCTGCAAAACACATTTTGTGGTACTTGCAGGGGACAGTGGATTATGGTCTAGATTAATAAGCAGGGGATGGAGTGAGATTAGCAGGTTACACTAATTCTGATTGAGCAGGTTGTGCTTCTAATAGGAAGAGCACTTCGAGGTGTTGTTTTGGGTTGGGTTCAGCAATGGTGTCGTGGTTCAACAGAAAGCAACAGTCATTAGCATTGTGTTTAGCGGAAGCAGAGTATATGGAAGCCAGTGTAGCTAGTTGTGAGGCCATCTAGCTTCGCAAGATGTTGTTTGGCTTATTTGGTCAGCCGTTGAGACCTTCAGTGATATACTGTGATAATCATAGTTGCATTAAACTCACGAAGAATCTAGTATTTCATGACAGGTCAAAGCATATCGGCATCAGGTATCACTTCATCAGAGACTATGTTCAGAAGGGAGTTGTGAAGCTTGAGTATATTCCCACTAATGAGTAGGTTGCAGATATTCTTACCAAAGCCTTACCACGGGGAAAGCATGTCTACTTCAGAGACAAGATGGGTGTGGTGAGGAACACCTTCCTTGGTAAGAGGGAGTGTTGAAGTTTGGTTACCGGAGGAAAAGTAGTTCCCTAAGGCTTTGATCTTTGGCCTAGGGAAAAGTGTCCAAAAGAATTTAATTTTTCTCCTAAAGTGACTTTATAAAGTTATAAAGTCAAATCTAATTTAAAAGTGCCTTTAAGTAATCAAGTTACTAAAGTATAATTTTAAAGTGACTTTAATAGAGTCAATGTGAAATTAGAAAGGGAAAAGTGATTTTGGAAATAAATGACTAAGTGGGTCTTTATTAAAGTGGGGTGAATTAAAAAATAGAAAGTGAGATTTAAATAAGCATTTAATCTCAGCCCTAGATCTAAAGCTATCTCAGCCATTAGATTTAGGGATTCCCCAAAATTCACTTAGGGCTAGGTTAAAGGAGGAAAAGGAGGGAAAAGGTAATTCATTCTTTCATGAGCAGATTGAGAGAAGGAGAAGGAGAGAGCAAAGGAGATTTCTGGGCAATGAGGAGAAGGGGGACAGAAATTGGCACACAAATTGAGGCAACACTTGAGCAAGTCCGTACAGCAAGGAGAGGCACAAATTTCCAGGCAGATTTGGGCACTAGTTTCAAGGCAGATCGTACAACAAATTTGGCACGTATTCCAAGGAGGTCGTACAACAAGGTTTGGCACAGATTTCGAGGAGTAGGTTGTTGATTTTCTGGCATGTTTTTCAAGGCAATCCATACAGTAAGTTGATGTACTTGTGCATGGAAATCAGGGCAGAAAACCATACAGCAACTTTGCTCTTTTCTCTACATGAAAATCGAGAAATCCGTACAGCATCATTTATTGTTGTTTGCACACTTTTCGAGACAGTCCGTACAGCAACATTTAATGCTATAAATTATGGGCATGGAATTCAAGGAGGTTGTACAACATTTATTGCTATTTCTATTTTGCTATGTACACATTTTTCGAGGCAGTGGTTAAGCATGGAAAACGAGATAAGTTGTACTTATTACTTGCTGAAATTTTTCTGAGTATTTCTCTCTCACTATAAAAGCATTTTCCAAAAATAAGGAGCTTTTGAACTGGTTTTCCCCAAGAGTTGTAGGGGGTTTTTCCAGGGTCACATTGACCAAAAATCAGCGTGTCAAAATTTTTGTGTGTGGCTGATTTATTTTCTAAGTTTTTATTTCTGCATTTCAGCATTGTGAAATTTCCAGAATTTGTGTTTTCAGAAAATATTTATTTTTCCAGCTTGTTGAATGTATGGCTATGGTAATGGGAATTTAACTTTATGGGAGAAATAAGGAGAAACTGAAAACCAGGGTTGGTTATCAAATTTCTACACAACTGCACACAACACTTCATGGACCCCTTTAGATATTTAGGGATTACTAGAGATCCACTCTTGGACGAGGAAGATGCATCATGCCCAACCAGCCCCACAAGTGAACCACATACTTGGAGGGTGCCCCAAGGCTTGTACGAGGACACGATGACATTTATTATAGCATCTGAGCCTTCACAAAGCATCTACAGGTATCTTCGATCCATTTGGAGACCCATGGGATCATCAATGTGCCCCCACACCCACTAGGAACACCACAGGTTTACCACTTGGAGAACAAGGGGCCAACCCCTTTTCCATCACATTTTGAGTAATTTATTCCTCATTATGGCACTTCAAGATGTTACTAGGCCTCATGGAAGGCCCTCTGACATGTATACATCATTATTTGGCCCTTGTGTGGCTTATTTTTACACCTATGAGCTAAATTGGTGGGTTTGTCACGAATAGGGGTGTTATTTACACATTATTTTATTATTAGAGTCATTAGGGGGCCCCTTAGGATAATTCGAGCTCCTTAGGAGCCTATATATTCATGTTAGTTACATTCATTTGTATGATCACATTTTGGATTTGATATCTCTCTTACAGAATTCGTACTTTTTCATTGGAGGAGATTTTTTGGAGATGGATGAATTTTGATGTATGGATTTGGGCTATTTTTCTTCTCTTGGAGATTTATCAATGCAACGAGTTACTGGTTGGATATACTTATGACATTGTAAGTGGTTTTTGATGTTATTATTCTTGTTGTTGCATACTGATGATTTACGCTATAACTAGGGCTAGTTGCTGCATGAATGTAAAATGGAATTGAGAATGTCTCAGCAAATTTTGATGTATGCGACAATTTCATATGAATGAAATTTCCTAGAGATAGTTTTCTTGATAAGCTTTCACTCTTTGTTGGAAGTATAAATCCTTGAAAGTCTCTTATTCTTTCTCTACACAAATATTGGACAAAGTTGATTTTTCAAGCCTCCTTGACCAAGAAACCAAGTTCTTACTCATTAATCATCCTTGACTCCATCTCCCCAACTAAATTAAGGCACTGATCCACAGAAGGGTGATCATTTAATCCACAAATTTTCACTTTTTTCACCTTTTCCCAATTCTTCCCCTCCAGGGTCACCTAGGACATCAATTTCCCAGTAATTGACCCAAGGGAAAATTTTGATCTTCCTTAGGCTAGTGCGCTAGTGGGTCCCCTCCCTCTCCATAAATTTTCAATCCATTCTCATGGTGGAATCTTCAAGATCCTGAGCTCTAGCTCTAGGATCGAAATCTGCCTGGGCATCCCCAAGGGTAGAACTCAATATGATCAATTTAAACTTTTGAAGTGAATATTATTTATGATTCTTTCCCCTCACCTTGTCCAGGATAGGAACACTGTTGGTTGCTATATCCCATGCTCAAAACTAGACTGGGTCCACTTGGCCCCATGTGGTCCCGCTTCTCATCAAAGATTATTTGTCAAAGGCCACTTGGGAATCCAATTTCCCCAAGGATTTTAGAGATTGGGAACCACATCCATAAGCATATTCTTTCTACCTCAACCCTCCAATCCTCATCCCTCACCCCTAGTGGACCAAGCCCCTTGCTTAAAGAGCAAGCAAGCTCCATTCTTCATTCCACCTTATGGAAAGGGTTTTCAGGGCCACTCGTCACCTATCCATTGACATATACTTACAAGTGATTCATATAATACCGGGACTCCTCCCATCTGTGAAATTATGTAAATATCAGGGAGTCTTAGCCATTGTGACAATGGGCTAAGCCTCCACTGTTGCCCTTGGCCTAGCAGTTGCCCTATTAGACACCCCTTTAGGTCTCTTGCTGGTTTGAGTGGTAGCATTTCTGGCACAGTTGTCGAGGACACGAGACATGTGTTTTGTTCCCCTTATGACATATTGACATATTATTATTGGTGACTCCATTGGAATAACGAAGCCCTAGTTCTTCATTGAACTTTAAGGTTGATGCTTGCAAGGTGAAGCAAGCATTTTTCTAGGCATCTTTAAATTCACCTTGGCAACTCCTACACATTTTTCATGGATATCTCTAATAGGTTGTCTTTCTGTAATAGATTTCTTGCTTTAGACATCGCTAGCGTCCCTAGGCACCCAATCATGTCACAAGAAGGATGGTACGTGGGGTACCCGTGTTCAATGGTGACCCAAGCTCCACAATTGACCATGTTGAAAGATTTAATGCGCATACTTCAAAGGACAAAGTGGCCTACCAAGATGTCCTTGTGATGTTATTATTTAGTTCCCTCTATGGTCATAACTCATGGTTGCAGAATCATGAACCTAGGAGCATCTTGTCTATTGATGAGTTCATTGATGGCTTTCTTAGACATTTTCACATATTCCCCACATTGAGCATTCAAGAGGACTCCTTTTTCAAGCCTCATCAAGACCTTGAGAACCTAAGTGATGAATGCGAAGATGAGTCTTCTTTGGGTCAGCATGATGAAAAAGATGATTTTGAGAACACATATGTTGGGAAGGATGAGTCCATGGAAAGTGAAGTTGAGACTAACCTTTCCTTTCTCAAGGATATTACTCTTGATGAATCCCATTTTGAAAACCTTGAGGAAGGTGATCCCATTAGCCCCTTGGAAGATGACATTGAAGATTACTTCCACATTGAAAAGGGGAAATGGGAAATTTTTGGTCCTCGATTTGATTGTGCTCCCATTTATGACACCGATAAGGAGGATGAGGTTGGGATTATTATTCCTTTCCTCTCAAGCATTACCTACGATGAAATATTCATCGATACCCTTGGGAAGGAGGAGCAGTTGGAGATAATTGTTTTTCCTTTTAAGGGAGACTCAATCTGCGATACTAATAATGATGAAATCAATGAGGCTCCCGCCTATCTCCCTTATGATTCAATATTTAAATCATTCGAGCCTTTAGATTATGATTTGGAGGAAGAGGGACCCATTGAATATAATGTTTCATTCTCTCCTTTGTCTTTTCCTAAGTCTCCCCCGAGTGATTCCCTCACCACTTGTCATATGACCTCAAGTGTCTGTAAGCCCTTTTCCCCTTCCAAGGATGGTGTCAAGAAATAGCCCCTCATTGAATATACTTTATCTCCTTGTACATTCCCTTAGGGTCATAACCAATCTATAATCTCCCCTTTCCAATGTGATCATCATCAGTAACCTACTTGCGCTTCTCCATCTCATCAACATCCCTCTCCTATTAATCATAACCCCATGGAGACAAAGAAATATGACATAAATGATAATGGAGATAATATGCCCGAGGTTTCCATCCATCAAAGTTTTATGAGCGTGGTCATTGGCATCTCTATACCTTGGTTAGAAGAGAGGATCTCATGGACTAGATTGCATCCTTTTCTTACCTCTTCTCTCCTGATCTTCCATGAGTGGCCACCATGCCTCCCCACCTCCCACCCATTTTACCTTCCATGTGCTTGGATTTTCATTTGCTTCAGGGTTGGCTGCATGAGTGGTTGGTTGCACTGGCTTTATGATTACACTTAGTGGTACCATGTATTATATGCATGTTCGGGTAGGATGCATTGCATGATGATTTTTGCATTAGAACCAACCACATGTGATATTTCTTATGATAGATTAGATTGCATTTAGATTAAATATGCATGTTTTATTTCTTGTCAATTTAATGGGTTAACATTAAGCATGGGCGATCATTAGACACCGTGAAAAACATGCTCCCCCATGCCTATGATCTTTAACAACTGAAGATAACAGGTGTACGTTGACCAAGAGATTGTTGGAGTTCTCGTGACCTGCTGTTCGAGTAGCTTCATTCACTTCTTCGAGAGATCACATCCCAGTTGGAGCCAAATTTTACCCACCACTTCGTGGGTGATATCCCCAGGAGAATTTTTTCTCCATGATGGACCTTAGCTGGTAGCCAACAACCCCTTTGAGCCTCCTACTAGCTCATTGTGCCATTTTTCTGCCACTTGAGCCAACCATGTGGTCCCTCACCCACCTGTATTGATCATATGTTTGAAGGTGGGCCTCCCGAATCTAAAGGTATGTCTTGTCATTTGGTAATTGAGTATTGGGTTTACTTATCATGGATACTTATGGATATGGATTGATGGGGGGATTTGGCAGAAAGAGTGGGCTTAGTTTGTGATCCTGTCCCCTTGATCTCTTTTGGGTGTTACCTTTGGATCTTAGTCCCATGGGATCTCCTTTATTGACCTTTTGGTTTTTATTGAAAATAAAATAAACTCAAACAAATATATAAAACACACATAATAAACCAGAGACTAAATATTGGCGGAAAAGGCTTCAGCCTCCTGGCTTCCTCACATATTTTCTCATTATTAAAAGAATGTATTGTTACAATTAAATAGATGAGGAGACAGTGTCTCAAGATAGTGTGTGCTATCCTAGACACCTTGGTTGAGATAATTTCTCAACCAAACACACACCAATATAGGAGCTACCTAAACTAACTCCTATCTTGGAGGAACAACCCAAACTAAAGAGTTAGGCATAAATTCCTAACTTTTAATATTTAATTTATTTATTTTATTTTTGGATTTATTATTGTTATATGAGAGAGGCTAAAATTCTCCCCTTCAATGATAAATCCAAAATAAGAACGAGAAACCATCTTCCAAGTTCTCATGTTGATCCTCAAAAACATTGCCTGAAAAACTGTCAAAGCTGGATGCTGAAAAACTGCAATCTGAAGAGACCATGAGTCAGCTGCATGTCTGATTCATCTCTGAATTTTTCTTGACAACTCCATCACGTGCCAAGTTGCAAAAGGATCCATCTGTCCTTTGCGTGAAATCAACATCCTTTTTCCACTGACAAAAATTTTTGAACGCCCACTAACTGATGATGTCAAAAACAACTCTCTGTTGCTTTTTTTGTATTGAAAACTGCTCACTGCTTCTTTGTTTTCGATTGCCCACTGGAGAATTTTTTGATGCCCACTGGCTGTTGAAGATGCCCACTAGCTATAGAAGCTGCCCACTGGCTGCTTTTTCTAGTTTTGTCGAGACTTTCATTCTGACAACCACCGTCAATTTCATTGACATTTTCCCCCCTTTGTCAACTGAAAGGAGAGACAATTCTCTGTGAATTATTCCTGAACTCCCCCCCTTCATGTGTAGGAGTGTTTCACTGGTGTACTCCCCTGTTCAACTACATGAGAGTACCATCTTATTTTCACTTTCGGCTACACTATGTGTGATTTTATTCGGTTGTAGAACTGAGACAATCTTTTGACCGTGGATGACCATTCCCAAGGATCAATCCATTCATAGTTGATCTTTAATCTGGCTGATTTTTGTTGGTTGCAACATTTCTCAGATGAACGATTTGGCTTGCCACAATGGTGACAAGGATGGAGATCAAAACACTGATCTTCCATATGACCGGTTCTTTGACAATGAGGACATTTCGGTTTGACTTCAACTTCAGGTTGCGTGCATTTATGTTTGTCTGCAACTTTCTCAGAACTTTCTGAGGAAATAAATCCTACATTAACGAACTTAATTGGCTTGGAATAATCTGGGATATGCAAGTTGGTTTCATCGTTGATATATCCTAAGCCTCGTTGATTTTTGTTACTTTGAATTTCTTCCCATGGCTTGATAATTGGCTGGGAAGAAAGTTGAACTAGAAGAACTTCAACACTAGAATTTTTTTGGATGAATGACTTAGAATCATCTGAATGGTTCAAAGACTTGAAAGTATCATTCTTTTATTTCAACTCATTTCTTTGTAGTTGCGACTCTATTTGAAGAAACTCAATGGTTTCATTTGTTTGTTGTAGATGTCGTGAAAGATCAGCAAGAGTTTCTTTGTTGATTTGCACCATGTCTTCATCACTTGAGAGGATCAAATTGTGAATAATTTTTAACTGGATGTGTTGCGCCATTTGAACTCGCTCTCTTGAATTCAGGCTCTCTTGTCGTAGATGTCGTGCTTTGAATTGTTTCACTTTATTTTTCTACTTGAATGACAGGCTCGCTTGTTGTGTGGCTTGAATGGCACGCTCGCTTGATTTGTTGCTTATTGCGCTTGCTTGGAACACTTGATAGAGTTGTAGAACTTTCTTGCTTGAACTATTGAATTCACGCTTGCTTGATGAAGATCGCTTTACTCGAACGCTCACTTGACTTGCTTGATTACTTCATGCTCACTTGAATGAATACTCACGCTTGCTTGCTTCAGAATTTGCTGGATCTCTTGCTTGGTGAAACTTGTTTCTCTTGTTTCAAGTTTATTGGAACTCACGATCGCTTGCTATAGATTTCAACTTGCTTGATTGGTGTTAGAGTTGAACTTGTTTTGTTTCTTTGATGGTTGTTGCAATGAACTTCACGTTGTCTCGCTTGATGGCTTGAACTTTGTACTGACTTGATGCAAATTGCTTGAATGAATACTTATGCTCGCTTGCAGGAGATGTGAACTTATTGCTTGTTTGCTTTAGAGTTAAAACTCGTGCACTCACTTGATTTTTCTTAAAGGAAGGGTGTCGAACACTGTCGAAAATGCACTCAAGAAAGCTTACAATGATTTTAATGATTCACTTAAAACAATGAATTCACTTGTCCTCTTAAAAAAAAACATTTAGGTGTTGGTTTCAACTGAGAGGGCACCCTTATAATCCAACTCAATTTGAATTTGATTACAAGTTCTTAAATGTATTTTCAAGAACGTTGATGTATACTTTGCTTTGAAACGTTGGAGTTTCCAGATTCATGAACTTGATTTTATTGAGTGAATTTGCTTGTTGAGGTAGAACGCTGATGTTGACAATTTTGATTATTTGATGTAGTGACGCAAATGCATGTGTTGAGTTTAATTATCCTTCCTTGAAGCTACTTTGTTACAAGTGTTGTGCTTGCTTGCATTTAACTTTATGTGTGTGTTAAATGAGATCATTTATGTGTCAAAACTAGACACAAATCAAAAGCAACAACATGAAGCATGCACCATCATCAACACACTCTTCGTGTACCTAAGATCCCCTTATTAAATTTCAAGTAGATCTAGGACACAATCACCACAAAAAATATATGCTTTATTAAAATTTGGAGTACATAATCAATCTTCACCTCCAAGCAAGCAACCCTTTGATGCAACTCATCTTCAAAAACTGAATGGACAGTGACACAATCTCTCTCAAAGTAAAACAATACTTTGAATTACAACAAAAAATTTCTCTAAAAAATTTGACATGCCACTCCAAATACAAAACACTCATCCCTCAATAAATCACCTTATCTCTCCAAATACAAAACAGAAACACACTTTATCTCTCCAAAAATCACTCATTAAAAAAAACTTATATCCACCTTATCCCTCTTTTAAACTTTCCAAAAAAAAAAAAAAAAAAATTAATTTTATAAAATCACTTTATGAAAATGTGAGTTTCCTTTTCAAATGTGAACGTAAAAATCTAAAAATTATAAATCAAACCCCTTTATGATATCACTTAATAAAAAGTGAACTCACATTTATTTTCAAATTTATACAAGTAATTTTCATCATTTAAATTTAATTTATGCTTGCTCAAAGTGTTTTCTCCACTTTGCTTTAAAAAATGATTCCACTCCACCTTAACTTTATACTTCAACTTCATGCATTGAAAAGGAGTTATGACTTTATTCACCTTGCTTTGTGTGACTTTTGAGCTACTTTTATTTGAACCTAGCAGAAGATGGACGTATGATAACCCCACGTGAGTATTTGGAATTGGCCCTGAAGTCGATTCCTGGAACTGGAAAGGATGTTGCAGTGAAAACTGAGATTCGCAAACGAGACTTCTTCACTCTCGTACACCCATTTCATCAATGAGAAAGATCTCCAGCGTCTTGCTCAGATTTATATGGAGAAAAAAGACAGAAAATTTCTTGACACATCTACTCTGGAAGGAGATCTCGAAATTTTAAATGTTATTTATTGAATGGCGTGAATAATCTTAGACACACATGTTGGAAATACTGAGAAGTGGGGTGAATCAGTATTCCTTTCAACTAGAGCACTAGTTAATCTTCAATTATTATCAGTGTTTGTACAATGATAGCAGCAAACGAGAGGAACACAAATGCACACATTTTTTAAGATGGAAACCCACTCCGGGACAAAAACCACCTAATGCTTTTCTAATAATTCTTTAATATTCAACTCCAATTGAAAATAAAGCTCCAAATTCCTAGAATCTAGAAAAGCATTCTTCTCCAGCTCCCACTGGATGTACGCTCCAACGCTCAATATTCTTCAGTAGTCAACTAAACAGATGCCCCAACACCCAATGAGCTACAACTCACCCTAACACCACCCTACCACCCTATAGAAGAATAAAAGAAGAATGGACTCCCGTACCAGGGAAAATGGTCCACTTTACAATGATATATAATGATGTAGAAGAAGAAGACACACTAGAACATAACCCCAACTATGACACAACCACCTAATGATGATCCTAGACCACCCGACACTGCCTCTTCAACCCTTGGCAGATAGATACTAGTACAATTTGTACAATAATGTATTTACAATGACTAAGTACAATGATACCTTTACAATGATTGTATGCAATGCTACCCACTTGAAGACTTCATATGATGAACTTCTTGTTGATGTTATGCACCTTGGTTGCTGCTCTTGTCATGCTACCCTCTGCTGCACCTTGCTTTGCTTTGCTGTCATAGAAATTCTGGTCCTTTGCAACCCTTGACAACACATGATCTAGCTTTTTCTTTCTTTCTAGGAGCTCGATATTGAATCTAGTGTATCTCTGTTATTTCAGATCCTCAATATCTTATTTTTGGTCCTGTAGTAGTCCTCTGAGTCATATTTCCAATGCCATAGGTCTGACCCAATTTGGATTCTTCAAGAGAGAGTTATACCCAATCTCTCACAATGCCCTAATTATGGATTGTTTCAGCAGAGCGCACTTGTACGGCATGCCATGTGTCATTGTTTCTTCATCTGGCTCTAAAATTTATAGAGAAAAAATTACAGTCTATGCACTATCCACCACTTTTTACAGAATTCCAATCTGATACTTAGAGAAATAGTTATGACGATTTTACCAAGGTCATTTCTTTGAGATTAATTTCAGGAGCCTACAAAAACCATGACTTCCACAGATCATAACTCCAAAAATATTGCACACCTTGATCTGAAATTTTTACACCAGCTTCCTCGGGATTTTTCCTTCGCCTCATAAAAAATTTGGCATCTGAACCTTCATAGAAAAAAAATTAGAGCAAAAATTCCACGATGACATGTTTCAGATGGCGAAATCCCTTTCATAAGGAGGAAATGAGGATCACAATTTATATAAATGCTTAGGTTGAGAGAGGCTTCAACAAGTGAACGTGGGAGGGATTTTAGGAGCTTAAAAAATATTAATTATGACTTTTCAATGACCCATGCCCCAACCCCATGGGGTTTTAGCCCACTAACTAGGGGTACAAACTTCAAACATAAAGACCTTCTAAACCGCATCCAATTACATGGCGTGCCATATATCAATGGAAACATCTTCGACAATGTTAGAAACCATCAAAAGCATTATTTACCTGGGTATAGCACACTTTGTAGGTCAAAATTCCCATGCAATATTGGGTAAGCCCCCGGTGCTGCTTGGGTTGAAATCAATGATAACCGTTGAACAAAAATCTCCCCCTTTAGCATTGATGGCAACAAAAGTACTCCCCCTTTGATTATGACACCTCTTCCTACAACGTTCTCTCCCCCTTTGACATCAATGGAAAAGGGTAACTCCCCCTGAAACACAACCATCCTGTGGACCTGTACACACTTCCACTCCCGCTGACACACAATTGTCAGGTAGACCTGTAATCTAATGAGAACTTGGGAGAATCCCAAGCTTTTGAAGAAGATATTCAAATGCTTCATGAGGTAAATGTTTAGTGAAGATATCAGCAATTTGTTCTTTTGTACAAACATACTCAAGTTTGATATTATTTTCAGCGACTTGTTCTCTAACAAAATGATATATGATCGGAATGTGTTTTCTTTTTGAATGCATGACAGGATTCTTGGAGATGTTGATGGCACTAGTGTTGTCACAGAATATGGGAATAGGCTCACTGAATTGTACTTGAAGATATTGCAAAGTTTGTTTCATCCAAAGGACTTGAGTACAAAATGATGCTGCTTCAATGTATTATGCTTCCGTTGTAGATAACGAGATTGAAGTCTCGTTTTTTTCTTTAAACATTATACAAATAACCACCAGAGAATGTTTTCTTTCCACTAGTACTCTTCTGCATTATCATCAACGCTTCCCCGCCCAATAATCGTATCCTAGTTACTTGAATAATGAGATTGTTACCCTTGGGATACTACAAGCCATATTCTGTTGTGCCCTTTAGATATCGAATAATTCTTTTGACGGCAATAATATGTGATTCTTTTGGTGCTGCTTGGAATATTGCTACTTGTCCAACTATTTGCATAACATCTCACCGAGATGTTGTTACATATAGAAGACTAACAATCATATATCTGTATAACCTTTGATTCACATCCTTATATGAGTCGTCTATGCTCAATTTGCAACATGTTACCATCGGAGTAAGGATGGGTTTACAATATTCCATTTTGAATTTCTTGAGCATTTCCTTCATTTACTTGGCTTGACATATAAATATTCATTTCTCTTGCTGAGATATTTGAAGCCCTAAGAAGTATGTCAGCTCACCAAGTAAAGACATCTCAAATTAACTTTGCATTTTTGTAGAAAATTTCTTACTTAGTCGATCATCATTGCTACAAAATATTATATCATCCATATATACCTCAATGATTGTTAAATTATCTTTATCTATTTGTACATAAAGATTGCTATCAATAGTACGTTTCTGGAACCCTTTTGGACATAGATATCCATCAAGACAAGCATACCATGCTCTGGGAGACTGATTGAGACCATATATAGCCTTCTTTAACCTGCAAACATAGTGTTATTTTTTTTATAGTAGAAAACCTTCAGGTTGTTCGATGTAAACTTCTTCTTCTTATTCGCCATTCAGAAATGCTGACTTAACATCCATTTGGTAGACTTTGATTTTTCTTGAACACGCGTAGGCGAGAAATATTTGAATGGCTTCCATTCTAGCAACTGGTGCAAATTTTTCACTGAAATCAATTCCTTCCACTTGTGCATAGCCTTTGCAAACCAATCTTGCATTGTTTCTGGTAACCTATCCATCTTCATTCAATTTGTTCCTGAACACCCATTTAGTCCCAATGACATTTTTATCTTTTGGCCGTGGAACTAATTCCCATGTGTTATTCTTCTTGAATTGATCCAATTCTTCATTCATAGCTACTACCCAATGTTCATTCTGGATTTCTTCCTCAAAACTACTAGGCCTGTTATTGCTATAAAAAGCAACGTGAGCTTAAGTAGAGATGAACTAAGTTTTCAATTCTCTATTTATGTCAAAAATGATTTGATTTGATGGATGGTTCTTTTGAATCCATTATTTTTTTCTCCTTGGAGGAGATTCTTTTAGTTGTTCTGGTATATCTTGATGATCATTGTTTACTTCTTCCTTGTTCATAATTGCTTCTTCTTCTACAATTTTATCCGTGTCTTTTTCAGCTTCTGTCTCAAGTTTCAAAGATTCTAAATCCTCAACATTATTCGCTAGAACACCATCTTCATAAAATGTAACATTTATGCTCTCCATTATCTGTTTTCTTCTTAGATTATAACATTTATAGGCCTTTCTTTTGCGTGAGTAACCAACAAAGATACCTTCATCAACACATGATTCTAACTTACCCAAATTTTGATCTTCTCTTTTGATATAACATTTGCTTTCGAAGATTCTAAAATATTTTACATTAGCCGATTTTCCTTTCCATAATTCATATGGGGTCTTGTTCTAATTATTTATGAGAAGACTCCAGTTGATAATGAAGATTGTCGTGTCAATTGCTTGAACCCAAAATTTTTCATCCAATTTTGAGTCCTCCAACATTGTTTCTACCCATTTCCCGTATGGTTCTCTGTTTCTTTCTTTCAAAGAACTCCATTTTGCCGAGGTGTTTGTGCTATTGAAAATTGTCTTTTTGTTCCATTTTCACACAAATATTGCTGATTTAATTTGAAGTGAATTCTCCACCATTATCTGATCTAGCATTTTATTTTCAAATCGTCTTCATTTTCAACCAACTGTTAGAGATCTTAAAGCACTCAGTCAAATGTCGATTTTTTCTTATTTTAGAACCTAGACTTATATAGCTGTCATCCTGGTATAGTCATCTATCATTAACATGAAATATAATTCTCCATCTAAGCCTTTTTTTCTCACAGGACCACATATATCAGTATGTATCATATCCAATGGATGTGATGCAAAGTTTTATTTTGTTTTAAATTCAACTTTTGTCTACTTTCCATGCCGACATGCCTCACATACTGTGTTGGAAGGTCTTGATATGTCTGACATTTCTCGTATTGCTTCCTTTTTTCTTATCCTGACAATATTGTCAAAGTTTATGTGACCCATTCGTTTGTCCCATAACTAGCTTTCATCTTCTTTAGCTAGTAGACATGCTTTAGTTTCTTCATCCATAACATATATGTCATTTGGGGCTTGACTTGTTGTAGCCACAATAATACCATACCTACCTTTCTTGATTTCAGATTTTGTGGAGTTGAATAACATTGTGTGTCCTTGATCACACATTTGTCCAACACTGAGTAGATTGTGATTCATGTTTTCGAACAAAAGAACATTCTTGGTTATAACATATTTGCTTCCGAGAGTGACGGTACCTAATCCTATAACATTTGAAGATCCATCATTTCCAAAGGACATGGTTCCATCCTTCTTCTCTTTCAAAGATACAAATTTCCTTCTATATCCATTCATATGCGTTGAGAAACTGTTGTCAACATACCACGCATTTTTATTTTTTTGAGCCTTGAGAGGGAGAGCACAATTATCAGTCTTCTTTTTGTTCCATGTTCGTTCATTTTGTGGCTTCAAAGATTCTTCTGGAGGATTTTCAAGTCTACAGTTTCTGGCTATGTGTCCAAATTTCTGACATTTGTAACATTTCATATTATTTCTTCAATGTTCAAATCTATTTATGTTTTGTTGAGCCCTGGGAGGTTTATATTTGAAGAATCTCTTGGAATTGTATTGGTTCCTAGGGTATGTGTGACATTCCACAGCTTTAAGACCAAATTTTCCACATGAATAACAATAGCCATGAAGAATATCTTGCTACCTAGATGAAAATCTTCGTCGAGGAATCGTCTTCCAAGGATGTGCTTGCGAATCTTGTCCAATGAAGTCTACATGTATGTTAGATCTCATAGGTTCATTTTATTTTGTTGCAAAAGGTCCTTCTTCTTATTCCTTTTAACCGAGGCTAGTTCTGTCATTGTAAGATCGTTGATTTTTGATGAGTTCTTCCAATGCCCTTGAGCCGTTGGCATAGTTTTGGACAGTCTTTCCCTTCTTTACTTCCTTACACAGCGAGACTACTTCGGCTACTAATGCTTCCCTTTCTTGGTTGCTTTCTTCCAACTTCTTTTGAAGTGACTCTTCAATAAATTTGTGTTATTCAACTTCAATTTTGAGACCTTTAACTTGTTCTTCAAGAGTATTGGAATGGATCTTCTCAAAGATTGAGCTCTTTATAAGCTTCGATTGCCTCTCATAAAATTCTTCTATGGCTGGGTCCCTTCTTCTTCATTTTTTGATACTTCTTGTTTATTGTGCTTGGCCATAAACAATACTTTGTCATTGGCTTCTTCTTTGCTGTCACTTTCTTCATCAGATGAGGAGTTATCTTCTTTAGAGAGAAAGTTCCTTTTGGATCCTTTATTTTTTCCTTGCTTGTTGAATTTCTTAAAGCCTTTGTTTCCTTTTGAGTTGCCATCACTTTTGTTTGGACATTTTGCTATGAAATTCTCGACCTCACCACAACCAAAACATATCAATGGAAGTTTACCTTTGAATTTTCCCTTACCAGGTTTTAGTTTTCTTGTAAAGTAAGCATATTCTTCATCTAAAAGACCTTCTCCATCATCTCCCTTTTCTTCACACTTGCAGGTGCATGTCATTTCAATTGAAGGTTGTTTGTCCTTATTGGTTTGCTTAGATGCAATGAATGCAATTCTAGATGCAAAGTACCCTCTTCTTCATCAAGTCTCATTTCATATGCTATGAGAACTCCATGTAATTCCTCTTTGCTGAGTTTGTCCAGATTTGCACTGTATTATAAGATGGATACCTTTAGGTTGAATATCCCCGGTAACGTTCTAAGAATCTTCCATATAATAGTCTTCTCGTCAACTGGCTCTCCCAATCCTTCCAGATTATTGGTTATTTCATCAACGTATTGAAAGTATCCAGCAATGTTGCAATCTTCTTTCATTCTGAGTTGCTCAAATTTTGCTCTATAGATTTGAAGCTTTGATTCTTTGACATTTGAGTCACCTGCATATATATTCTCAAGATTGTCCCATACATTTTTGGCGGTTTTACAACCCAACACCTTATGATAAGCAGATTCAATAAGTCCACTGATAATAATATTCTTTGCTTTTGCATCATTTACCAAATTCTTCTTACCTTGTTCATCCGCTGTTGATGTAAATCCATTTTGAACAGTGTCCCATACTTCGTAACCTTGTGCCAAGAGATAGACCTCCATTCTTCCTTTCCAGAGTGCATAATTATTTTTATTGAACAAAGGTAAACCATTCTTGGTATGCTCTATGACCTCCTTCCAGTTGTTAAACTGCTATTGAAGGAACCAAGCTCTGATACCAATTGTTGGGAATACTGAGAGGGGGGGTGAATCAGTATTTCTTTCAATTAGAGCATTAGTTAATCTTCAATTACTATCAGCTTTTATACAATGATAGCAACAAATAAAAGGAACACAAATGCATATAGTTTTTAAGGTGTAGACCCACTCCGGGACAAAAACCACCTAATTCTTTTCTAATAATTCTTTAATATTTAACTCCAATTAAAAATAAAGCTCCAACTTGCTAGAATCTAGAAAATCATTCTTCTCCAGATCCCACTGGATGGATGCGCCAACGCCCGAGATTCTTCGTAGTCAACCGACCGTATGCCCAAAGACTCCAATGAGCTACAACTCACCCTAGCACCACCCTACCACCCTATAGATGAATAAAATAAGAATGGACTCCCGTACCAGGGAAAATGGTCCACTTTACAATGATATAGAATGATGTAGAAGAAGAAGATATACTAGACCATAACCCCAACTTTGACACAACCACCTAATGATGATCCTAGACCTCCCAACACTGCCTCTTCAACCCTTGGCAGATAGATACTAGTACAATTTGTATAATAATGTATTTACAATGACTAAGTACAATGATACCTTTACAATGATTGTATGCAGTGCTGCCCACTTGAAGACTTCATATGATGAACTTCTTGCTGATGTTATGCACCTTGGTTGCTACTCTTGTCATGCTACCCTCTGCTGCACCTTGCTTTGTTGAACCCTTGATTAAACTGAGAGGGGGGGGGGGGTGAATCAGTTTAATGTAGTCATGTTCTTATTAAACTTTCTTTTATACTCATTCACATCATCATTTTGTGATCAACTTAATATACAATGGAACAACAATCTTAATAAGTGAGCAGCAGGTATTAAGCAGAATAAATACAGAGTATCAACACATAATCATCATGCATATAGAAAATAGATATAAGTGGAAACCCATAAGGGAGAAAACCACATCTTATTATTGTTGTGATGCAAAGGCAAGCTCCAACTCCCTCTCACTATTGATTTTCTGTAGGCTCCTACCTACAGGAGGCTACAACCTCAATTCTGCAAGCCACAACTTGCAAGGAAGCTCCAACTCCCATCTATTTTCTGCAGGCTACAACCTACAGGAGGCTCCTACCTCAGCCAGCTACAACTAACATCTATCAAGCTACAACTTGATATGGAAGCATCCACTTCCTCACTCTTTCAAAAAAAACACATGTTGATTTACCTGAATATCAGCTATGTTCTATTCCTTCTTCACTGCTATCCACCAGCCTTCATATCTACCTTATATCATCTCTGAACCTTCATAGCTTCTCTATCTGCTCCTCCTTATTCTTACCCTCTCTGCCTCATTTATCCATTCTCTAACCTCTTTTTGCATATCTATGTGACATCATTTATAGAGATTACCTTATGACTGTTTGTATTCCACAGGGAATTTGAAGTGAATAGGTATGAATCTTTGCCTTCCACCTTCTCGTTTTCTTACCTAGCACATTCGGAGAAATATAACAATATGTATACATTTCAATATTACAGTGGGGTATTTATTTGCCCACGGAGACTTGCCTTTGTATCACAAGCAATGTAAAATTAATGAAAACATTTACATTTGCATTTGCAACAGATATATCTCATTCAACCCTTTCATTTCTTGGCTCACTGTATGTTTGTCTTTTCTACTGCTGTAGTGTAACAGTTCTGCATACCTCTGTTCATTGTAACTCTGTGTACCTTTGCATATCAGATCTTAGAATCTGATCTTCTTTCTTCTCTCATCACACCTTCAAATTTTATTACAAAAATTTCTTCAATTCTCAACAGAGCTTATCCGGCTCTGATACCACTTGATGGCAGTTCTACCCTGCTTACCCACATTCTCCTTCCTTAACTATGCATATAAAAATGCATCCCAAAATTTTGTCCTCAAATAAATCTCAATCTGGGAAACTCAACAATTTAATTTAATGTGGAAGCTTTTATATCTCAAATCTCAGATTTGAGATATTAAAATAAATTTTTTATGGTTATAAAAACCATCCCACTAGATTACAATTCTTCAATATGGAAGCTTCATTATTTTAAATCTCTGGTTAGAACCCCCAGAATTAAACCCCTTTAAATTCTTCATACGCATAATTCTTCTTTACATACCATATTTGGTCTTAACTAAATTTTTGACCAAATCTAAGCTTGAATGTTCACACCACATGGAAATTTGAATTTACATTCGATTTCTAATCAACTCAAATATATGTGCCATGGATTTCACATCACACATATTAAACATAATATTTTTAATATATATCATGTCTTCAATTAAATGATATGGAACCTCATAATAGACCTTCGAGATTGGATTTAAATCTCAAGTGATAACATATATAAGTGTCCTCGGGGCCCACAGCTTACCATTCACATACCAAAAATAATATATATCAACGTCCCCAATCAAATGTTATAAAACATTTAATAAGCCTTGGACTTTATCTTAAGAACCAGCAAATATTAAAATCCGTTTGGGTCCCACTGCAATCATACCTCATCACATTCACTAGAGAAAGGAACACTCAACGTACCTATGTTAACAAACCCACAGCTTCAAGTGCGAACACCCTTGGATCTTCCACAAGTCTGATCCAATGGAAATCGCATTATTTAACCGCAGAACTTTAGCACGCAAATATTTTGCGAAATAGATGGTATTTAAATACCGCCACTTGCAACATGTCACTCGAAGAGAATTATCATTTTCTTTCAAGAATTCCGCTTACCATTTAATAATAATGAAAAAACCACTATTTTTCAAAACCTGGTTTTGTTGTTCACTTGCTTTCCTCTACACCTTTGACTGTCCATCGAACCATTCTATCGATCCTATTTAATTCAAGTTGTCTCTTTTAATTTCGTTGTATCATTCCTTCGCTCCAACCCTCCTCATTCCATCGATTTTGATTTGTTTCATTTTAAGATTCGAACAGTCTCCAAATTCTACTACGCCATCATAATTTCGCTCCTCCTTTCAATGCAAACCCCTCTCAATAGTTAATCGACGCATTTTACATCCCACTCATGAATCGAACCTTTCGATTTCGATGTGGCCTATTTCACAAACTTTCAATCTCGATTTCAGTCTTGTGAGACCGAATCACAAGTTTAACCACTGTATACGATGCCAAGGGATTATATAAATGCCAAGTAAGCCATTCTCCGTCCAGTCTTTGCGCTAACATTTAACTCACAGGTTTACCTTCCGACTCTTCAACACGGACTCCACATACTTAATTTCTTGTGCATTCCAGCTCTATAATACCGATTTTCATTTCACTAAAAGCCCAGATATGATTTCAAGACCCAGATATTGCTATACCGGTTATGCATAATAGAGTTTATAAACAATCCTTCTTTACCATTCATTTCACACATGAAATATTCATGAAGGGTTCTTCCCTTACTCAATAGATTTCATTTATCTATAAATAATTCAAACACACAAAACTTCAATTCATAGATTTACACCCATTCAATTCCACATCAAAAAATCGACATGACTATCGATTTCTTCAATGAAACACAAAGTACATTTAAACCCCAATTACAGAGTTTCATCACACTGGTTCTTATACAATTGCTTAAACCCCAATTACAGAGTTTCATCACACTGGTTCGAAGTCCATTCACACAGAATTCAATCAGATAATACTCATATAATTCTGAAACAGATTCTTCATATATGCAGATAAATTACTTACAAAATATTTTTGTCTTTTGGTCTGATCTTCAATTCGATGGCCCTTCTATCATCACTACTATGTCTCTGAACAGTTCCCCTGCTTCAATTCGCTGCCTTTGCTTCCTCTGCTCCTTGTCTGTCTCCTTTGTCTTATTGCTGGTTCTTCTTTGTTCTTTTTCCTTAGTGATAGTTTAGGTGCTTCTCTTTTCTTCTCCTTTGCCATCAATGACAATATTTCCAACATGCTTTTCTTTGTTTCCGTAGAAATTCTGGTCGTTTGCAACCCTTGACAACACATGATCTAGCTTTTTCTTGCCTTCAAGGAGCTCAATATTGAATATGGTGTATCTCTGTTATTTCAGATCCTCAATATCTTATTTTCGTCCTGTAGTATTCCTCTGAGTCGTCTTTCCAATGCCACAGGTCTGACCCAATTTGGATTCTTCAAGAGAGAGTTATACCCAATCTCTCACAATGCCCTAATTATGGACTGTTTCAGTAGAGCGCACTTGTACGGCGTGCCACGTGTCACTGTTTCTTCATTTGGCTCTAAAATTTATAGATAAAAAAGTACAGAATGTGCACTATCTGCCACTTTTTATGGAATTCGAATCCAATACTCATAGAGAGATTTATGACGATTTTACCAAGGTCACTTCTTTGAGATGAATTTTAGGAGCCTACAAAAACCCTGACTTCCATAGATCATATCTCCAAAAATGTTGTGCACCTTGATCTGAAATTTTTACAAAACATTCCTCAGGATTTCGGCTTCGCCTCATAAACATTTCAGCTTCTGAACCTTCGTAGAAAAAAATTGAGAGCGAAAATTCCACGATGACCTATTTCAGATGGCGAAATCCCTTTCATAAGGAGGAAATGATGATTACAATTTATATAAATTATTAGGTTGAGAGGGGATTCAACAAGTGAACGTGGGAGGGATTTTAGGAGCTTAAAAAATATTAATTATGACTTTTCAATGACCCATGCCCCAACCCCATGGGGTTTTAGCCCACTAACTTGGGGTACAAACTTCAAACATGAATATCTCTCAAACCGTGAAGAATTACATGGCGTGCCATATATCAATGGAAACATCTCGACAAGTAGAAACCATCAAAAGCATTATTTACCTAGAGTATATTAATTTGGTAGGTCAAAATTCCCATCCAATATCGGGTTAGCCCCTAGTGCTGCTTGGGTTGACATCAATGACAATCGTTGATCAACAACGCATCCTAGATCTCGTCATATAATGCCCAATTATCCCATTCCAGAAAGAAGACGGTTAATTTTTCAACCATGCTTTGGGATGACGCACCACATGTCACCTTCTATTGGTAATCTCAGCTCCTCCATCCCTTGTCACATGAACCATAATAAATAAATTCCCTTCTCATATTTTTTTCATTCACGATTTGATATAGTTGAATGGTGTTCTTGCTGATTATGGCAACATCAAAATGTATTGCTATAATTATTCTGGAAATGGCCATGGCAGGCACCCATGTCGTGGACTTTGTGGTCACGGTTTCAGGTGACAATGGGGGGAAGAGATTCCAGAAGGAGGGAGGGAGGGACTATGCAGTGCAGACACTTTTTTTTTCAAGATGAGTGCAGACATTGTTGAACGAACAACTTGAGGTATAGAGGCAATTACAACAAGGCATTGAAGCACACGAAAATTATTTTCAGAAGATCTTAGAAGAACAACAGAGACTTGGAGGTGTTTTGAAATACTCTACTAATTTAGTAGAATGTATCTCAATTATGTCTGGGGAGCAATCTTCACGAGATTTTGATGTAAAATTAGACGTGTATGTTCATCCTACACAGGCTACTTCATAGGACGTGTTAGTGTCAGTCTATTCATACTGCCATCAGTGATCAAAATTTCTCTTTTTCATTTGCATATTAGGAGTCCCATACCATAAATTTTCATCATTCCTCTAGGTCATGGATTCATTGATGGTAGTGGTCTTTCACCAGTTTTCCCTCATGTGAAACTTGTTGATTCTCCTCTATATGGTCTTTAGTCATGAGTTACTTTCACTTTGTGAGTCATGTCAGTAGGTCATAGGATGGATCTCATTTGGTTCTAGGATCTCATCGTGGTCAAATTAATGAATCAAGTGTTAATAAATATTAGCAAGGTCATGAGGAAGTCAATAAACTCAAAGTCACAGCACCTGGGAAAATCAAAGAAATTTTTTATTTAGTTTGATGTAATTTTCACCTCAAAACCATGTTTTGAGGTGAAAACATGATACTTTACTTTTAATTATCATCTTTATGTAATTTTATGTCATCATATGTAATAAGTCACACTTCAGAAGCTGCTATCTCCACAAAGTTACCGCCCTGCCCTTCAGAGAAGTTTTCCACAGCATTTTTAGTTCAGAATCATGTCCTAACTATGTCCATCAGAAAGATCTCGGAAAGAGATTTCCAACGGTATATTGCACTCTCAAAACTGACTTCTGGATTGAAATTTATGCCCAAGTGAACAAAAGTCCCCTATACCCTAAACTAACCCCTTTTTCCATTTCTTCCTAAACTTTATTTCATTAAATTTTTATGTTTTTCTTTTATAAAACCCCATTTTCCCGCATCCGATGACAAAATCGCATTATTAAAATCTTTTAAACGCATATGCAATTTAATAAAACACTTCCCCTCATGCCTTTTAAACTTTATAATAAAGTTTTAAAAGGTTGTATATTATAAATCCCCCACCGATCTAATTCCCTTCCCTTCCCGATCGCAATCACAACACTTAACATGGCATTCCGATTGACCCTTGTGTTCACGAAAACTCCGATCCGATTGAGCGCTCTCGATTGCATACACCTGATGATATCCTGACCGTCGATCTGCCCATCCGATCGGACAGCCCATACTTCATCAGCACTTTCGATCGATCCTCTCCGATTGACCCTTGTAAAAACTCTGATGCGATTGCATTGAATCCCGCCCGATTACACCTCCGTCGTCGATCTTCCCATCTAATCGAACGGCCCACACCCCATCGCTCCATCGCAATCGACATTTTCTATATGTTCTTGGCCTCCGCTCCCCTCTCACTTTCGATTCTGATTGACCCATGGGTCCCACCACGTAATCTTCCGCCCATTTATAATACAAAGGGCCTTTTCCATTTCTAAATCCCAAATTTCATTTTATTTTGTTTTATAAATATTTTTCCCCGTCGCTTATCCCCAAATCGCATCGACAAAATCCCATGGTATAAAACTTAGCCTCCCCTTCCAAATCTCCCGATGCGATTGACCTTCCCGGTGCCACCTTTAAACCTTTTTCGACCCATTCAAACTAAAGGGGCCTTTTCATTTTGTAAAGCCCATTGCACTTATTATTTCATTTTATAAGGGTCTGTCCAATTGCATTGGAGTTTTTCATGCCTCGTTCTAATAATATCCACCCCTCTCCCGCTCTGATCCCCAATTGCGATTGCACCATCGCACAGCATGTTTCAATCGCCCCAATATATATTATATCCCCTCTTCCCCATTGATTCCAATTGCGATTGCGACTTGAACCACACCGCCTTTCCTTTCGCTCCTTATATCCAAAAGGGGTCTTTACGTCATTTAAAGGCATTATTTCATTTCCATGGTTTCAAAGGCATTTTATTAAAAGTCGGTTTTCTTCAAAGGACAAAGATAGAGAGTAATAATAGAAAGAAACAGTCAAAGGGCCGAGAGCTAATTATGAGACAGAGACTTCTACAACAACAGTTAAATAGGGATCTATTTTTCAAATTGCCTATTTTTCTTTTATCCAATGTAACATCGAAATCTTCAGATGGCCCAAATGTATTGTTGTTCCTTATTTTCAGGGGCAGATTTTTGGTTCTCTTTTCTGTGATCGGACTTCAGTTCTTGAGCTAGCAAACAACTCCTCTTTTTGTGGATCTACTTTCCTCACATTCTGGTCTATTTAATGTAATTTTGAATCATTTTTAAAGTATTCTGTAAGTCAGTAAGTAAGGGAATAGTGTGCAAATCAAGGAGGACGCTCTGTGCTCCACTGTAACAGTTTTGGACAGGGAATTAATAAGAAAATGCAGCTTTGATTTGTGGGATCCATGTGGTATGAAATTTAGCATTTTTTCTTTCCTTTGTGTTCATATGTAAAACTGTTATGTTCATCATTCATTCATAAACATTCTAGTTGAATGCTTTCAAGATAGATAGGTAGAATCCATTTTATGCTTTGCCTTGGGAAATCATTCAATATTCTATGTTTTCATCTGTTTTAAAAGGATCCACCTCCTATGCCCTTTTCAGCTCCTCACCAGTTTTTCCATTCTATCGTTATTTAAACTTAATTGCTGAATTTCCTGCCTACCTTGCCCCACGAAATAACCTGTATCCCTAATTTAATTCCCCAATTTCAAACTGTCCCATTTTTTCCATGCATCCCTGAAAAATTCATTCATTTAAACATTTCCCATTCTTATACCTAGCCTAAAATCAGTTTCATAATTGTACTTTGTTGAATATTTTTTCACGGAGAGAGCCCTCTCTTGACCTTGTAGGGCTAGCTACAAGGCTGAGTGTGGTTTAAAGGTTACCCTGATTTGCCTTTTTCAGCTTGAGGTTCAAATTAGGTGATAACATTTCTGGCGACCATACTGGGGAAACATTTAGCATAAAAGATTCATCACCCTAGTAATATTTTCCTTATAAATTCCTGGACTCTGGATAATGATGTTCAGAGCTTGCTAGGTTGAAATAAAATTTTGTAAAGTAGAAATTTAACCACACTGGATTCAAGAAGATACACAAGGGCCAATCCTGATCCAAATCCTCCCCCTGCGTTTGAAAATCCTAATCTCATTCCAACAATAGTCAGAAGACAAGAGGGATCACTAAGTCCTCGACCAATTTTCAGATCCCATACTTGGCCCAGTGAGTGGTTGTGTGTAGAAGATATTTATTTTGATGAGTGTTTTGAGCTTTCTTTGTTTAGAAGTAAGTCTGAAACTGCACTTGATGACACAGTTTTAGATCCAGAATTTCTTGTAGATATTGAAGTTCAAAGGGAAAATTCCTCAATTGATGATTATATTTTGAATTCCCCTCAGTCATATATCATTGTGACCAATATCCCTGAGCCTTCAAAGTCATCAGGAACAACATTTCCTCCTCCTAATTCATCATCATTCCCATCAGTCAATTCCCAGCTTTCTTCTCCTCCATCAACACCTCCCTTAAATCCTAGTATCACAAACACTGTTGTAAATCCACCACGAGTCATGGCTGCCCGGTATGCACCCCTGGTTTTACCTCAGGTTCTGAATGATATGCCTGTTGATTATCAAAGTAAAATTCCTATCTTTGATGCCACTCAAATTGTCACAGCCCAGCAGCATGTTTAAAAGATGAATGACTTTTTTGATCTACACGAGGTAGAGGCAGAGAATGTAACCACAAGATTGTTTGTCTAAATCTTTGGAGGTGAAGTTAGAAAGTGCTTCAGAGCCTTACCAGCAGGCTCTATTCGCACTTTGCAGGAGTTACATACACAGTTTTTAGACCGGTGGGAGGTAAAGAAAAACCCACTCCAAATTTTGTCTGAATATGAAAATATTTAAAAGGAATGTGGGTGAAACTGTACAGGATTATTGTGTAAGATTTAATGTTGTATATAATTTTATTCTGGCCAATCTTAAACCCCCTGTGGATTTAGCTTTGCTGAAGTTTCCAGATGTTTTCGATGTTGATATGGTATATCAACCGCGAGAAATAGATCCTTCCACTCTTGAAGACATGCAAAAGATAGTTGTAAGTGTAGAAGCAAATATGCTAGCCAAAAGAGCACGAAATAGAGCTGAAAAGAGAGTCATTGTGAAAGAAGAAGCGTCTCCTTCAAACAGAAAAATGGACACTTTGATCTGGATAGTGGAAAAGATGGTTGATCGATTAACCATTTCAGATAGACCTGAACCACAAATAAGGAATCTGAATTTCAGAGGACAGCAGCCGCAATTCAGAATTAAATAGAGAGAACAAAGAGTGCAGGACCAAACAGTGCCACAACAGCAGATCAGAACTCCATTGTAGCAGAATTATGTTCAAGGAATGGAGACAGATCATGATGATGATCCTGTGATTGAAGCCAATCATTTCTTCACTGCAGATGGTGTGCCCATCTTTCTTACAGAAGATGAAGAATACACAGCATCTACAGACATTCGAAAGGACGAATATTTCATTTTGGCCAATGATGCAGTATTAGAAGAAGAATCCGATGATTACCGAAGAGGGTACATGAATGCTTTATCGGCCCAAAAAAAGCAGTATTATTTTAGGAACGGAGATGTTCCAATTAATCCCATTCAGAAGAGAAAAGAGCTCCAAATGAAGAACGATTCTCAAAAGAAAGGGAAATAGCTAGCCAATCCTTCCTCCAGCAAAACATCTCCAGCGATTAACATTGCAATTGAAAAGAACCAGCAGAGCGCAGCAAAGGAGAAAATAGAGAAGAAAGATCCTCCCATTAAAGAGGTAGAAAAGTCCCTTCTTTTAATCTGGAGAATGAAATTTCTAAGTTGAAATTGTCCATGCCCTTGACTGAGCTGGTGAAAAATAGCACTTACAAACATCAGGTGTCTAGAATATTGCAAATAGACTCTGTATCAGATATGGTTAATGTTGAGGATGATTATCCTGAACTCATTTTTGGTCCAGCCAGAGAAGATCAATCTCAAGAAAGTGAAGTCCCTCCCTTTTACCTGAGTCTTAGATTACATGAGTTCATCTTGCATAATGCTATGTTGGACTCCGGAGCCTCACATAATTTGATGCCCAAAGCCATTATGGAGAATTTGGGACTTGATATTACCCACAAATACCATGATTTGTATTATTTTTACTCAGGTAGGGTCCATTGTATTGGTCTTATCAAAGACTTGGTAGTATATTTAGATCAAATCCCACCCAAAAATGTTTTGATGGATGTAGTTGTTGCCCATGTTCCACCATGATTCGGAATGCTTCTATCCAGGTTTTGGGGTGCAAAACTTAAAGGAACCGTGCAACTTGACTTCTCTTATGCCACCATTCATGTTTTTGTTCAGTTGAGAAAACTATATAGGGAGAAGAAAACGAAATACATGATCACTAGCAAAGAGAAGCCAGTAAATCATCCCATTAATGCAGTCCACATAGATTTAGATCATTTGTATTATATTCAGATGGTGGTTTGAATAATGAAAATGTTCAGTTGGTACAAGTAGATGACATACCTGAGATTTCATAGAATTTTAAGGAAGTCCTCAAACAGGAAAAAGATAAAACAGCAAGCACTTTTGAGCTTCCTGCCTGCCAGCAGTAAAAAGACAGTGAACAGCAAAAAGATGCAGAAATTAGTCAAGATAAAGTAGAGAAAGAAGCAAAATTTCAGCATCTACAAGAAGAAGAAGAAGGCCTCTGGAGCATGGACTTTGATGGCGTTGTTGGTAAGGACAGTGCTGGTATAGGAATATGGATTCGGAGCCCTATTTTCCATTTTGAAAAAAATCCTATTAATGTTAGAGTATGTGCTTATAAGTTGGCTTTTGACTGCTCTAACAATGAAGCAAAGTATGAAGCTTTGATTGTAGGTTTGAAAATTTTGAAGAAGCTGAATGCAAAGAGGATTTTTGTCTATGGAGATTTAGAGATGATAATCAAATAGGTGAAAGGAGAATACCAAGCTAAGCATCTGCGATTGAGGGCCTATCGAAATGCAGTCCTTGATATCTTGAAGACATTCCCTGAGTACACTTTGACAGCAGTACCCAGGATGCAGAAGATTATTGTTGATTCTCTTGCCACTACTGCAAGTAACTTGAAAATTCCAATGAACTCCAACAACAAGTTTGAGATTTATGTCAAAAATAGGCCTGCTATTCTAGACAATCTAAGGTATTGAAAAGTGTTTTGGGATGACAATGAAATCAATTCTTTTTTGTAGAGTGATGGAAAATTTAAGGACACTCCCATAGAAGGTGACTATGAGGTTGATGATCAAGAAATTGAAGCAAATTAGATGGACATATTGCAGCTGAAAGATAATGTAATTCCTAGAGGTCTCATACCTCTAGAGGAGCTTTTTTATCAGGATGAAGTTGTAAAGAAACCAAGCTTGGTGCCTACTGAGAAAGGAGTTGAAGATGTGAATCTTGGGACAGCTGACAAGCCCAATCTTTTGAATTTGTCAAAGGCATTGTCCCCTGAGGTAAAGGAACAGTATGTTAAATTTCTTTTTGAATTTTATGATGTGTTTGCATGGGATTATTCAGATTTGAAGGTGTATGACAAGAACATAATTCAGCATACTATTCCCATCAAGCCAGATCAGAAGCCATTTAGACAGAAGCTCAGAAGAATCAATCCAAAGCTGCTACCATCCATTGAAAAAGAGGTAAAAATATTGTACAAAACTGGTATCATAGTCCCAATTAGATTTTCTGACTAGATTTCAAATTTGGTCCCGGTACGTAAGAAGACAGGAGAGATAAGATTGTGCATATATTTTCAGAATCTGAATAAAGCATCCTTAAAGGATAATTATCCACTTCTGAAGATGGACCATATTCTGCAGAGAGTAGTTGGAGCATCAAGGATGTCACTACTTGATGGCTACTCAGGCTACAACCAAATCTCGGTGCATGAGAAATACCAAGACAAAACTGCCTTCAAAACACCCTGGGGAACCTTCCAGTATGCCAAAATTCCATTCAGACTGAAGAACGCTGGAGCCACTTTCCAGCGAGCAATGGAAATTTCTTTTGCCAATGAAAAGGATGTTTTTCTTGTTGTTTATTTGGATGATCTGACAGTGTTTTCTAGTTCTGATGATGAGCATTTGCACCATTTGAGAGTTTTTTTTCAGTGATGCAGAAATTTTGGGATTTCTCTCAACCCAAAGAAGAGTCTCTTTTCCATGGATGAAGGCAAGTTGCTGGGGCATATCATCTCTAAAGATGGTATCCGCATTGATTCATCTAGAGTGGAGGCAATTCAGCACATAGACCTTCCACAAAACAAAAAGGATATTCAAGCATTCAATGGTAAGATGAATTTATTGCGCAGATTTATACCCAATTTGGTTGAACATCTAAGAGAAATGAATAACATGTTGAAGAAAGATAGCATTGTCAAATGGAGTGAGGAGGCTATCAAATCATTTAATCTGGTAAAGCTTTCTCTGTCCAATGCCCCAGTATTGATTAGTCCCGACTATACTCAAGATTTTATTATTTTTTCATTTGCATCGGAGCATACTATGGCTATTGTTTTGATGCAAAAGAGAGATTAGATTGAAAAGAAAATTTCCTTTTTCAGTAGGACTATTAGAGATGCGGCCTTGAGGTATAATATTATTGAAAAGCAAGCATTGGCTCTTATAAAGGCATTGAATTATTTTAGGGTCTATATTCTACATTCACATACTATAGCATATGTTCCTAATGCAGCAGTAAAGGATGTGTTGATGCAAACTGATCCCGAAGGTCGAAGAGGTAAGTGGATAGCAGCTATGTTGGAGTATGATTTGGAGATCAAACCCACAAAGTTGATCAAAGGACAAGGCTTGGCAAAGCTGATGGCCCAATCAAATCTGCGTGCCCTGGATATAAACCTCATAAAATCAATGTCAGAAGAGGAAGATGAAGGTTTTCTTGTTCCAGGTTCAGATATTTTTCTTCAATCCCCATGGTATTCAGATATTGTTTATGTTCTTCAGCATCTTTCACCACCTCCAGGGATGTCTAAAAGTAAAGGTAGATCACTGAAACTTAAGTCTGCTAAATATTGTATTTTAAACAGTGCTCTTTATTGGAAGATCCAGGAGGTATTCTCCTCAATTTTTTGGTTGAAAAAGAGGCTCAGAAGGTAATGCATGACTTTCACAAGGGTGATTGTGGTGGTCATTTGTTTTGGAAAACTACAGCTAACAAAGTGTTGAGAGTAGGATATTATTGGCCCACGTTATTTTCATATTTGTATAAAACAGTGATGAGTTGTCATGAATGTCAAATTTTCCAAGGGAAGAAGAAATTGCTTCCTCTTCCTCTGAAACCAGTTTCAATAAACGCTCCCTTTCAGCAGTAGGGACTCGATTTCATAGGAGAAATCCATCCCGCATCATCAGCGCAGCATCGATAGATCTTGACAGGTACATATTACTTTAAAAAATGGATCGAGGCCGTTCCAGCAAGGCAAGCTATAGATACGGTAATTATTCAATTCCTACAATCGAATATTTTATCTCATTTTGGCTGCCCTCACAAAATTATAACAGATAATGCAGCAGCGTTCAAGTCTAAGAAGATGGTGGATTTCTGTGAAAAATAAAATATTGTCTTGGGCCATTCAACAGCATATTACCCACAAGGAAACTGCCTAGCAGAATCATCGAACAAATCTCTGATAAACATAATCAAGAAAATGCTGGAGGCAAACAAAAGAAACTGGCATCGAAAGCTCATCAACGCATTGTGGGCAGACAGAGTTAGCAGCAAGAAATCTATAGGTATGTCACCTTTTGAACAGGTTTATGGTACTAATGCTATCTTTCCTACATCACTTACAGTTCTAATCATGAGATTATTGCAAGAATTTGGCAGTGAAGATGATGACAATCAGCGAAGAATCAATCAGATGATCCACCTTCAGCAAACAAGAGAGGAATTGTCACAGAACAATATTCAGTTGCAGGAGAAGATAAAGAAAATCTATGATTGTAAGACCAAAGTAGAAAAGTTTCAGTTGGATGATGTGGTGTTGAGATGGGATGCAAGAAATGAGGACAAAGGGAAGCATGGTAAGTTCAACAACCTATGGAAAGAACCATACAAGATTTCAACATACAGGGGACAGAATGCCTTCTTTCTTTTAGAGATGGATGGCCAAGATTTCCCTGGAGGAGCAGTGAATGGTAGGCTTTTGAAGCAATACCATTGTTGAAGATAATGGATCAGAGACTATGTTACCATCATTGTATATACTATGTTATTTTTGGTCAGATTTCAAAGTACACAGTCATTGAAGTTTGGGGCTCGAGGTGAAGGCTATAAAACTTGAATGATATGTGTATAGTTTGGTTTTATTTTAGTTTTCAGTCTTAGTCTTGAGTTAGAGTCAGTCTGCATAGTGTCGGTTTTCAGTATTTTGTTGACTCCATGCCCAATGGATAAAGCTACTTGGTCTACGGTGTTCTTGGCATCTCCAAGGAGCTACCATCCCCATTGGAGCCAATTTTATTGTCAGTCTAGTCATACTGCCATCAGTGATCAAAATTTCTCTTTTTCATTTGCATATTAGGAGTCCCATACCATAAATTTTCATCATTCTGCTAGGCCATGGATTCATTGATGGTAGTGGTCTTTCACCAATTTTCCCTCATGTGAAACTTGTTGATTCTCCTCTCTATAGTCTTTATTCATGAGTTACTTTCACTTTATGAGTCATGTCAGTAGGTCATAGGATGGGTCTCATTTGGTTCTAGGATCTCATCGTGGTAAAATTAATGAGTCAAGTGTCAATAAATATTAGAAAGGTCATGAGGAAGTCAATAAACTCAAAGTCACAGCACCTAGGAAGATCAAAGAAATGTTTTATTCAGTTTGATGTAATTTTCACCTCAAAACCATTTTTTGAGGTGAAAACATGATACTTTACTTTTAATTATCATATTTATGTTATTTTATGTCATCATATGTAATAAGTCACACTTCAGAAGCTGTTATCTCCACAAAGTTACCGCCCTGCCCTTCAGAGAAGTTTTCCACAGAATTTTCAGTCCAGAATCATGTCCTAACTATTTCCATCAGAAAGAGCTCAATAAAGAGATTTCCAACGGTATATTACACTCTCAAAACTGACTTCTGGATTGAAATGTATGCCTAAGTGAACAAAAGTCCCCTATACCCTAAACCAACCCCTTTTCCCATTTCTTCCTAAACTTTATTTCATTAAATTTTTATGTTTTTCTTTTATAAAACCCCATTTTCCCCCATCCGATGGAAAAATCGCATTATTAAAATCTTTTAAACGCATATGCGATTTAGTAAACCACTTCCCCTCATGCCTTTTAAACCTTATAATAAAGTTTTAAAAGGTTGTATATTATAAATCCCCTGCCAATCCAATTCCCTTGCCTTCCCGATCGCATCGCAACACTTAACATGGCATTCTGATTGACCCTTGTGTTCATGAAAACTCCAATCCGATTGAGCACTCCCGATTGCATACACCCGATGAGATCCCGACCGTCGATCTGCCCATCCGATAGGACGGCCCATACTTCATCGGCGCTTTCGATCGATCCTCTCCGATTGACCCTTGTAAAAACTCCGATGCAATTGCATTAAATCCTCTCCGATTACACCTCCGCCATCAATCTGCCCATTTGATCGAACGGCCCACACCCCGTCACTCCATCGCAATCAACATTTTCTAGATGTGCTTGAACTCCGCTCCCGTCTCACTTCCAATTCCAATTGACCCATGGGTCCCACCACGTAATCTTCCGCCCATTTATAATACAAAGGGCCTTTTCCCTTTGTAAATCCCAAATTTCATTTTATTTTTTTTTATAAATATTTTTCCCCGTCGCTTATCCCCAAATCGCATCGGCGAAATCCCATGGTATAAAACTTAGCCTCCCCTTCCAAATCTCCCGATGCGATTGACCTTCCCGGTCCCACCTTTAAACCTTTTTCCGCACATTCAAACTAAAGGGCCTTTTCCTTTTGTAAAGCCCATTTCACTTATTATTTCATTTTATAAGGGTCTTTCCAATCGCATCGGATTTTTTCATGCCTCGTTCTAATAATATCCACCCCTCTCCCGCTCCGATCCCCGATTGCGATTGCACCATCGCACAGCATGTTTCAATCGCCCCAATATATATTATATCCCCTCTTCCCCATTGATTCCGATTGCGATTGTGACTTGAACCACACCGCCTTTCCTTTCGCTCCTTATATCCAAAAGGGGTCTTTACGTCATTTAAAGGCATTATTTCATTTCCATGGTTTCAAAGGCATTTTATTAAAAGTCGGTTTTCTTCAAAGGACAAAGACAGAGAGTAATAATAGAAAGAAACAGTCAAAGGACCGAGAGCTAATTATGAGACAGAGACTTCTACAGCAGCAGTAAAATAGGGATATGTTTATCAGATTGCTTATTTTTCTTTTATCCAGTGTAACAGCGAAATCTTCAGATGTCCCAAATGTATTGTTGTTCCTTATCTTCAGGGGCAGATTGTTGGTTCTCTTTTCTATGATCGGACTTCAGTTCTTGAGCTGGAAAACAGATCCTCTTTTTGTGGATCTACTTTCCTCACATTCTGGTCTATTTAATGTAATTTTGAATCATTTGTAAAGCAGTCTGTAAGTCAGTAAGTAAGGGAATAGTGTGGAAATCAAGGAGGACGCTCTGCGCTCCACTGTAACAGTTTTGGACAGGGAATTAATAAGAAAATGCAGCTCTGATATGCGGGATCCATGCGGTATGAAATTTAGCATTTTTTCTTTCCTTTGTGTTCATATGTAAAACTGTTATGTTCATCATTCATTCATAAACATTCTGGTTGAATGCTTTCAAGATAAATAGGTAGAATCCATTCTATGCTCTGCCTTGGGAAATCATTCAATATTCTATGTTTTCATCTGTTTAAAAAGGATCCACCTCCTATGCCCTTTTCAGCTCCTCACCAGTCTTTCCATTTGATCGTTATTTAAACTTAATTTCTGAATTTCCTGCCTACCTTGCCCCACGAAATAACCTGTATCCCTTATTTAATTCCCCAATTTCAAATTGTCCCATTTTTTCCATGCATCCCTGAAAAATTCATTCATTTAAACATTTCCCATTATTATACCTAGCCTAAAATTAGTTTCATAATTGTACTTTGTTGAATATTTTTTCACGGAGAGAGCCCTCTCCTGACCTTGTAGGGCTAGCTACAAGGCTGAACGTGGTTTAAAGGTTACCCTGATTTTCCTTTTTCAGCCTGAGGTTCATATTAGGTGATAACAGGACAGTTCTAGAAATAAGTTGTGAAAGTAAAAGGCTCGAAAATAATGTCTTTTGTGATGGAGTAATGTTTTGAATGCGTGGAGTAATGTTTTGACAGTGCCCCCACTCAGGCTCTCAAGAGAAGTTGTTCAGGAACTACGCAGCGTCGGCTCACAGCAGTGTTCCTAGCAGCTCGATTCCACGTCGAACAGTAGGTAGCGCTCCTGATACCAAGGATGGATTCAAATCACCAGTCAGTTAAAGTCTCCTCTCAGTGGCCAATGGATGGCTCCTCCCGGAAAAAGCAATGAGTTCTCCACAAAGAACAACCACTCAGCAACAAAATATCACGCTTGCGATGGAAACAGATATTTCAATAGTCAAATAAGTCCAAATCGAATTTTCTCTCACATAAGCCCAGCTCACAGGCTACATAAAGCCAAGTGGAAAACAATTTATACAGACATTTCATTCTACTGCGAACTCGGGAAACTATACATTAAAACAACCAAGCGATCCAAACTCTGGAAAATATTTGTAAAAATATTTCGTACCTTTTGTAAAACACAGCTATCGTTCCAGAACTTTTCTTCAAAAATGATTGCAGAACTGAAAGTAGGAAGCGCTGGGTCGTCGAATGATTTAATGGGCTGTCAAATTACTACTACAAATAGCGATATCACCTTCTACGCATTCCAGGAGAGCCACATGTATTCACTCTGCTCCAAATAAAACACCGTTTCCAATTTTAATTGGAAACCATACAATTCCCTCCAGATCTGTGGGCTCACAAAATTATGGTTGTCATTATTTTGGGAAGCCTCTCGCCTTCCTTCCCTCGTCCAACACGACTGAAATGATTTTGGGAAAAATAGATCTCGAAGACCAGCGCATCCATAAACATTACGGGATTCACACCAAGGCAGCGATTCTATAAAATCCTGGTTGTCAGTAGCCTCTAATACACAACTTCATCCATGTATCAACGACTCTCTCCGATCTCACTGTTCTACGCTCACGTTGTCACTGCAACCACTCTTCAAATCACACAACCGGATCGACAATTCCATCAGCCACAACTAACACAATTACAAACCCAAGACAGGTCGCAAATCCGATACCACATATTGAAAATCAAATAAACTCAGAAAAATATATAAAACACACATAATAAACCAGAGACTAAATATTGGCGGAAAAGGCTTCAGCCTCCTGGCTTCCTCACATATTTTCTCATTATTAAAAGAATGTAGTGTTACAATTAAATAGATGACGAGACAGTGTCTCAACATAGTGCGTGCTATCTTGGACACCTTGGTTGAGATAATTTCTCAACCAAACACACACCAATATAGGAGCCACCTAAACTAACTCCTATCTTAGAGGAACAACCCAAACTAAAGAGTTAGGTATAAATTCCTAACTTTTAATATTTATTTTATTTATTTTATTTTTGGATTTATTATTGTTTTATGAGAGAGGCTAATAGTTTTAGGGTGGTACTGATCCGGATTTATGCAGGAATGCAACAGAATAAACATATAACCATAAATACAGAGATGCAGCGGAAATAACACTTCATTTCATTAATATCAAAGAACTGAAATTTTCTTACAGACAGAATGGAAATAAAACTAGCTAGGGCGCTGGTAGCTATCTCCGAGAAGAGATGTGGCGGCTACAGGCCTCTGAACTGAGTTACAATGAGGCTTGAGGGCCTATTTATCATTTAGAAACAATGGTAAATCCTAAACAGCCAAAACCCTAACCCTAGGAGATGAAGCGCCAAAACTATGGGCCTCGTTTGGGTAAATTGGTGTTTCAATTTCCCGGGGACGTAACTTTGGCATATGATCTTCGTTTGACGTGTATGATACATTGTTAGAAATATCTATTTGAGGAATAAAACTATTGTCGCAAATATCAAGTCCAAAATGGTATCATATTCACTGAACAAATGATGCCCAAAAAACATCATTTAGGGCCTCAAAACTGCTTTGGAAGTTCAAGACCCGAAAAACTACTAAAAATAGTAAGTTGTGCCAAAACTGAAAAACTAAAAGAGACACGCAGTGGGGGTCGGTTAATAGGTAAGGGCTATCAATATCCGACCTCGATCGGTACTACTTGGGAAAACCCAACTTTAGGTGCGTGGTTTTGCTCTTTTATCCACATATATTACTCTTTTTCCACTCACTATATCCCCATTCATCATTTATCCCCCCTGGGTCCAAATTTCCATTCTGGATCCACATAGGACCAACCTCCCTATCCCCTTGCCCCCACCTCGGGTCAAACCTGGAATGATGCCCTAAAGGTTGATGCAGCTAAAAGAAAAAGAAAAAAACATAATTGGCCACATTTAACAGGAAATTGTACCACAAAATGCAATAGATGGCCGGGACAAAAATAATTAGCACGTGGGCAAAAGCCAATACATGAGCTCTACCCCAGTCCATGGTCATCACCCTAGTTCCATAGGCCCTAGATGAGCCTCCTTTATCATTCAGGAAACCATGATTGCCCCAACCCCTGAAAGGCAATGAACCGCTCTACCTAAAAGGGGGTAATCACTACTATATCTTACACATCGTGCTCTTGTCCTTTGGGCCTCGAGCAGTTAATTAAAGAAAATTCATAAAAGGCAAAAGGCATATAGAGAAGGGTGGAAAAATCAAGGCCGGGGTACCTCATGTACCACGATTGCTCCCTCCTACACATTATATACCTAGGTGTGGGCTACCCTTTATCTGGCTAACCCTATGCCTCGATATGTGACTCGGGATTTCCCCTCTCACTCCCTACTCCATTCCACTTATTTATCACTTTCCACCCCCATTAGAGGGATGTACCTTGGACATACTATCCCCTTTAAGGGCCGAAACCACCTAATAAAGTGCTTGGTTAACCCCCTTTGGAACTTGGAGACACTATCACATGCCAAAGCCCACTACGGAAGGGCATGCCATTATGAAGTGCCCATTTTGTCATCCATGGTTTGTAAACTCTATTACACGATTATTCTAATGATTGGTTGTACTGGAAGCCTACGGGTCACATTGGATCTTACACAGGATTATGGTGGTTTCCATTTGGGTTTGGTCTCCGTATATGGGATCCTGACCCCCTAGGGCTACATTGGCACACATAGGGTGTGTTTCGAGAGGTATGGGCCTCCAAAACAACAAACAATGCTTCATGGACCCTTCAAATGTTCAGGGATTATTAGAGATCCACTCTTGAATGAGGAAGATGCATCATGCCCAACCAACCCCACAAGTGCAGCACACACTTAGAGGGTGCCCCGGGGCTTGTAAAAGGAACCTATGACATTTATTCCCGCATCAGAGCCTTCACAAAGCATCTACAAGCATCTCCAATCCATTTGGAGACCCCCAGGATCATCTATGTGCCCCCACACTCACTAGGAACACCACAAGTCTACTACTTGGAGAACAAGGGGGCACCCCCTTGTCCATCACATTCCGAGGAATTTATTCCTCATTATGGTGCTTTAGGATGTTACTAGGTCTCTTGGAGGGCCCTAAGACATGTATACATCATTATTTGCCCCTTGTTTGTCTTATTTTTACACTTATGAGCTAAATTGGTGGGCTTGTCGTTAATAGGGGTGTTATTTACACATTATTTTTATTATTGGAGCCATTAGTGGCCCCTTAGGATAATTCGAGCTCCTTAGGAGCCTATATATTCATGTTAGTTACATTCATTTGTATGATCACATTTTGGATTGGATATCTCTCTTTTAGAGAATTCATACTTTTTCATTGGAGGAGCTTTTTTGGAGATGGATGAATTTTGATGTATGGGTTCGGGATATTTTTCTTCTCTTGGAGCTTTGTTAATGCAACGGATATACTGTATGGCATTGTAAGTGGTTTTTGATGTTATTATTCTTGTCGCTGCATACTGATGATTTACACTATAACTAGGGCTATTTGCTGCATGAATGTAATTTGGAATTGAGCATGTCTTAGCAAATTTTGATGTATGGGCCAATGTCATATGAATGAAATGTACTAGAGATATGTTTTCTCGATAAGCTTGCAATATTTGCTGGAAGTATAAATGCTTGAAAGTCTCTTATTCTTTCTCTACACAAATATTGGACGAAGTTGATTTTTCAAGACTCCTTGACCAGGAAACCAAGTTCTTACTCATTAATCATCCTTGATTCCATCTCCCCAACTTAATTAAGACACTGATCCATAGAAGGGTGATCATTTTATCCACAATTTTCCAGTTTTTTCACCTTTCCCAAGTCTGGTCGACAAGGGTGACCTAGGGCATCAATTTCCCAGGAATTGACCCAAGGAAAAATTTCGATCTTCCATTGGCTACTGCACTTGTGGGTCCCCTCCCTCTCCATAAATTTTCAAGCCATTCTCACGGTGGAATCTCTGGGAATCCTAAGCCCTAGCTCTAGGATCGAAATTTGCCTAGGCTTCCCCAAGGGTAGACCTCAATATGATCAATTTAACCTTTCGAATTTAATATTCTTTCTAATCCTTTCCCCTCACCTTTTCCAGGATAGGAACACTGTTGGTTGTTATATTCCATCCCCGAAATTGGACTGGGTCCACTTGGCTGTGGTCCTGCTTCTCATCAAAGATTATTTGTCAAAGGCCACTTGGGAATCCAAGTTCACCAAGGATTTTAGGGATTGGGAACCATATCCATAAGCATATTCTTTCTACCTCAACCCTCCAATCCTCATCCCTCACCCCTAGTGGACCAAGCCCCTTGCTTAAAGAGCAAGCAAGCTCCATTCTTCAATCCACCTTAGGGAAAGGATTTTCAGGGTCACTCATCACCTATCCATTGACATATACTTACAAGTGATTCCTATCCTATCGGGACTCCTCCCATCGGTGAAAGTCCGTAAATAGCAGGGAGTCTTAGCCGTGGTGACAGTGGGCTAAGCCTCCACCGTTGCCATTGGCCTAGCAGTTTCCCTATTAGGCACTCCTTTAGGTCTCCTGTTAGTTTGAGTGGTAACAAGCACCAACCTGGTCTTCTTGAGGACTCTAATCCTCTAGGGCTCCAACCCACAACTTCAATTCATCAAGGCTCCCAATCTCTTCTGCAATCTACCCTGACAATATCTTCACTTTAAAGAATGTGTTCTCCAAATCACTTCATCAATGACAACCTTTGTCTTCTCATGATGGTGTCACCACTTCTCTTCATGTCACCCAAACAAAAAATCCAAGGTCACCTCATGATGGCTTCAATGCATCATGATCTTCAAGTGTGCCTCCAAGATCAGCTTCAAGATCTGATACTACAAGGTGTCTTCACTACTTCAAGATCTGGTCAAAAATATGCTCCAATATGCACTTCTTTATACTTCAAGGTCTGGTACAATATCTCTTTGAATAGACTTTAAGATGTTCCTCAAATTCTCTTCTAAGGCTGCTCCATGACCTTCTTCAATAGCTGCTCCAAAACCTCTTCAAATTCTGCAACCAAGTGTTTCCAAGTCTTCTCCAAACTTCAGCTCCAAGGATTTTCAAATCTACTCTAAGAGGCATCTTCAAGATTGCTTTCTTCAAGTCTGTTCATGTATTTCTTCAAGACAACTCCATGTCTCTCAAAGTCTGCTTCAATTTTGCTCTAGTGTCTGCACCAAATTTGCTTCAGAAGGGCTTTAAAACGGTTCCTCTAAAAGTCTTTCAATAGCTGCTACAAATCAATTTGAGATCACAGGACCTAACAATGCGCCAGAGAAGCCTAATAAGAGGTTTCAAACAGCTTTTGTCACCACAGTTTAAAGATTCATCACCAAAAATACACCGTAGTCCTGAAGGTGACTTGCTGAAAAAAGAAATGGTCCGAGGTCCTATAGGTGTCTCACTAGCTGCAAAGACAGATGGTCTGAGGCTGCATTAAAAAGGTATACAAGATTGTTCTTTAGGAACGAGTTTGTTTGAGCCTTTAGAGGCTTGTCAATTTGGGCTATCACAGGTTTGAAATGTTTGCAGTCCCTTGTCACAGATCTTTGTCATAATTCCGGGCCTTTTAGGACTGACCATCCATTGTTTGAGTTTGTATATATACTTCAGGTTTATCCAATCAAATCTTTGATCCGAATAGTCCAATCTGAGCTTGTTGTCCTCTAATCCGAGCCTCTTTGTCACAGTTTTCCCAAACAAATTTCACCTTGAGGTCAGTCTCCTCAGCCTTCCTTAGTCACAATATTTTTATGTCCTCTCTGAAATATTTCACCGAAATCTGTGTTTAGAAAATGAGTTTTAGACTTTTATTTATAGTGGTTTCGGCGTTTATAAAAAGACGTGACAGTTGGGTGAAGTGGCTGACATGAGAAACTGAGTTTAGGTCGGCTAGCCAGAAATAATAATTTTTCTAACTTATAAATTCAATTTCTCACAATCTAGGAGTTAGGATGCATGTAAGGGTTCGTTAGAAAGGGAAAATTGCCCTTAAATAGGGTCATTTTACCATCAATAAAATCAATTTTGTGAGACTGTTATTATTATTTTATTTATGACAGCCATTTAGGATTTTAGTCTTAGGCATTCAATGTTTTAGGACTCCTTCATTATATAAGTAGGTCATCAAGGTGATTAGGATTAGGGCTTCATCATCTATGATCTAAGGCTTTTCATGGACATTAGGGCAAGGGCTTCTTTATTAGGATCAGGGCTTATCATCTTCTAGGAATGTATGCTTCTTCTAGTCTTTGCTTCAATTTTTATGCTTAGGACAACATCACAAAGGGGTAATCATTTCAAGAATATTTGCCATCCCAATAGAGTCATATTGACATCAATGACAACCTTGACCAACAGTTGATACCCTTTATCAGGTTGGAGGAAGTCCGTTGGGAGCCATGACATGCAACACTACTCTTCAATCTGAATTATGGCACTGGAGGTTTGCCCATCTTCATTATAAAGCTCTTCCGGATGCTAGGAAGATGGTCACAAGTATGCCCGATTTTAAAGTTGATCATGAAGGTGTTTGTCAGGGTTGTGCTGAAGGGAAACATACAAGGGGACCATTCCCCTCAAGTGATAGTAAGACCACCGACATTCTTCAATTGATCCATTCTGATTAATCTGGTATGTTGCCCGTAACATTTTTGGGAGGATATTTGTATTATGTTATTTTTGTGGATGAATTCTCTCGCAAAACTTGGATTTACTTCTTGAAGAAGAGGCATGAAGTTTTCAAGTGGTTCCGCTCTTTCAAAGCCTTGGTTTGATCCAGGTGGATATTGGTGGCCACCCACCTATTCCACTTGGCCCCCCACCATTGTCTCTTTCAGTTTTTCAGTTTCGGCATAACTTACTATTTTTAGCAGTTTTTCGGGTCCTGAACTTCCGGAGCCGTTTTGAGGCACTAAACGACGTTTTTTGGGTATGAAAGCGCCAGCGAATTTTCTGATAAAATTTGTCCCGACAGCTGTAGTCCTCGGATAGAGCTTTCTAATGATGTATCATATGCGTCAAACGGAGATAGTATGCCAAAGTTACGTCCCTGGGAAGTTTAAACACCAATTTACCCAAACGGGGCCCATAGTTTTGGCGCTTCATCTCCTAGGGTTAGGTTTTTGGGATGTTTAGGGTTCTCCATTGTTTCTCAATAATAAATAGGCCCTCGCGCCTCATTGTAAAGCAGTTCAGAGGTCTGTAGCCACCACATCTCTTCTCAGAGATAGCTACCAGTACCCTAACTAGTTTTATTTCCATTGTCTGTAAGCAAATTTCAGTTCTTTGATATTAATGAAATGAAGTGTTATTTCCGCTGCATCTCTGTATTTATGGTTATGTGTTTATTCTGTTGCGTTCCTGCATAAATCCGGATCAGTGGTATCAAAGCGGTCTGCTTTTTCTCGATACTTCTTTGCATGTCCCCAACGAGGTCGGGGTATAAGGAGCTAGGGCTTGATCTGGTGGAACCTTTGCAAGATCAGCCTCGCAAACCTCGACGGACGCCCATGGGGGACGAAAAGAAAGATGAGGGAGCAGGAGATCCTATCAAAATATTGCTCGAGGGGGCCCTCGAAAAACAAAGGAACGCGATGATGGATAGCTTTGCTCAGATCCTTCAACGGCTGCCCACCGGCGGCGCATCTGCATCCAGTAGCCACTCTGGAGTTGCGACTCCCTTTAAGGTACAAGTAAATTTTCACATTCCCATATTTGAGGGTCAAATGATGCAGATGCCATACATAGATGGTTGAATCTATTAGAAGGATATTTCTCTGCTCATGACTTTTCAGACCGAGAGAAGATTATTTTTGCACTCCTCAAAGCTACCCCCCATGTTAAGGACTGGTGGGAAACCTACTGTGAGAACAAGGACCAGACAGAACCCCTCTCTGTTCTCGGCCGTACCAACTTGGAATTCTTTCCGAGACGCCGTCAAGGAATAGTACTATCCCGTGGGGAGCTATGAGGACAAGTACATACAATGGACCACGCTGCGACAACAAAGGGATCAAGATGTGCACGAGCTGACGAATCTGTTCCATACCCTGCGCACAAAGCTGGGTATCAAAGATTCAGAGAAACATTTGGTGCTAAAGTATCGCAGCTGTCTGCACAGATACATTCAGGAGGAAATGGAGTTCCTCGACATCTCCTCGCTTGGTACGGCATACCGGTATGCCGCCAAGATTGAGCAGAAATTCAAACAGAAGAAGCGAGACTTTGGATCTGTGAATCAAAAGCAAGGAAAAGGTGCTTCCAAACCGCAGAACAAAGGACAGAGCATGGCGGCTAAAGACAACCCGTCAAAGCCACAAGAAAAGAACAACACCGTAAAGCCAAAGAAGGACACGGAAAAGTGGTGTGAGTTCCATAAGAGCTCCACTCACAACACAAGTGAGTGTCGGGCCAAGCAGTCGCTAGTGGCCGAGATGAGGGCTTCTGAGTCAGATGCATGCTCCGACTCCGAATCAGAACCCGAAAAGGGGAATGAAAAAGGGAAACAGATTATTGATGCGGAGCCCAACGCCACTGTTGCCACTACAAAGGTCCAGAAGGAGGAACCGGAAGATCCAGAGGAGGAGGAACGTCTCTTCCACTCCTAGATGTGGGTAAAGGGCTCCCCTGTACAGTTCATTGTCGACAATGGGAGCCAAAAGAACCTCATTTCAGCAGACGCCATGAAGCGGTTGGGCTTGCCGACCATAGCTCACCCACATCCATACACCATCGGGTGGCTTCACCAAGGACGAGATCTCCGCGTCAGCCAGCAGTGCCGCCTTTCCTATAGCATCAAGCCCTTCACGGATGAGGTATTATGTGACGTTGCTCCTATTGATGTTTCTGATGTATTATTAGGACAACCATACTTGTGGAAGCGTCATGCTGTGTATGAGTCTCGACCTCGTGCTGTTATTATTACTTTGGGAAATAAGTTATACAGGATACCAGAGGTACCACCTCCTACGACTATCTCTTTGGTTACTGCAAAACAATGTAGTAAGCTCATTTCCCAAACCAGGAAATTCGTTTTCCTGATGATCCGCCCCCAGGGCAAGAAGAAGACTGTGGCCACGACCTCCAGATAGGGCCCCTCTGCACGACAACAACAAATGGATAAGGTTGTGGAGGAGTACAGGGACATCTTCACCTCGCCCACAGGGGTTCCTCTGCACTGTCAGGTCAAGCACCCGATTGATCTGACCCCAGGTGCGCCGCTACCCAATGGACCGATCTATTGGCGCTCTGTTCTGGAAAATGATGAAATCAAGAGGCAGATTCAGGAGCTGTTGCAGAAAGGTCACATCAGACCAAGTTCATCACCCTGTGGGAGTCCGATCGTGTTGGTACAGAAGAAGGATGGGACGTGGAGACTTTGTATTGACTATCGGGCGCTGAACAAGATCACTGTCCGGAATAGGTACCCAATCCCACGGATTGATGACCTTCTGGACCAACTCAAAGGTGCAAAATATTTCAGCAAGATCGACTTGAATTCTGGGTATCACCAGGTACCAATTGAACCCTCCGATGTGTGGAAGACTGCCTTCAAAGCCAAGGAAGGCCTTTTCGAATGGCTGGTCATGCCTTTCGGGTTGACGAATGCTCCCGCCACCTTCATGAGGATGATGGATGACATCTTGCGGCCATTCACCAACTCATTTGTAGTGGTGTACTTGGATGACATTCTGATCTTCAGCCAGACTTGGGAAGAGCACCTTCACCACATCCGACAAGTCCTCCAAACACCGCGGCAACACAAGTTGTGTGCCAATTTGGAGAAGTGCACGTTTGGCATGACCCAGGTTCAATATCTGGGATACATTATTGATGAAAGGGGGGTGCATGTGGATCCAGCCAAGATCCAAGTCATTCCGGATTGGCCAGCCCCGACTACTATAACAGAGCTTCGCAGCTTTCTGGGTCTTGCTAATTTCTACCGTAGATTCGTGTTGGGATTCTCTCATATCACTTGGCCCTTGAGTCAAGTCACCAAAGGAGGAGCAAGAGCAAAATTATTTTGGTCGGAACCTCAACAGAAGGCGTTCAAAGAATTGAAAAATTGCCTATGTTCTGCCCCAGTGCTCACCTTACCAGACTTGCAGCAGCCGTTTGAGATCGAGACAGATGCCTCTCACTATGCTATTGGGGCAGTTCTTACTCAACAGGGACATCCAGTGGCATATCACAGTGAGACATTGTCTGAGACAGTTCGCAAGTATCCCACCTATGACAAAGAAATGTATTCCATTGTGCAAGCCTGTCAACAATGGAAGCATTACATTTTGGGGAAGGAAACAATCATCCACACAGACCACCGGCCCCTGCAGTTCATACAGACACAAGGGAAGTTGCAGAATGATCGCCATAAGAAGTGTTCCACATATCTGCAACAGTTTCATTTGAACATCAAGTATAAGAAGGGTAGCACCAATAATGTTGCAGACTGCCTCAGCCGACCACCGATCGTGGCGCTTACCACCGTGCTCAACTCTTGTGGGCACAAGACTTCTGATTGGCCGCTTCTCTATGAGAGTGACCCAGAATTCAGCCACACTTACAAGGCACTCTTGGGGGGCACGCGAGTTCCAAATTTTCACCTCCAAGATGCAATTTTATGTCACCTGGGACACCTTTGTGTTCCTTCAAGCGAGCATGCCAAGATGATATGGGAAGCACACTACAGTCGAGTCACTGGGCATTTCGGGGTCGAGAAAACAGTAGCAATGCTACAGAAGTATTTCTATTGGCCGAACCTTCGAAAGGATGTCGAGAAGCACATCAGATCCTGCACTGCTTGTGCCATTGCCAAACCGACCATCAAGAAGCAAGGCCTATATACTCCTCTACCTACCCCTAGTCGACCTTAGGAATCCATCTCCATGGATTACATGTCGGGCTTGCCTTCTACTAAGCAGGGAAATGACTGTGTTTTTGTGGTCGTCGACAGATTCTCGAAGATGGCCATTATGGCGGCCTGTAAGAAGAATATCACAGCAGAAGCCACTGCTAAACTCTTCTTTGAACGAGTGTGGGTGCACTTTGGGATCCCACAGTCTATCATATCAGATCGAGATAGAAGGTTCCTCAGCACATTTTGGTCCAGCCTCTAGTCAATGTTGGACACAAAGCTCACCAAGTCCACAGCTTTCCATCCCCAAACAGATGGCCAGACAGAGGTCGTCAACAGAATGATTGTACACATTCTGCGCATGTACAATTCAAAGCATCCCCGTACATGGGACGAGAGCCTCCCCTATGTACAACATAGTTATAACCGGGCTCTCCACAGTTCAATTGGCCATAGCCCCTTTCAGGTGGGCTTGGGATTCCAGCCACTATGTCCCATTGACGTAGCCATGCCATTTGCAACTGCTCAGGCCGATTCAGCTCATGTCCAGTCTGAAGTTGACAAAGCAAGTAGCTTCATCGAGCGCATTCAACACATCCGCCAACAGGTTCATGATATATTGGACAGCGCCAATGCGAAGTACAAGCAGCGCCATGATCAACACCGGGTGCCACACAACTTCCAGGTGGGCGACAAAGTATGGCTGCATTTGCAGAAGGAGCGCCTCACTGGACCTCACCGCAAGCTTCGCCCGCTCCGATACGGGCCGTACACCATCACCAAGGCTGTAGGTAACAATGCCTTTGAGCTTAGTATTCCACCATTCCTTGGTCTGCACCCAGTCTTCAATGTGGATCGCCTTCGTCCTTACTTTCCACTTCTACTGGACACCTCGGACATTGCAGAACAACTCACACCAACAGAGTTAAACCCAGACTGCATGGAACAGGCCACCACAGATTGTATCATGGACATGCAAATCAAGAACACTCGTCAACAGCAGATCCAACTGTATCGGGTTGTCAAAGCCGGCCAACTCCTGCACCAAGGAAAGTGGTTCACCAGGGACCAAGTTCAGCAGAAATTTCCTCATCTCATGGAGGAACTTAACGCAATGGGGACCATTGCTTCCTAAGGGGGGAGGAATGATCCAGGTGGATATTGGTGGCCACCCACCTATTCCACTTGGCCCCCCACCATCGTCTCTTTCAGTTTTTCAGTTTCGGCATAACTTACTATTTTTAGCAGTTTTTCGGGTCCTGAACTTCCGGAGCCGTTTTGAGGCCCTAAACGACGTTTTTTGGGTATCATTTTACCAACGAATTGGATCATCCAATTCATCCCGAAAGTTCTAGTCCTCGGATAGAGCTTTCTAATGATGTATCATGTGCGTCAAATGGAGATAGTATGCCAAAGTTACGTCCCTGGGAAGTTGAAACACCAATTTACCCAAACGGGGCCCATAGTTTTGGCGCTTCATCTCCTAGGGTTATGTTTTTGGGATGTTTAGGGTTCTCCATTGTTTCTCAATAATAAATAGGCCCTCGAGCCTTATTGTAACTCAGTTCAGAGGCCAGTAGCCGCCACATCTCTTCTCAGAGATAGCTACCAGTGCCCTAGCTAGTTTTATTTCCATTCTGTCTGTAAGAAAATTTCAGTTCTTTAATATTGATGAAATGAAGTGTTAATTCCGCTGCATCTCTGTATTTATGGTTATATGTTTATTCTGTTGTGTTCCTACATAAATCCAGATCATGGTTGAAAATCAAACAAGGAAGAATATCAAAGTATTGAGGACTGATAATGGAACCGAATGTGGGTAGCATCGGATGTGCTCTGCCTCTGAAAGTTTGTGGAGGGGCAAGCACACATGAGATCTCCAAGACCCATAAATTTTTTGGATAAATTCCGCTCGGTATGAATGTTATTCAAATAATTAATTATTTTTAATGGAGTCTAAGTTAAAACTTATGGAATTAAAATAATTAAAGTGAATTAATATAAATGTGGGTGAGAAGTTTCTAAGTGACGAGGATCAAGTCTGTTTTAATATTAGCCGTTAATTAAATATTAGATCATGACCGTTGATTTCTCAACAGGAAAAGTATAAAGGAAGGTTTGAGGGTCAATTGAATAATACACACAGAGAGTGAATCTAGAGATCGAATTCTTCTAATGGAGCAGTGCTCAGACGAAGATAAGATCTGAGTGATTCAACAGTAGTGAGGGGCAGAAGCAGTTATTGGTCAGAGGACCAAGAGTACATAGAAGAGAGGCAGTAGAGACCACAGAGGAAGCAGTGCAGCCACCAGAAGGGGTGACATAGGCCCACGCAGGGACTGCGCAGAGTTTCCAAGGGATAGTCTGAATTTTGCTGGAGATCGGGGGTTCTGAGCCAGGAAGGCTGAAACTCAACTTTCCGAGAGGCAGATCGATTCAGAGAAGAGGTGACATAGTCATCAACCATCCCCACGCAGGAGTACACATGTACTGCACAAAGGCAGAATAAAGAGAGCTGGGGTTTCGCCAATTTAGATCAGGATCAATTGGGACTTGTAGTGTGAGGTAAAACTCACTATTTTTGTCTGTCGTTATTTTCTCTGTTGGGTGAGACGGATTTGGCATCTTAGTTGTACTCAAAAAATTGTTGCTTAATAATACACACCCTCAGATATACTGCATCGGTTTTCCCACATTGGTTTTTTTCAGAGACGTTAGTCCAAAAATAAGTGTGTCCTTTGTGTGATTGTCTCATCTTATTTTTCAGTACTTGATCTGTATATGTGTATAGGTTGCAGTGTATTTGCATTAATATTTACTGAATAATTCTGTAAATAAACTTGTTAATTGAAGAACACAAGTAGGAAATGCAAATCAATTAACTGCAGTAGGATTTTTGTTGGTTTAGATTCAGAAATTTTCACACCAAATTGTTGAGATTTTGTGTATTTTGGGTAGCATCAGTTGTGCTATAGGTCCCAAATTTTGAGGAAGTACTAGAGTTCACCTGATCTACAAGACCTAGAAATGGATTTTGGAAATTTCATCTGGTTTAGGAGATATTATATTAATTAATTATTTTAATGTATTTCCTAAGTTAAAACTTAGGAAAATAAAATAATTAAAGTGAATTTAATTAAACATGTGATGAAATTGTCTTAAGTCACATGGATCAAGCTTTCTTTTAATCTTAGCCATTGATTAAATATTCAATATTGGTCGTTGATTTTTCAATGAGAAAAATATAAAGGAAAGGCTTGGGGTCATTTGTAACACACACAAAGGCAGAGCATTGAAGCTAAGCTGAGATTCTAGGGCGGGGTTGCTAAGAATTCTCAGAAGTGTTTCAGTTGCAGAGAGGGGAATTTAGACCAAGGGGATGATCTGATCCCGAGGTCTAGAGTACACAAGAGAAAGAGAAAATATCAGGAAATACAGCGCAGAGGAAGGCAACAGCAGACGGAAACTGCAGCAGCAGCAGATGGCAGCAGCAGCAAGGACAGCGTGATTTTAAAGAAGCCCTTCAAGGGTTACGCAGAGACCCTTAGGGGCAGTGTAGTGACTGCGTCACCCAGTCTGGGGTAACGCAGTTCCTTCCAGTGGCAACACTAAGCATTTGGAGGCCTTCAAAGGCTGACACAGTGTCTTTCAGGAGCAAATCTGGGGTTTCTAGGCCTAGATCTGGCTTAGTTCTGTAAATTTCGTTTGAGGGTATGGATCAATCAGTATTGTTGGTCCTAGATCAGCTAGGTGCTACAGATCTAGAGTTTTCTCTGTAGGGTTTTCCAAATCTAGAACCCAAAGTTGTGTATTCAGAAATATTCTTAATAATAGAGCCCTCCAACAGCCAGAGACTGGTTTTCCCACATTGAGTTTTTTCAGGGACAGTTTGTCCAGAAATAACTGTGTCACTTTGTCTATGTGTGCATGTGCTTATTCTAGATCTGAATTGGTAGAGATCTATTATGTGTTTTTCTTTGATTTTAACTTGAATTTATTCAGTTGATAACTTGTATAAGTAGGAGAAGCTTAACCGGGTTAACAGAAATAATTTTTGCACAAGAATTAAGATTCATAAATTTCTACACGAATATGAGTCAAATGAGTTCAAATACTATTGTAGGGATGTTGACATTAAGAGGGAGACCACTACTGCTTATACTCCTAACCAAAATAGAGTTGCTGAAAGGAAGAATCGAACCATCATTGAAATTACTCGTGCCATGCTTCATGACCAAGGTCTACCGAAGTTCCTATGGGGAGAAGTTTCCAACACTACCGTGAATGTTAAAAATAGATGCCCACATCAAGCATTGGACTCCAAGACTCCCGAAGAAGTTTTCACCGAAAAGAAACCTGATGTTTCTCACTTTAGAATTTTTTTTAGTCCCATATATTTTCATGTGTTGAAAGAAAAGAGAAGCAAATTGGATGCTTCTGGAAAGAAGGGAATATTTGTGGGCTATAGTGAAACTTCAAAGGCATATAGAATCTATGTGCCTAGTCAAAAGGAAATGGAGATAAGTCATGATGTCACCTTCAATGAAGATGCTACCCTTGGGAAGGTTAGAGATCTTCTTATTTCTTAGAAAGACAAAGATGAAGATGTAGGAAAGTAGGGAGAACCGAAGGATGAACAGATGCCCAAATGTTGAAGGTCCGATGGATCCATTTGATCCATCTCCTAGTGGGCCCTCTTCTTCCGAAAGAATACCATCATGGCTCCGAGATAACTCTCGAAGATGTCGAGAGACATATTGCACTGAGGGGGACATTTCGGGAAAGTAAGAAGCCAAACAGTCACCAAGGGTACTTAATTTCCATGAGCACCATTGTGCAATCTGAGCCTGGAATGTTCGAAGAAGTCATGAAGCACCGAGTTTGGAAAGATGCAATGAATGAAGATTATGAGCCAATCATGAAGAATGATGTCTGAGATGTGGTCCCTAGACCAAAGGACACGTCTGTTGTCACCTCGAAATGGATTTACAAAATCAAACACAGAGCTAATGGGAGTGTTGAAAAGTTCAAGGCTAGGATTGTTGCCCGAGGCTTCTCGCAAAAGGAAGGTATGGAATACGATGAGATATTTGCATGGGTTGCCCGATATACCACCATCTGTTCGATTATTGACCTTGCTGCCTCTCAGTGATGGAATCTACATCAAATGGATGTCAAAACTACTTTCTTGCATGGCTTGCTTAAGGAATAAGTTTATGTAGAACAACCCGAAGGGTTTGAAGTTCTGGACCGAGAGTCACATGTATGCAGGTTGAAGAAAGCCCTTTATGGGTTGAGGCAAACCCCAGGGCTTGGTATTAGAGGATCGAAAACTATGTGATGAAGCTGGGGTTTACAAGAAGTGAAGTTGATTCGAACCTTTAATTTAAGGTTGATAATGACAAGCCTCTCATTTTGGTGCTATATGTGGACAATCTCTTTTTGATAGGTGCAAACCCTCTCATAAATCAATGCATGTTAAGTCCCTATATTAATAGTGTAGTCCCTTATTATGTTAGTGTAGCCCCCCTTATTGTTAATGTTGTACCCCTGTAACCCTCATATTGTTATTATTGTGCCCTTACATTATTATTGTTAGGTCGGCTAGGGTTACATTATGGCCCCACTAGGATTACATTGTGGCCCCATGGACTCCTATATATAGAAAGGAGGTTTTTTCATTTGTAGCATCCAAGAATTGTTCATTCATGTAATGTATTGGAGGTTTCCCCCTCAAAGTGGCTTATTCTAAGGTATTGATATCTCTATTCTTCTATTTTTGGAGCTGGTTTCACAACATTTGGTATCAGAGCCTTTGGATTCTAGGGTTTCGCTGCTCCAAACAGGTCATCATGGAATTTTCGCTATAATTTTTTTTCTACGAAGGTTCAGGAGCTGAAATTTTTAGAGTGCAAAGATGAAATCTTGAGGAAAATATTTGAAAAAGTTTAGAGCTTGGTTCACAATTTTTTCAGAGATATGATATATGGAAATTAGGGATTTTTTCAGGCTCCTGAATTTCACTTAAAAAGGTCATTGCAGAATTTTCGCTATAAATTTTTTTATACGAAGGTTTAGAAGCTTAAATTTTTAGAGCGCAAATCTAAAATCCTGAGGAACATCGTCGCAAAATTTCAGAGCTTGGTTCGCAATATTGTCTGAGATATGATGTGTGGAAGTTAGGTATTTTTCAGGCTCCCGAATTTCATCTCAAAGAGGTGATCGTGGGAAAATATTCATAACTCTCTCTCTCTGAGCATCGGATTGGAATTCTGTAAAAATTGACTGGAAGTACACGGACTGTAGTTTCCTATCTATAAATTTCAGAGCCAAAGGAGCAAACAGTGACATGTGGCAAGTCGTACAATTTTTCTCTATTGAACCAATCCATAATTAGGTCATTGTGGGAGATTGGACATAACTTTGCCTTGAAGAATCCAAATCAAGTCAAACTTGTGGAATTTGAAAGAATCTTCATAGGAATACTACAGGGCCTAATTTCATATTGTGAGGATCTGCAAGTATAGAGATAAGTCAATTTCAATATCGAGCTCGTCAAAAGCAAGTAAAAGGTGTGTATTTTTTTTCTTTCCCGAATTGCATAATTCTTGTTTGAAGAATCAAGTTGAATTTATTCCAAGGGAATATTGTAGAATAGATATCAGTATTGGATTCTAAAATGGCCTCTAAAAAGAATTTAATACCCATTAAGCCTTTAGAAGGCTCTACTATGACTCATGAAGACGAAAAATGGCAACATGACATATCAAAATTACAAGAGCAAGTGCAGCAAATTTCGCTCTCACAAAGAGCAACAAAAAATGACATGGAAGTTTTGAAGAATGGCGTGGAAAATAAGATGGATGGTTTGAAAAAAGGTGTGGAATCTAAGATGGATGGTTTGAAGAATGGCATGGAAGCTAAGATGGATGGCATGGAAGTTGGCATAGAATCTAAGATGGATGACATGGAAGCTAAGATGGAAAACATGAAGAATGATCTAAAAGCAGACATGGAAGTTTTGACAAAGTTGATACAAGAAATGTTTCCTAATGGTGAAAATATAGTAGAGGAAACTCATGATGAGAACAAAATAAATATTAATCGTGATTTCATAAACTCTAATGTTGGAGGGAAGAACCAGCATATTCCAAAAATGGATATGATGAAGTTTGATGGAAAGGATCCTGTAACATGGATACTACAGATGGAGCAATATTTTGATCTCAATAATGTGTAAAACACACAAAAGGTACGCATTGCAACTTTACATTTAGAACAAAATACATTTGTATGGTATTAATGGCTTTTCTCCCGTAAAAAAATTGTCACTTGGTCAATTTTTACGGAGGAAATGATAACACATTATGAGGATACAAAGAGAAACACTTTCTTTAGCCAATTGATAAATCTCAAGCAAAAGTGTTCAGTGGGGGAGCACATTGAGGACTTCCAAAAATTGAATATAAGGGTAACTAATATTTCAGAGGAACACATGATTGATATCTTCATAGGTACTTTAAAGGATAACATCCAACATGAAGTTCGCGTTTTGGAACCTGATTCATTGGAGAAGGAATTCAGGTTGGCAAGAAAAATTGAATGTAAAATTATGGCGACAAGGAAGACTACCACTCACTTCTATAAAGAGGGAAGTGTTGCTACTCCTAGATTTCCACAACCTACAAGGTTGACACCACAACAATTGGAAGAAAAAAGAGCAAAAGGGCTTTGCTAAAGTTGTGATAGCAAATACACTATAGGTCATAAGTGTGCTGAGAAGAAATTATTTTACATAGATTGTGAAGAGGAAGAAGAAAATGAACAAGAAGAGGATATACACCAGGAACCAACCCTAGAAGAGGAAGAAATGAGTCCGGCCATATCATGTAATGCATTGGCAGGAATTACCACTCCTCAAACTCTCAAGATAGAAGGACATATCAAGAAGAAAAAGGTAATAGTGTTGATTGATTCAGGTAGTACCCATAATTTTATTCATTGTAAGGTAACCAAGGAATTGAATTGTTTCCTATACCCAGCACCAGAATGTCAAGTGATGGTTGCAAATTGAGGAACTATAAATTGCTCTGGAAAATGCCATAATATCAAGCTAACCATGGGGGAATATGTATTTAATAGTCCAATGCTTTCCATTCCTATGGGAGGTGCTGATGTTGTACTAGGAGTACAATGGTTACAATCTTTGGGGACGGTAGCTTTTAATTTTCAAGAACTTTCTTGGAATTTTTTTCAGAAGGAAAGGAAGTCGAATTACGGGGTATTGAAGGGAAGCCAGGAAGGATAATAAGCTCTAATGTCATGACAAAGCTTCTAAAGAAAGAACAACGAGGCGTAATTGCACAATTATGCTCTCTAGAAGTTTCAACATCAAAATCATCTATTTCTGCAGATCTCCAACAAGTCTTGGACAATCATTCCAAGGTGTTTGAAACTCCCAAAGGACTCCCACCTATTCGTGATCATGATCATGCTATTAATTTGATTCCAGGAAGTGTTCCTCCAAACATCGGGCCTTATAGATATCCTTACTTCCAAAAGAGCGAAATTGAACGTATGATTGCAGAAATGTTAGAGGCGGGTATAATTCAACCTAGTCAAAGTTCTTTATCTACTCCTGTAGTATTGGTACACAAGAAGGATGGATCATGGCGAATGTGTCTGGATTATAGGGAGCTCAATAAGCTCACCATTAAAGATAAATTTCCCATTCCTGTGATTGATGAATTATTGGATGGATTACATGGAGCAATTTATTTTACCAAGTTGGATCTTCGTTCAGGATATCATCAAATTAGAATGAATACTGAAGATATTCTGAAAACAACATTTCAAACTCATAAGGGTCATTATGAATTTTTGGTCATGCCTTTTGGCTTTACCAATGCACCTTATACATTTCAAGGGTTGATGAATTCCATTTTCAAACCCTTCCTTAGAAAATTTGTTCTAGTATTTTTTGATGATATACTAATCTACAGTAGGTCTTGAAAGGATCATGTTCAACATGTTGATAGGGTGCTCAAACTATTGCAGGAGAAACAATTATATGAAAAGGCATCCAAATGTTTCTTTGGAGTACAAGAGGTGGAATATCTTGTTCATATTGTATCTCATGAGGGTGTTAAGGTAGACCCTAACAAAATTAAATCCATTAAGGAATGGAAAGTCCCCACAACCATAAAGCAGTTTCGAGAATTTCTCGAGTTAACAGGGTATTATCACAAGTTTGTTAAGAATTATGGGAGAATAGCGGCACCTATAACAACATTGTTGAAGAAAGATGCATTTTCATGGACTCCTGAAGCAACTAAGGCCTTTGAACATCTTAAAGAGGCAATGTGCCTAGCATCGGTCTTAGCTACGCCAAACTTCACAAAAACCTTTATTGTGGAATTTGATGCCTCAGGAAATGGAATTGGTGTTGTTTTAATGCAAGAAGGAAGACCTATTACTTTTGAAAGTCGTCCAATCAAAGGAAAGTATTTACAGAAAGCTATTTATGAGAAGGAAATGTTAGCAATACTACATGCACTAAAGAAAAGGCAACCTTACCTAATGGGAAGACAGTTCAAGGTAAAAACTGGTCATGATAGTCTTAAACACTTTTTGGAATGAAGACTATCTTCAGAAGAGAAGCAAAAAAGGGTCACAAATATGTTGGGTTGTGACTTTGAAATAATCTACAAAAAAGGGAAGCTAAATGTTGTTGCAGATGCACTCTCAAGAAAGAATGAAGAGGTGGAAGTATTGCTTTGTGCCATTTCTATTATCCAACCAGATTGGATAACCGAAGCAAGGGATGAACGGAAGAAGGACGAAGAAGTGTGGACACTCATTCAAAAGTTGCAACAAGATCCTAGTACATCTAATACATTTAGTTGGAAAAATGATTTCTTATGGTACAAAGATCGCTTATATCTTTGTAAGAATTCCCAACTAAAACAAAATATTCTTTTGGAATTGCACACTTCTCCTTTAGGAGGACACTCAGGATTTTTAAAAACTTACCACAGGGTGAAGAAAGAATTTTTTTGGGATGGCCTTAAATCTGATATTCAAAATTTTATGGCAGAATGTTTGGTTTTCCAGCAGAATAAAGTGGAGACAATTAAGACCCCGAGTCTTCTACAACGTTTATCCATTCCAAGTCAACGTTGGGAGGGGATTTCAATGGATTTTATCACGGGTTTACCTAAGTCCGAAGGAAAGAGTGTCATCATGGTGGTAGTTGATAGACTTACCAAGTATGCACACTTTTGCGCATTATCTCATCCATTTAAAGCAAGTACGGTTGCTACTACATTTATGGGCACAATTCAAAAGCTACATGGAAACCCAAGGGTTATTGTGAGAGACAAAGATCCCATTTTTACTGGAAATTTTTGGACAGAGTTATTTTCTTGTTTGGGTACTCAATTAGCTCATAGCTCATCTTATCATCCTCAATCCGATGGTCAAACTGAAATAGTAAATAAATGTTTGGAAGGATATCTTCGTTGTTTTGTATCTAATAAACACACACAATGGGTCAAGTGGTTACCTCTCGTTGAATGGTGGTATAACACTTCCTTCCATACTGCAGCAAAAATGACCCAATTTATGGCACTTTATGGATATCATCCACCGTCCATCACATCATCTTTAACAAAAAATTAGAAGTTTCAAGTAGTGGAATATCACATCGAGCATCAACAAGAAGTTCTCCAACTCTTAAAGGATAACCTGAATTTGGCACAAAATCGAATGAAACAACAGGTAGATCAACATCGCAGCGAGAGAAGTTTTGATGTAGGAGACTGGGTATTTTTACGACTACAAAAATACAAACAAATGTCCCTCAAGTAAGCTAAGAAGGATAATAAATTATTGCCAAAGTACTATGGTCCTTACAAGGTGTTGCAAAAGATTGGTACTATGGCATACAAATTGGAGCTTCCTGCTTCTTCACGAGTGCATCCAGTTTTCAACGTTTCATGCTTAAAGAAGGTTATAGGTGAAAATATTCCAGTTCAAACAATATTGCCAAAACTTGACGAGGAAGGAAAAATCATATTGGAACCTAAAGTATTCACAGAAACAAGAACTCGACAGCTACGAAATCGATCAATTTCATAGTATCTCATCAAGTGGAAGAACTTACCCATGGAATATTCTACATGGGAGGATGAGAATTTATACAGAAGCACCCAGAGCTACTCAAGCGTTGAGGACAATACTTTTTTGAAGGAGAGGGGCATGTTAAGTCCCTATTTTAATAGTTTAGTCCCTTATTATGTTAGTGTATCCCCCCTTATTTTTATTGTTTTACCCCTGTAACCCCCATATTGTTATTAATGTGCCCTTACATTATTATTGTTAGGTCGGCTAGGGTTACATTGTGGCCCCACTAGGATTACATTGTGGCCCCATGGACTCCTATATATAGAAAGGAGGTTTTGTCATTTGTAGCATCTAATAATTGTTCATTCATGTAATGTATTGGAGGTTGCCCCTCAAAGTGGCTTATTTCTAAGGCGTTGATATCTCTTTTATTCTATTTTTGGAGCTAGTTTCACAACAATGCAAGAGGGAGTTGGCTTCTGAATTCGAGATGAAAGACCTAGGACTAATGCACTACTTCCTAGGCTTGGAGGTCTAGCACAAGCCAGGTGAGATTTTTCTTCCTTAGGGAAAATATATTGTGAACTTGCTTGAAATATTTGGGATGGTGGACTGCAAGTCTGTGACTACTCTGATGGAACTCAACTTTAATAAACTATGTGGAAGTGTTGTTGGGCCCGATTTGGGAAATCCTTTCGAGTATCGTCAACTCGTGGGGTCGTGATGTTCTTGGTGAACTCTCGTTCGGACATATGCTTTGCAGTGAATACGTTGAGTTAATTTATGGTCAAGCCTCATCACACACACTGGATTGCTACCAAGAATATTTTGAGATATCCCTGGGGCACAATCAACTATGGATTAAAATACACTGCCGGGAATTTGAGGCTCCATGGATATACTGATGCTGACTGGGATGGCAGTGTGGTGGATCGTAAGAGCACATCTGGAGGTTTCTTCTCTCTAGGTTCCGCTTTGGTATCCTGGATGAGCAAGAAGCAGAAATCGATTACTTTGTGCTCCGTCAAGGTCGAATACATTGCAACAAGTATAGCCTGTTGTGAAGCTATTTGGTTGAGGAAGCTCTTTAGGGAGTTATTTGAGCATGTGCTGGAAACCACCATGATCTACTATGACAACCAAAGTGGGATTCACCTTTTAGAGGTTCGCCTTTTAGAGAATCATGTATTCCACGACCGCTCCAAGCATATTGATATCAGGTACCACTTTATCCAGGATATGGTGCAATGGGGAGCAGTAAGGCTCCATCACATTGGTGCTAATGAGAAAGTCGCAGATATTCTCACAAATCCCCTAGGGAAGGTCAAATTATTAACCTTTCATGAGAGACTTGGATTCGTGGACAAACCCTCCTATGAGGGTCCCGCATGAGTTGTACATTGAGCTTTGGGACCTCTGGGGGGCTTGGGGGTACTTCTTGGAGCTATGAGCGACCATAGGGTGAGTGGTTCACCTTCCCCTAGTGGTGCGCTATGTACAGGGTGAATGGTTCACCTTCCCCTGTGATACCACCTCTGTTGGTTGATATATGAGCAGGATGAATTGTTCACCTTCTCCTGCTGGTGCCCTAGCATACATCCCACCCATGTAGTTTGGGACTCATGGGAAGTACCTCTCATCTGTCCAATGAGTTGGGAAATGAGGATAGAGACCATAACACTACCAATGGACGCATCATATACAACTGTACTTTCTATGCTAGGATGCATGGTGTTAAACAAATTGATCTGGAATCAAGTCTGATTGAGGTTTTACCTCTGGACTGACTTTGGGTAGTGGAGAGTGGAAAGGTCTTGTGACTCACTCTCGATCAAATTCTTCTTCATTATTTCTTCATAGTTTAGCAGAGCAGAGCAATGCAGGGATGACAAGGATGATACAAGTTGACAGATTGATTGGCAGGTGGATTTCTCCCTAGTTGAGAGGGAGTTTTAAAATTGGCAACTAGAGCCAAACTCCACCTTGGACAAATCATATGATGGAGATGATATTTTTATTGGATTCCTCTTTCCGAGAGGTGCAAGATTGATCTAAAGGTCATCTTGTTTGGATGAACATAAGTGAGATTTTGAATTTAATTCTCACACGTGCAAATTTTCAAGGTCATCCAGAAGTCTAATGTAGGCTCATGTAGCCTCGATAGATGTGTCTCCACTCTAAACGAATTGTATAAATAAGAGAGACCTTTTACTCATTTTGGACATCGTCACTCAACACATTCTCTCTTCTCTCTTGATTGGGTCGTAAAACAAAAGGATCAGTAGCTCTTCTCAGCGTTGACCAAGGTTGACCGAAAATTTAAGGAGGAAATTTCAATGCTTTTTTTGGGCTGATTGTAGGTAAGTTGACCGAGGGTCAACTCCACCTTTTTTACTTCAATTTTTAGGCATTTTTTCCAATTTATTGAGGTCGCATTCTTTGGCACACATACCGAGACATTTGGAGCAAGTTGACTTTGTGTTGACCAAGTTTTTTAGATTTGTTTTGAGTTGACTTTGACTGTCTTTGGAGGCAAAATTGACTGGGTTTGACCAAGCTACTTTAGAGGATAATTTATGTTGGTTTGACCAATGTTGACTTTCTGGTTAGGGCATCTTGTTGACTGTTGTTTGACTGGACTATTTTGACAGTGTTTGGGCAAGTGAATTTTGTATGATGTACTCTCTCTCTGTTGAACTCTTGAAGAATAATAAGAAGATTTTATCAAAGGGTTTTCCCCACATTGGGGTTTTTCCCTGGCATCCACAAAATATTGTGTCCTCTTGTCTTGGCTTGTATTCTTCTTATTGTTTATGTTCTATCTGCATTTATTATCAAGTTAATGTATGTAATGAATAAAATAATGTAAATAATGATTAATTAGTTAATTAGTAATTAGGTTGAAGGGGCATGTCTAAATGAGACATGACCTTTCATGAAGAGGCACCTGCCTAGGTATATAAGCAGGCCTCATTTGTAATTCTCTATTCAATTCATTTTTCTTCATACTATTTAATATAATGTTTGTATCATCAATAGATATTTTCGTATTCCAAGTTTTCTGAAGTATTTAACTTGAGAAGGAACTTTGTTTGCTTCATTTGGTATCAGAGCAGTTCGAGCCTTCAGCTGCTTAATCGCTATACAGAGCCACGCTCTTCGATCTAGGTCTTTGACCATAAAAGTCGTCAACTTCGTTGTCGTCGAAGCATTTCGTTATCAATCTTGGAGTTTCTCCATTTTCACCAGTAGGCCTTTGGCCTAAATTAAAATTTTGAAAAATAAAGGGAAATTTTCTGAAAAATAAAAATAAAAATAAAAAGAAGAAATATATATTAAAAAAAAAAAATAACTCAAAGTATATTACAAAAAGAGAAAAGGGATATATATAAAAAAAAAAGTACATATACGTACATACAAGACAAGTTTAAAAAAAAATCAGCTATTGAGTTATTCAAAAAAAGGGAAAGTTAAAAAAAATTGTTATAAAAAAAAAGCAAAAAATATAAATAAATCATATCGTATAAAGTCGCAGTAGGCAAGCACTTACCGTCTGACCAACAAAAAAAACAACAACACGAACGCGGGAAGCTCCACCATCACTGTCACCAACAATCGACTGTGCCACTGTAGTATTTGTTGACCCTGTCAAACATCATCTCTCCACACTCTGACCACACTGCTCGACCCACAATGCAGCTGCAACTACAACTCACAACGCCCTTGCCTGTTTTTGTATGCAACGCTTCATCCAACTGCAACTAACAGTCATCTTCCCTACTGTGAATCCTTTCCCTACGCCTCTATTTTCTGAATCGCTGCATATTTCCCAACCACACCACTGAATTCGCACCCTGTTGCCGTCGACAGACCCTGTGACAACTATCCTGCAATTCTATTTCTGTGAACTCACCCCCCACGATAATTGGTGCTCCCCACCATACCTTTGTCCCTCTTGATCAATTTTTGAGTCATTATGCTGGGCAAGAGGCCAAATTTCGTACAGACACATCATTTAGTTTCGATGTAGTGGTTCAACATAATACAGGGAGTTACAGAGTGAAATATATATAAAGGTTGAGTCAAATACCTTCTAAAAGTTAAGAGTTAAAAAGGTTATCTTGTCGTCAAATTCCAAGGTTATTGGCATTATCAAATCTGAATAGCTAGATGTAACGAGGATCAAACATTGCGACTCTTGACTATACCTTGTTTTGTTTCATTATAAATAATAAATGGTATTTAAAATATAAGTGGACCAATGTACAAGGATTAAAATTCTGGAAGGTCAACCTAATTACCAAGGTTTTAAGTTGAAAAAGTCGTGAAGGCTTAAAAAGAAAAAGTATCAATAAAGAGTTCTTGCTTTATTATATGAGATAGCATTAAATCTCCTCTTGATAAAATTAAAAGGAGAGAATAGTCGAAGGTATATAAAAGGAAAAAGGTTATTAAAGGTTTAAGTATTGGAAAAATGGAGAGGGAGAATAAATCATTATATTTTAAAGATTTTATTTTAAAAAGGAATATATACATATATAGAATAATTTGAGCCTCTTTTAAAAGAGAATATTAGTAAAGGATTTTATACAAGGATATTAAAAGTGGTTTAAAAGGGTTATATAAAGTATCATCACTAAGGTACTTTATAATTAATAATATAAAAAGAAAAAAATATTATAAAAGAAAATTCAAGTATAAAAGTACACTTTAAAGGAGAAAATTCAAGGAGTTACCTTTAAAAACTCCAAGTGCATCGACGAACTCAAAGAGAGTTAATTTTTGGAGGAATTCAAAAATAATGAAAGAAGAAAAAATGGAGACCAGTAATGAAAGGTTTCCTAAAACCTTTAGTAAATGTGTTGATACACTATTTAAAATTAAAGGATCACTCGCAGGAAGAGATATTATAATCTCTATCAGTCCTACTAAAGGGAGTAATTATGTTAGTCTTAAATGTGCTAACCAATTAGTGATTCTTGAATCGAATATAATTGAAACAAACTTTGTTGACACAAGCGACAAACAATATGACATAAATAATCTACAACCAAGTATTGGGGATTATACTTTTATCTCGCAATTCACTGTGAAATCCTTATTTTTTAACGATAGTGACATTGTGTTGGGTTCACCCTGGATGGAAACTCTAGGATCCTTTATCCTAAATACAAAAAAAAAAGTTTTTGAAATTTTCCCACAAAAAGAAAAAAATAACGCTACAAGATGTTACCGTGAAGCCAAATTCAGTGACGCCTGAAGACATACAAGAAATCTCAAAAGTAATTCTTCAAGAAAATAAAAAGGCGATCCAAAATATGCAAAAGGAAATTGACAAAATCACCATTAACAAGAATGAAGAAGTTTCTCGCCTCAAGGACCACAACGAAAAATTACTAACACAAATTAAGAAGTTTAAGAAGGATAAGAAGTCGTTGGAAAACAAGGTGCAACAACTTGTCGAAAATGAACCATCGAAATCTTCAAATTTAGAAGTTCAAGTTGAAGAAAAAACGAACATTGATCCAGTAAATGTCACAACCCAAGAAGAAGATAAGCAAATTGCAGAAAATACAAACTTTGATGTTGTAGTTCAGACGAGGAACATTCTAAGTTAAGGTTCTGTAACCAACTCAATAACATCCTCGCCAGAAGAAAATCAAAAAAGTCAAACCAAAAAAGTTCCCTATCGACATCAAAATCACGGGAGCAGACAACTCGACCAAGCTATGTATTCAGAACATAAACAACAAGCTAATGTTTTGAAGAATACTAATGCCAGTGCAATCCGCTCAAGTGATAATTCATCACAAGTTTCAAGTCGCCGTAAGATTCCACAGAAGATTGATTTAGGATGGTCCGACCCATTCTCAGTGCGACAATTTTGTTTGCCACTTAGAGGATCATATCAACTTGTATCGACAAGGATGACTACCCCGAGACGAGAAGACATGCGTAACAGAAAAAGAGATCAAACCTTTTCATTAGCAAGCTTTAAGGACAAAGCTTTTTGAGGAGGAAGACAATGTAATGAATAAAATAATGTAAATAATGATTAATTAGTTAATTAGTAATTAGGTTGAAGGGGCATGTCTAAATGAGACATGACCTTTCATGAAGAGGCACCTGCCTAGGTATATAAGCAGGCCTCATTTGTAATTCTCAAATCAATTCATTTTTCTTCATACTATTTAATATAATGTTTGTATCCTCAATGGATATTTTCGTATTCCAAGTTTTCTAGATTATTTAACTTGAGAAGGAACTTTGTTCACTTCAATATGATTGCTTATCTGGAAATTAATATTGGGCTAATAATAAAATTTGAAGTAAATTGTTGTAAAGCATTGAACATGCCATTGTTATCTAAAATTAGCAATAATGTCCCCCTTCACTAGTCCTTCCTTTTTTCATTTTTGAATTTCACACTTTTTTTGGCCCCAAAATATTTAGATCGAACTTGATGAGTGAGTGTATCAAATAAGGTTGAGTTTTCTCCTTTATATTGGAGTTTCTTCCCTCAATTAGGTCGACTTGTCCAATTTGAGGCCGACTTGGTGGAGGAGGCCTAGAAGACCTAATTTACATTAAAATTTCTTTCTTTCTTGACAAATAGAGCCCAAGAAGGGTCTTTTACATTATGAGATGGACAAGGACACTTGACATTAACCCTAGAAGCCTTCAATGGAGGCTTGACCTAAAAAAAATTGACCCAAGAATGAAACCCATTCTTTAATAAGTCAATTTCTTTAATAATCAAATTTCTTTTTCTTTTCTTTTGACAAATACATTTCATTATAATTATGAAGACCAACACTAGTTACATTCTTCAACACACATGTTGCGATATATTAAGCTTCAACACTACTTAAAGCAACTGATTCTTGCTTTCTACTCATCCATGAGATCGTAGAGGATTCCAAGCTAAAACATCCTCCAGTAGCGTTTGTTCCATCAGTCTCACTGCCTCCCCAATCTGAATCGGTATATCCCATTAGATGGATATTGTTCTTTCCATCATATTTCAGGAAATAATGTATTGTCCCACGCAGATATCTCAATATATGTTTGGTTGTTATCCAATGGTCATGTTTGGGCTCCGTCTGAAACTTACTGAGAATATTCATTGCAAAGCAAATATCTGGATGTGTATTTACAAGATACATCATAGAACCAACCAATTGTCTATAACTTGTAGGATCTACGAGGCTTGATTATGAACTTCTCAATATCTTCAAATTGGTGATCGTGGGAGTTGTCGTAGGTTTTTTTTCCATCATGCCAAACTTTTGTAGCATCTTGATTACATACTTTCCTTGACCTAGATATATTTCGCCAGGTTTTTGCCAAACTTCCAACCCCTAGTAATAATGCATGAGCCTTAGATCCTTCATATCGAATTCTGCTGCCAATTGTTTCTTACATTCTTGAATACAACTTTCCACACTTGTTATGAGTAAGTCATCCACATATAGAAGAATGATCATTGGTTCATCCTTCCTTTGATATAAAGGTTTGGATCTGCAAAACTCCTTGAAAAACCAATCCTTTGTAGATATGTATCCATCCTAGCATACCAAGCTCTTGGGGCTTGTTTAAGGCCATACAGTGCCTTCTTTAGTCTGCAGACATGAGTTTATTTACTATGTACTTCAAATCCCAAGGGTTGTTCAATATATACTTCTTCATCAATGGTACCATTCAGGAAAGTTGTCTTGACATCCATTTGATGGATGTTGCATCCCATACTTGCTGCAAAAAATATTAATGATCTTATTGTTGTGTATCTGACTATAGGTGAAAATGTTTCTTCATAGTCGATACCTTCCTGTTGAGAGAAACCCCTAGCCACAAACCTTGCTTTGTACTTGTCAACAATTCCATCTGCTGCATGTCTGATCTTGTAGAGACAATAGATATGTCACTTGGCCTAGGAACGATTTTCCAAACTCCATTTTTCATTATAGATTGACATTCTTCTTTCATAACATCTTTCCATTCTTGATGTTTGAAAACTTCTTCAAAAGAGGATGGTTCTGCTTCAGTCAGTTTTGTCATATAGGTTGCATACCCTGAATATCTTTTTGGCTTTTTACTTTCCCTGAATGTTCCTTTAGCAGCAGCATGTCTTTCTACTTCTTGAAGAGTAGATGTTAACCAAATGGGTCTCTTACAAGATTTAGGGATTACGACTTGTTGCATAGGTTCACTGGGACCTTCTTCTTCATAATTAGGTATAGTATCTTCTTCTTCCCTCAAACATTCTTTAAATATTGGTAGTGTTTTGATTTTGTGTATTGGGGTAGCATCGGGTGTGCTCTAGCCCTGAAACTTTGTGGAGGGGCTAAGAAACACATCACCTCCAAAACCTAGAAAGAGTTTGGAGAAATTTCATCTTATGTGTGAGATATTAAAATAATTAATTTTTTTAATGAGAACCCCAAGTCTAACTTAGGGAATTAGAAAAATTAAAGTGAATTAATTAAACACATGTGATGAAATGTTCTAAGTGACGTGGATCAAGCAGTATTTTAATCTTAGTCGTCGATAAGAGATTAAATCACGGTCATTGATGTCTCAACCAAAAAGTATAAGAGAAAGGCTCGAGGGTCAGTTGGAGACACACACGAAGGCAGAGATGAGAGACTGAGCTAGAATTCTAGGGCAGGTTTGCTAAGAATTTCCGGAATAGTTTTCTTCAGCGAGGGGTAGTATTGGTTGAGGGGATTATTTAATCCCAGAGCCAAGAGTCAGCAAGAGGCATAGGAGCAACAATTAGGAGCAGGGGCAGTAGCAGCAGTTGCGCAGCGCAGAGGGCTTCAGCCGCTACGCAGGCCCAGAAAGGGCCGCGCTAAACAATAGGAGGCCCTCCAGGGTTACGTAGAGGCCCTCCAGGGCAGCGTAGGGACTGCGTCACCCAGTCAGGGGTTACGCAATCCTCTCCAGGCCAGCGCAGAGGCTAGCAGGCTAATGCAAAGGCTTCACGGGCAACACTAGGGTTTCTAGAGGCAGAATCTGGCTAAGTCTTGTAAATCCTGTTTGAGGGTTTGGATCAGTCAAAGTTTCAGTCTCTGGAACAACAGGTTAGCTGCAGATCTATTTTTCTCTATCAGGTTAACTAGTAAGGTGCCCAAATTTGTTGTACTTAGATTCTACTTAATAATAACAAACCCTCATATTTGTTGCATCGGTTTTCTTGCATTGGGTTTTTCCGGAGACAATTGTCCGAAAATTCTATGTGTCACTTTATGGAATGAACGTAATATTCAGTACATGATTTGTATGTGTGTAGGCTATTAGTTGTGCTTACTTCGGTATTTTCTGAATATTTTCTAGAAATAACTTGTATAATTTAATCACAAGTAGGAGAAGTAAGCCAAGATACTGCAATAGGATTTTTGCATTATTGTATTCAGAAATTTTCACAAGTAGATATTCATCATCGGGATCAACGTTGCACGAAGCGGGGACGTTTTTTTGGAAGCGGGGACACGGAAGCGTCATTTTCAAAAAATTTAGGAAGTGAAGCGTTTCAGAAGCGTCTAGTATATATATATATATATATGCATTTATATTCAAAACAAACATCCAAAATACCATATTAGTTGTAGAAGACATGAAAACATGTATATTTTTACATAAATCAAGATAGATATGACATCCATGATGCCATTGTACATCAATAATTAATTATTCGAGCATCAACCATCTAGATTCTAGATCCTAGCAATTACAAACATACATCAAATTTTTAGTCATGATAAAACATTTAAGCTCTCCAAGCTCTCTTCTCCTCTCTTCTCCAAGCTCCCCAAAAACAAAAGTGAGAAAATGAGAGGTGAAAGAGAGCTTATATCTTTTTCATCCTATCCCTAACACAACACTAACCCACCCTCTAACCCAACTAAAGTAAAAAATAAAAATTAAAAATTAAAAAAATCACTTTTTTTGTTGTGCTAGTCGGATCCGTACAACGTTGTACAAAAGCGGTTGCGATCTGTACGGATCCGCCTCCGAAGCACGCCGCTTCCATACGCGATCCTTCGTACGAAACGCAGATCTGACCATATGGATCCAAAATTCCAAGAAACACATTTTTTTTTTAGGAAACGCGTTTTAGAAATTCCGAAACGAGTTTCGTACGGAAGATCCCGTACGGTACGCATTTCAGGGGTTGGAGCCGAGGGGGGGACGTTTTTTGCAACACTAATCGAGATCAATAGGGAAATCTTTAGACTTCTTGTAGGCAATGATCACAAATCACATCTCTACTTCAATTCGGTGACCTTCCTTAATGTAGATTCTATATGCCTTTGACGAGGCACTATAACCAACAAATATGCCCTTCATGCTTCTAGGATCCAAGTTCTTCCTCTTATATTTTGGAATGTGAATGTAGACAGGGCAACCAAATATTCAGAGATGATCTACACAAGGTTTTCTTCGGTAAACGCTTCTTCAGGAGTCATGTTTTCAAATATCTTCTGAGGACTTCTGTTTTGAATATAGACTGTTGTTTTGGATGCTTCACCCCATAGAAATTGAGGTAAGTCTTGATCATGCAACATAGCTCTAACAGATTCTTCCATTGTACGATTATTTCTTTCTGCTACCCCATTTTGTTCAAGGTTGTAGGGAACTAGCAACTCCCTCTTAATTCCAACCTACTTATAGAAAGCAATGAGTTATTTTGATGCGTATTCCCCTCCATTGTCAGATCTTGGTACTTTTATCTTCCTTTCTGTAAGATCCTCTACTTCTACCTTGAATTCTTGAAATTTATCAAATTCTTCATCCTTGGACTTAAGAAGATAAATCCTAGTCTTTCTTGAGTGGTCATCAATGAAAGTTACATAGATGACCTCCAAGAGATTTTGTAGCAATAGGACCACAAACATTAGAGTGAATGAGATCCAAAATTTCCTTAGATCTTGAAGCACTGTTTCCAAATGGTTTCTTTACATTTTTTCTTAATGCGTGTCCCTTACAAATTCCTTCATGCTCTTCCTTTAGCTCAAGGATGCCATTCACCATTGAGTTTAAATATGGTAAGATTTTGTAATGAAAGTGTCCAAACCTTCTATGCCAAAGTTCGCATGGACTGATTTCAAGGTGAACTAAGGCTTGAGAGAGAGGTGTAAGAAATCTGTAGAGTCTACCCTCGTGAATTCCGATGATTTCTACATTATTAATGTTAGAGCCCTCACCCCATACCATAAATTTTCCATCAACAAAAGCAATTCTATCTCCTTTATCTTCTAGACAAGAAATGGAAAGTATTTTTTTTCTTCAAACCTGGGACATATAGGATGTTGTGATATTCCTAGTATGCTCAAATTCCATTATTTGTTTGTTGTAAAGACTGTCGTTTAGCAATTGCTTCTTTTGGGTGAAGTCTTCTTTACAGAAAACCAGATAAATTATCGATCTACAATACAGTTCCTAAGGTTCCATTATTGGCAATTTTTTTATTAGACTTGTTTGGTGTGCATATGTGGATATAATTGACTGCTGTAGAGTTCTATTTCATTATTTCTGCATTGCTGATATTCCTTTTGCTCATAGACTGTACTCAAATTTGTGTGTAAGTCCTAGTATGCCCAAATTCCGTTATTTGTTTGTTGTAAAGTCTGTCGTTTAGCAATTATGTGTAACTGCTTCACATAGAAAACTTGTTCTAGTTTTATTTTCTGGCTATTGTATTGCTATCTTGTTCCCTAGGAGATTTTGAAACGTCCAGATTCCACCACATTATCATAATGTTTTTAATTGCTTTGTGACTTACATAGAGACCTTGATGTTGTTGGGAGCAATGATTTGGGCAAGGCTGCCCAAGACATTGGGAAGGACATCACATCTGCAATGCACTGCAAGGTTTGGGTTCAATATGAGAGATACGACAGCTTTTACAATGCTGTCAAAGCACTTTGTGGTCGATCAATGCAAAAAGTGGGTGCAAAATTCTTGTATCAATATTCTCTTTGTAAATTTTTTTCTCTCAGAAGTCAACGATCTTTCTTGTTCAATAACACAATTCTACTGGGTATTCATTGAAGCAGGAAGGTTCAAGACTGAAGGCAAACTATCGTATTGATTGGGACAAAGAGGGATATTTCATGGATGCAAATGTTAGGAGGAGATCTTATGAAAAAGAAAGACAACGAGAGATGGAACGCAGGCAACTTGCCGGCAGAACATTCAAGAGTGAAATCCCGATGCCCATAGCCCAGTTTTCAAAGAATGATGGAGATAGGATAAATAGTGAAAAGCATACATCAAGGTAACACTTTGATAGATTTCTATCAAAGCAATTTGTATCTTGCTATCAAAGCTATATGTATCTGGTTTTTCTAAGTCTGGCTACCATGAAATTTGTTCTTCTGAGCTCTAGCTAAATTGCTTTTTGTGGCCTTTAGGAACAAAGGGTAATGTAGAAATTGCCTCTAAGAACTTGTCTTAATTTATTGATAAAAATATCGGAGGTCCAAAAGGCAAAAGTGGGGAAGAAAAGGAAGATAGAAGATCAAATAAAGGGTCAAATGGTGGGAAAAGCTCCTATCTAATCTATTTCCCAACAGTTTCTTAGATGGAGTTATTTATAAAGCAGAAAGAAGAGATGCAAGAGAACGACTCTTCTGGAGAAGAAATGTCAAAACAAAGAGTTGAGTAGGTGAACGAAAATGATTTATTCTTATATCGACATAGAAATTGGTCTTCTGTTATTGAGATGCCAGAAATATTTCTGTTTGATATGTTTCCTTGGAAACATAGAAACAAAATGAGTGAGTGGTGCAATTTCCAATACAAAGATCACAAGTTTTGACCTTGAGATCTAACACATTATAACATGCACCGCACCATGGCTGAAGTTAATTGACCGGAGCTTTTTGAATGTCGAGTTCACTTCTTTGAAACAATTGCATTCCCAATCACCTCATTTTGCATGAAAACATATGTTGGCTGCCAGGGTAGTCCGTTGGACAAACACACAATTAATTTTAATTCAACCTTGTATATATTGCTTTAATTGTTGGAATTATTGAAAAACATTAATAATAGAAACTCTGAAATTGGAATTTTATCAAATACAAAATATTTAAAATTCTGTGGACATCATAACAAATGATCCAGAGAAAAAGGAGTGCTGTTAGGGTTTTGACAATGGCCATTTTATTGCTTGTTTGTCATGACTCATTCTATATTGTTCAATGTAGTTCCATTGCCCAGGTTGCTCAATTTGGGAAAACAAGGACAAAGCTAGTTAGAAATATACTTCAACGCACACACTAGTTCTACATGTTGGTGGTGGTGACACAACTCTGTTAAGGCAGCCTATTTATGTTGGGAATGTGTTCGTTCACCAACATATAGGGCACATACTACACTTGATGTATATATATACACTCAATTTGGAAAAAACAAGGATAAATATAATTAGAACTCAGTGGTTGGGCGGCCTATTTAGATTGCAAATGTGTTGGTTCACCAACATACATGGTGCATTCTACATATGATGTACATATATACTCTAATGGCATATACAATCTCTTCAATCTAATCCCAAGAATAGAGGTAGATATCTAACTTTCTAAGAGATCTTATCCATGGATGTTAATGAAATAGTTTTAGGGTGTCATCCCTCAATGAAGCCTTCTCTTATATTTTCCCTAAAATACATTGTATGTTTTTTTGGCTATAATAATTTTATTAAATTAAAAAATATTAGGTGGTTGATGCCTTTTACATTGTATATTTTCCATAAAATATATTGTATGTTTTTTTGGCTATAATTAGTTTATTAAACTAAAAAAATGTTATATGGTCTGACGATAATTGGCATCACCTCAGCTTAATTCCGTTTATAACTTGGCTTATTCAGAAATTTATCCACTAATTATCTTAGGGTAAATCAAACTTAGTTAATTATAATTTGTGTTGTGCCTGAATCTACTGTGATGATTTCACAATGGCTATCTTAATTCAATGACAAAAAAGTCGCATTTTGAGTGAATTTTTAGGCACAGGTCTTCCAAACAGTGTTCAGTTCTCAGTTGATTATTAATTGTTACAAAACACATCCCTTTACTGTTAAAGATTAAGTTAGTTCACAATGCCTAAATTCAGTGACAAAATTGTAAGCCTGTAATTTTTTTTTTCTTGGGCCAAGGCACAGGTTTTCCAAACGGTTCAGAGTTGGTTATTAAATGTTGCAAAACGGCAATTGTTTACTAAAGATAAGTGAAACAATCCTCAACTAGTTCTTTTATTTGATTATTAAAAATCTAGTAGAAAGGAATTGGTTAATCACTTATTAATGAAATTTTCAACCAAGCTTAAAAAACATACATACATTCGAGTGACACTTTTTTTGATCAGATATTTTGTCTTTTCTATTCCGTCATTTTAATATAATCTTAAATTATATTGTTTAGAGACATTTTATATAAAACAAATATTGTAGCCAGATTTTAATTTTACAATAATAAAATGGCCGAAGCTTATTTATTTAACAAAATCATTGGAAAGAGAATGATTTTCCTCTAGATAATTTCATAGAAAAATAAAAAATTAAATGATATATGGTATTATATATGCATGGTAACTAGTTGAATTGGTATTTAGGGGAGTTTTGTATTTACCAGATATGGGTTTATTTTGTTTATTACCATTGTAATTTCTATGTGCAACATGCTATCACTAATGTGGATGTGACTTAATTGAGGGGATTGAAACAAGAACATTGTAATATTTTATATAACATGTTTTGTTAAGTGTGTTGTGCTTGTAGGGATTTTAAATTGAAAAAGACAGTGGGGTGGGTTTTGATCCACTTATTTTTGCATGAGTCATGAGACCATTTGATATAATCTCTCTAGGTGCAACTACACATTCAACTACTACCTCGAGGTGTCCCGATGGCTATAGGCTAGGCCCTCACGGAACTGAACCTTGTCCGAAGGGAAAACTCCTTGCTTTACATGATTGCATCCACCCTGTTTGGACTTCAAAAAAGAATTTAATTAATAATAAATTCATCCGCTGTTTAAAAATTCAATTGTCAAACAATTCAAATTATTTTGATGGCAATGAAAATGACCCTCCTAGTGATATTGCTCTAAATTTTTTGAAGTGAACAAAGTTCGTACTTCTCGTTAAATATTCCAAAAGACTTGGAATATGAAAATATCCATTGAGGATACAAATATTATATATTAAAATGTATGATGAACAAATGATTGAATGTTACAAATGAGGCCTTCTTATATACCTTGACAAGTGCCTCTTCATGAAAGGTCATGTCCCATCAAACATGCCTCTTCAGCCTAATTACTAATTAACTAATCATTATTTATTGTTTAAATTATTTATATCATTTTATTTATAACATTGTCTTCCTCCTCAAAAAGCTTTGTCCTCAAAGCTTGTTGATGAAAGGCCTTGGTCTCTTTTTCTGCTATGAATGTCTTCTCGTCTATGGGCAGTGATCCTTGTAGATACAAGTTGATATGATCCTCCAAGTGACAAACAAAATTGTCGCACTGGGAAGAGATCAAACCATCCTAGATCAATCTTCTGTAGAATCATGCGGTGACTGGCAACTTGTGATGAAGTGTTATCACATGAGTGGATTGCAATGACATTAGTATTCTTTAGAACATCAATTTGTTGTTTCTGTTCTGAATACGCAGCATGATTGAGTTGTCTACTTTCATGATTCGGATGTCGATAAGGAATTCTAGTGATTTGATTTTCTTTTATCTCGTTTATGTCGTCTCCTTGATTTATTTAAAGTCCTTGTTTTCCTATAGCCAAAGACGTTGAATGTTTAATTTATGGATCTTCACTTGAATCTTTTGTTGCTGGAACTGCAACTTCTGAGTACAAATTTACTTCATCTAGTTTGTCCTCTTCTTCAGTTGGGATATTGACTAGATCGGAGTTTGGATTTTTTTCTTCAACATATACTAAAGACTTCAATACTTCTTCTTGAGTAAGTTTCTCTAACTTGACATTAAGTAGCTTCTTGTCACTTTTGAGCTTCTTTACTTGCATAAGAAGGTTTTGATTATGATTCCTTAGATGTAAAAGTTCTTCGTTTTCTGAATTGTTTATTTTATCCTTAGTATTCTTCTCAATATATTTTAAACTTTCGATTTGTTCTAATAAATTTTTATTAAAGTTCTTTAGACTTAAATTTTCTTCTTCTTGTTATGATAAGTATTTCTTGAGTTCCTTCTTTGTGACCTTAGTCTTCTCGACTTGTGGAATTAATTTTTCTACGTGGTCCTTGAGGTGAGAAATTTCTTCGTCCTTTTCCATTACTTGTTTGTAATGCATATCTGCAAGATCTTCATATTTTTGTTGTAACACTTTCTTGTTTTGCCAAAGTTCGGTTATTATGTCTTTATTTTGATCTTTCAACTGCAATTTCTCGGTACATGGGATTACATCGAGTAGGGATGATGAGGGGTGTTTATCTTGTATTTTGGATTCTGTCTTCTTTATTTCGTTATTAAAATCTGTATGTTGTTACCCAACTGTTGCCATTAATTCTTTCATTTGTTAGGAATTTGGCTTTTGTGATCCATAAATTGTGTATAAAATCTTTTGGTGAAAATCACATTCGGGCAAATTTTGTCGACGCGTTTCGAACCAACCAGTGTAGTTCATCATCAAGACAAGATGAGAAATCTGATCTTTCATTTGTCTTGTTAATGTTTGTTTTCTGTATCATTTAGACATTCAATTAAAGTAAAAACTTTGTAACATTTAATGCAGACTACGTTTTGATTCCTGAATGACTCTTGAAAATTAGGATAATCTTTTGGACAAAAATGACATATTGCAAAGAAACCACGGTTCTTTGTGGAAATCATATTTTTATTTATTTATTTTTGTTTGGTTTATATATATATAACTGCCCCTTGATATATATTATCTTCTTTTTCTTCTTCTTCTTCTTCTTCTTCTTTTTTATTATTATTATCTATTCGATTTTTTTTTTCAATGGCCAAAGGCTTGCTAGCGAAAATGGAAACTCTCCAAAAGCTTGTAGTGAAATACTTAGACAGCAACTATGTTGACGAATTTGATGGTCAAGGACCTGGATCGAAGAGGGTGGCTCTGTGCAGCAGTGAGCAGCCAGAAGATCGAACTTCTCTGATACGAAATGAAGTGAACAAAGTTCGTACTTCTCATTAAATACTCCAGAAGACTTAGAATATGAAAATATCCATTGAGGATACAAATATTGTATATTAAAATGTATGATGAATGAATGATTGAATGTTACAATGAGGCATTCTTATATACCTAGACAGGTGCCTCTTCACGAAAGGTCATGTCTCATCATAGATGCCTCTTCAACCTAATTACTAATTAACTAATCATTATTTATTGTTTACATTATTTATATCATTTTATTTATAACAGTTTTCTTAAAGTTGCATTTTGTTTAAAAGAAATATAGTATCTGACCAAAATAGGTTGATGGAAAAGTAATGAATTTATTTAAAAGTTGTGGGTTTCTTGTGTAAATGGTTAAGACAACTTTAATTACAAGAGTTGCATGCAACCTGGTCTCTTGTTGTGTGGTGATTTATATAATTAAGAAGTGTGGTTTGTTGGGGCAATGTAATGTTGTGTGATAATTGAGTGATGTTGTAGCTATTGTTCATTGACAAATCTGTGTTTAGAAAGTATTACAACATCTGAATCTGCTTTGGAAATTATTAATAATGTTGTCAATTTTTTTAATAAATTACAAATGATAAACATAAATGTAGATCAAATATGAAATCTTGAATATTTTCATTGTAATAATGTTCTCAATTTTTTTAATAAATTACAAATGATAAACATAAATGCATATCAAATATGAAATCTTGAATATTTTCAATGTCAATCTCTTTGACTTCGAAGACTAATAATGGTGGATGTGAATGTAGCATAATGACTTTCATTGTAGTAAAAATGAAAATAAAGTACTTATAAAATGAAAGAAAACAAGAACATTGTATTACCAACTTCTCGGTGTAGTATGCACAACAAATGTGTGAATAGAAAGGTTGTTGTGGACATAGTCAGGACTGAATGATACAAAGATTGTTTTTGGGCATAGGAGGTGGCATAGTGGTAGTGCTTAGATAGCCTAAATTACATGTCACAAATATATATATATATATATATATATATTCTATTTTTTATTCATTTTGTTAACTTGACAAAAAACCAATTAAATAATGAATACCAAGGTCGCCCTTTTTAGCAGTTTATAATGTCATTTTTTAGACTCGTTCAATATTATTCTTTCCTAATTATATTCAATGTAATTTTCTCCATTAGTTATTATAATTCAATGCTTATGTTTAATGTGTAGAGAAACTATTGGTTGTGCATATAAGATATGTATTTCTTCTTCTTTGTATTGTTTAGGGTCTTATTTTTGACCTAATAAGGTAAAACTAATCCACCAAGATCACTTTGTATCTTGGGGAATGCATTTAGAGATTGTTTTAACTTGGTTTTTATTTTCTTCTTGTATACTGTCTTGATTTTTCTTCAGTCTTTTCCTTATGACCTAGTTAATCTTTACATAATTTAACTTGGGAAATGGTCTTATCATAATCTCTTTTATTCGAGATTATGTCCATATATATATATAGTTGTTGTTGTTACTACATGTCCCTTCGACCTCAAATTAATTCTATGTATTTTCTAATAAAAATAACTTTTCTACTTGTATTTTACTTCAAAATTCTATATTTATATTTATATTTGGATATCACCCAACATATTGAGAAAAGACAATCAATATAAGAAAACCAATATTTTCTTACTGCCAGCTCTTTTCTTTAGACTTACACTATGTTTAGCATACTTGATTCATAGATACTAGAATATGTGTACTTGTGAAATTTAAGTATATTTACATACCACAAACAGTAATCTAAACAATTGAAAAATATCTTCTTCTATAATCTTTTCACTTTTCTAAATGCAAGAAAAATTCCAAGAAATTTCACTATTTCATCATGTAAAATTTCAGTTTTTCTTTTATTGTCTCTAGCATTCTATTTACAATTTTTATGATTGCATAACAAATCAAAATGCATTATAAAAAAATCATTTCTTATAAAATTTAGAGTTTAGAGATATCAGCTTGAAATTAACAATCTGAAAAATAAAACTAGAGTTAACCAGCTCCTCCCAGCCTTGACACCTTTCCCAAAAAAGCCCCCCCCAGCAATTAGACTTGCAAGTCTTCTTTCTGTAGTTATTTTGTCACATTTTTCCTCTCACCAGTTTACCACTATGTGACTATCAGCCATCAAAAGACAAAATAGAATACCCCTTACCAAAAAAATTAGTAGTTGGTAATTACCTCCACCTCATCCAATAGGTGGAAGGCAGTTACTAGCTCATTTGCGAGCCCTACTTCCCCACTCTCAAAAACAACTCTTGTCTTTAAGGGAAGTTATTTATCAATCATTTCAATTATCATTAATAATTTAATAATTCATATTATATGTTTTGGACTTAATTAATAGGGGTAATCAATATCCAACATTAACTTGCAGCCATTTCTCTTTAAGTCAAGTGTAGCTTCAACATTAATTTCCAGATTCTTTTATTTTATTAACAACATCATAAATAAGAATTAACATTTAACATTTATCAATAATACAACGTTGATAAACTAGTTCCAAATAGGTATTTACAATTAAAACAACAATCACACTTATTCATATACAAATTTACAACCTCAACTCCAAGTCAGGGGGTATCATAGCAAGACCAAGTCTAAGGGAGTGTTAGACTTGGTACATTCATACATTTGTAGTCTTATGTTTATGAGGTCGATCACAAGGTCTTTGTACTTTGCAACATTCATTGATGACTCTTCAGAAAAAATTTGATCTACTTCCTGAAGTTCAAGGATAAGGTCTTCAATCAGTTTCAAGAGTTCAAAGCCCTCGTGGAAAACCATGCTAGGAAGAAGACTAAGGTGTAGAGGTCAAGTAATGGGGACAAGTATACCTCTAATGAGTTCCATATTTTACAAGACATCGGGGATAAAGGAGCTCATGATACCTTACAACCCTCAACATAATGGAGTTATTGAGAGGAAGGACAAGACCATAATGGAGGCAGCGAAGGCAATGATCTATGATCAAGGATTGCCTATGCTTTTTTGGGAAAAGGACTGCAATACAGTTGTATATGTGTAGAACAAGACTCCTCAAAGGATATTGGAGGATGTGACTCATAAGGAGATGTTTACAGGAGTGAAACCAAATGTGAGACATTTGTGCATCTTTCATAGTCTAATGTATGTCCATGTTCCCACAGAGAAGAGAACTAAGTCATAACCCTTATTAGAAAGGGGCATATTTGTGGGCTACAATGAGGTCTCATAAGGCCTGCAAGTCTAAATTCTAGGATAGAGGAAAGTTATTTTACATCGAGATGTCAAATTTGATGAGGGAAGGACCCGTGGGAGGTCTCATGAGAAAGAGGCAAAAAGGGTAAAGGAACGAGAGCGAGAAACTCTTAATACTAAACAGAGACCAACAACACTAGAAGTAGGGACATAGTTTGTAGATCTAGAGGATGAGATAGATATTCATTTGATCTCTACTAGGAGTTCAAGATGGGTCGAATAAACTTAAGGGACTTCGAGAAGCATGTGGAGGCTCCTAAAAACACCTTCAAGCAGAGTAAACCACCGATAATATTTTCCAGTGATTTGGCATTTTTCAACAACGTTAGCGAGTTTGAGCCTTCTACTTTTGAGGATGTTGCAGATGAGAAAGTCTGTAGGGATGCCATGGTGGAGTATAGCTCCATCATGAGGAATGATATATGAGACGTAGTGTTGAGACCAAAGGGAAAGTTTGTGATCACTTCTTGATGGATCTATAACCATGTATAGCTCCATCATGAGGAATGACATATGAGACATAGTGTTGAGACCAAAGGGAAAGTTTGTGATCACTTCTTGATGGATCTATAAGATCAAAGATGCAGTTGATAATAGTGTCAAGAAGTATAAAGAGAGGACCGTGGCGAGGGCTCTCCTAGAAGGAGGATGGCATGCCTATGTCTACACCGATGATCACTAACTTGAAGAAGTTAACTTCTTCTAAAGTCAAGTTGGTGGATCCCAAATTGTATAGGTCGTTGATAGGTTCATTGATATATCTGGTCAACACTAGGCCAGATATATGTTTGTTGTGAACACACACATTCAATTCATGGTGGAATCGAGACATGTTCATTGGGTGGAAGTGAGTCATGTGCTAAGGTATTTGCGAGGTATAATAGACTTTGGACTAAAATATGTCAGTGTTGGAGGATTGGAGTTGTAGGGGTACACACATTTTGATTGGGTTGGGAGCGTTGTGGACATAAAATCCACATCTAGATGTTGCTTCAACTTAGGATGAGCCATGATGTTATGGTACAACAAGAAGCAGTAGCCAATGACAATTCATTAGGGGAATTTTGAGGTCTAAAATGGGCCTCCTAAGGAAAATGTACAATCAAAATTCACTTTATGAGAACCAATCACATTTTAGGGGATGACAACATCCCCAATGGTTGAGGTGGAATTGTTTGAGTTAAAAGTACGTACTTGTTACATTCTCAATGGTGGATAAAAACTCACGGTTAACCATGGTAGTGCTTTAAGTACTTTTAAAGTCATCAAGTAAAGTACTAACAATAAAAAGTAAAGTACTAATAATAAAAAGTAAAGTACTAATACTAAATGTCATTTCACACTTTTTGAATAAAATATTGTTATTGTCATTTCATATTTTTTGAAAGAAACAATGCATATCCTTACATAATCTTCATGTCTTTACACAATTTTGAATAAATATTGTATTTGTATATTTTCATATATTTAAATAATATAAATTTTAGTTAATAGTATATTATACAATTAAGAATTTATGAATTTATATTTACGCCGTAAGACGTTATTATTTGAAAACAACTTTCCTAGCTGCCACTCTGTCATTGTTTGGGCCATTGGATGAAATGTTAGACGATTGAAATGTTTTTGACCATTAGATTCAATACCTCCTCCAACCTTACTAACTAATTAACTTATGCGTCTCTTTTGATATCCAGATAGAGCTCAATGAAAAATGCAAGCAAAACAGGAGGTGTGTACGCTATTCTATTGATACACAGAAGGATAATTTTGCATTGGCATTCAGATCAGTTGGGGATGCATGGCCACCATTGGAAGTCTAGTGGATTTAGTGCTCTGCCTTCTTCTACTGGAGTCTGTTCTCGAGTCTGTTCTCTACTCTTCTGACACTTCACTTTTGGTAATTATATTCAGTACTTCAAAAAATATTACAATTTCACCATCACCAGATCTGTGACATAAATTTCTTAGTTCATGCCAAGCCATTTATTGTCTGTAGAATGTCAGTGAATTGATTCCAATAAAGTTGTTGTTAGTGGAGTGCAGGAGGGCTATAGCAATGCGTGCGAATCTAAATTCTGCATAGGTCTGTCTCGTTATCTTTAGTTTTGATTTTTTGGAAATTAAAATGTGGCATGGAATACTGGATTTTGTTTAAGTGTGATTGGTGATGTTAGGCAAAGGGATTGAGGTGTGATTATTGGTGTTTAAGGGACTAGTTTAACAATTTAGTGTTAATATTTTTAAGTATCTTGGGTTTTCTTTTGTGGGTTTTTTTATTAGAGATACATTTAGATTTGTGGATCAGCATTTCTTTCATTTTCAACCTGATTCTCTTTATCCTTAATTTTGATTTTCATAAAAATCGCAGAAGCCCCAATTCTAAGGTATGGGCGATACTGCGGAGTGTTCTACACGGGCTGCCATGAAGAAGCTCCTTGCGATGGATTGGACAGCTGCTGCAAAGATCACGACTATTGCATTACAATCTCTGGCGGACTGCCTGAGCGCTTACCTTACTTCTGGAGAACCTCAGTTCGCAGGCGCCACGTGTGGCAGCCAGACGGTGGTGAATACCATCGACTTTGCGATAAAGGCAGGTGTGTGGTTCGGGAGAAATATTCCGCAACAAGATCTCCAAATTTCCTGTGCCTCCAAAGGTTTTCATGGGCCTTAATAAAACTCGTTGCTTCACATATAGTTTCAGAGTTGGTATTGTTGTTTGAAGCCTACTGCACCAAATTTTTAGATCCTAGCAGCCATGGATGTTAAATAGAGTGGGTGTCGAGAAGGAGATGGGGATGTTCTTTCGGCCTTTGAAACCCTTACTTTTCTGGAGTAGAGTGGGAGTAAATCTGTTAGCGATAAGATGAGAAATGGCAGGGCAAGTAACCATTGTTATGAGTTCTGATGTTTTGTCCAACGGTATGTAAATTCTCGTTCATTGGTGAAAGAGCCATTGTTCGTTGAGATAGCTAGGGTAACGAGGGCTTCCAACTGGGTTTTACCTTCGAACTTCAAGAAATTTCCTGGATCTGGTGAAGTGCATTTGTTGTATTTTATAACTTTATCCTGATAACATTAATGTTTTTGTATTTATGAATTATAATTGGTGCATTTATATAAATATATAAATGGTTGGCAGAGGTGGAATATATCTTAAAACTGATTTTGTTTGGTTATCATTTTATTGCGTCTCTTTTGATATCCAGATAGAGCTCAATGAAAATTCCAGTGTAACGGTGCGTCGGTGTCTGAGAAGACTAAAACCAAAGGGAATGCGGTCATCAGCTTGACTTCCCTACTCTGTAAAGTTGCTCTATTGCTAACCATCGTACTATTAGTGCTTTCTCTTCACAGGACAAGATTCTTCGTCTCTTCGAAAAGACTCAAGAAGGACCTCGCAGAGACCGTATCAAACAATCTTTGTTTGTAGGATGTGCCCTCAGAGCATCACAATGCATCACTATATCAAAACTCGAAACTTTCGCACAGGGAATATTATACTAATCTATGTCTAAAGGATCCTACAAGCTGAGAAATCATGTTCATGAAAGATAGCGAAAATAATGAAAAGGTTAATATTTGTTACATTTCAACTTCAACGATTATAAGATTATAATCAAGAGAGAGCAGAGAAAATTAAATAACTTACTACCTTAAAGCAACTATTGGATGCCTTTAAGAATCAATCTTATTTCAATCTTTCAATATTGTCTTTATTAGAATAATTCCCAAACTTACCATGAGATCACGATGGTAAATATTGAAAGTGAAAATGGTGTGCCATTGATAGAAAACTAAACAAACACTCACCACTAACCGTATTTTTCTCCAACACCTTGACGACGCCCTTAGAAATCCAATGTTTCACTTACTGTAATTTTAGCAATGTGAAAGTCATGCTGACTAATATAAGCATACATTTTGTGAGGCACAAATTCAGTTAATGAGTGCCCATAAATGTGGACGATATTTGTGTAAGAAGTTAAATTTATTTACATGGAAACTTGTTTAATTTAATGTAAGACAATAAAAGAAGTTGGGCATATTTAAAATCTTGACTACAAATCTTACAATATTTTCTTTATTAGAATAATTCCCAAACTTACTATGATGATTTCCAGCTACAGTTGTTAGCACCGTAGTTTCGGGCACATTTGATAGCAAAGAATAATGTCAAATTTGTTAACCTATTTATTTCAAATTTTGATTCCAATTCTTATAATATTGTCTTTATTAGAATTATTCCTAAACTTATTTTGAGATCAAGATCTAGAGTTGTTAGCAATGTAGTTTTTCCAACACCAGGTGGACGAAGAAGAGGTGTCATTTTGAATAGAGGTGTCTTCGAAACAACTGAGCTATGTTTTACATCTTCAATCTAGGAACAATGGACATATGAAAAACTTGACGATGCTACCGATATCATGAAGGATTGTGAGATTCAGTCTACTTGATCGTAATATCTTCACGTAGTTCAGAAATCCTTCCACAATAACAAATTTTTTTAATGCTGTCAAATTGTAAATTGTCAAAATTGCGAATTTCAATCCTACGATGTCAATTGGGTGTTTAAATTTAACCCACGACAATTTACATTAGAGTGTCCCATATCTCCCTTTTCTTTCAGAAAGCTTAAAATTTGTTGTTGTGGATCTCACTTTTCTTATTTGAAAGCATTCATCATTACACAATAACAACATTACTTATGTTGTCAAATGGAAAATTGTCACAATTACCAATTTCAATCCTACTCCGTGTAATTTCGCTGTTGAATATTAAACCAAGACTATTTCGATTAGAGTGTCCTGAATCTCTCTAATTTTTCTCGGAAAGCATAGAATTTTTTATCCTGGATCTCACTGAAAGCATTCACTGCACCTATTGAGGCTTGGAGATTTGGACGTCAACCCCTTTTACTGGAACGCTTTTTCACAAGCAGTAATCCACAACCTAACGACCATTTAATCATAATGATGATAACAAAGTGAATTTTTATGGTGCCTCGATTGAAAATATTAATTAAGAGTAAGGATGGAAACGGTAGGTCTCTTTTGGGTATTGATTAACAAATATAAATAAATGGATTTAACAGATTTTTTTTTAATTTTTTTTTTTATATGGTTTTATTGCATATAAAATCTTATATTTAATTTTTAAAGTATACTATTTTAATTTTTTTACAAAAGCTATATGTTAATATGTGAATGTTGATTAACATGGGTTGATATGTGAATGATGACTAACAGTAATCTGTCTTTAGCTATTTGTAATTTTAATTTTTTTTATTGTCTATTGCATGGAAATAAAGTAATATTTAATAGAAAAAATGTAAAGCTAATAAAACAATCATTAGTTTATTGAATAGTATCAAATATTTACCATAACCAAAAACAAATCTAACCCAAATTACACTATAAAAATATATCTGGAAAAATTACGATAAGCAAAAAAAAACAAAATACAACATAAAAGGAAATCAAAATCTTGCAAATAGGAATTCATGCATGTCTTAGCTTTCATTGATATAAAACAAGGTTTCGGTTTCTTTTTTAACTTCATAGAAAAAGAGAGCCAAAGCGTTGATGTTGAATGACATGTCTTGGTTTTCATTCATATAAAACATGCTCTAAGTTACACTAACTCATCCAATGTTGAATATGGTAACAATATTAGGTATTTACATATTTTTTACAAATAAGGAGCCAAAGTGTTGATGCTCAATGTCAGTTATAAAGGCCACTTGTAATGAAAAAACCATGTCACTCAATGGTTGAGGAGTTTCAAAAAACCCTCTAGCTCAATTGTATAGAAACTTATATTATTTTCTTAATGCTAGGGATGAAAACCACCCTATGTATGGATTTCTTGGTATTTGCATTTATGTTGTGGTTGGTTGAATATTTGCAAACCATCATGGAGTTGAGCAATTTTTAGGCATATCTCAGTTTATTTCCATGATTTTATAAGGAATCGGGGTAATATTTAAAGATTTCAAATTTGTTTTTTAAGAAGTAATCCGGGTGATATTTAAAAGATTTCAAATTCGTTTTTAAAAAAGTGAAAGCTTACATATCCCAATTCAAAATTGAAGACAAATTACCAAGTGATTTTAAATTCATGGCAATTAGTTGCATGGGAGATTAGATATTTGTTTGTTTTTTTGGTATTTATATGGCTTTATTATGGGAAAATACTAATCCAGTCTGTAAATTTTCAAACAAGGTCATTGGATAGCATGTAGAATATCGGTGATCCACGCTATGTATTTCTCTTCTTTTCTTAATAACAAACATAGATGTTATTTAGCCTGTAAATTTTCAAACAAGGTCATTGGATAACATGTAGAATATTGGTGATCAGTGGTATCTATTTATCTTTTTTTCTCAATAACAAACATAGATGCTATTTACACACTTGAATACTCTAAATAGATGTTTTTCTACAAAATAATACATATTTTTTGTGATTTCCATTCCAAGAATGCATTTATTGGTCACCATTAGTTATTATTTGCAAGGTTTTCACCTCTGAGTATTTTGGAAATGAATAATTTTTTTTCTACAAAATAATGCATCTTGTTTTGTGATTTTCATTCCAAGAATGCATTTATTGGTCTCAAATTGTTATTATTTTAAGGTTTTGACATGAATCACCTCAATGTTTTGGAAATGGATTTTTAAGTTGAAAGTTTTGGAAATGGATTTTTAAGTTCAAAGTTTTCCTAAGAGAAACTCCAGTGAATGACTAAAATTGCAAAAAAAAAATTACTTCTATCTTATATGTTACTCTTTCCTATGCTCTTGCCTTATGGCGTTTCCTTTGCAACATGTGGTGCAATTGCTAGTTATAATTTATTTTAAGTTATTTAAGTACAAAGGACAAATGCATTAGTTGTTCAATGATAATGACATTTTACTGAAAAACTCACTATTATTTATAGTCACATCAATACAATTTTTTTATTAATTTTATTGTGGTACATTTTTTCAATTGAATTTAACCATAGTTACATGGATTGTGGTGCAAAAAGTAAAATGAAAATTCATAAATATTATTTTATTGGTTTAACTATTATTTTATTATTTCCTTAGGAGGCCCATTTTAGATCTCAAAATTCCCCTAATGGGTTCAGCAAAGGTTGAGTACATGGCAACGAGTATGGCGAGTTGTGAGGCAGTGTGACTTCACAAAATCCTTACAGAACTATTTTATCTGGAGATGGGCCAATGGTGATTCGCTATGATAATCAAAGTTTTGATCTGGAGACGGGACCAACAACGATTCACTGTGATAATAAAAGTTGCATTAAACTCTCTGAAAATCTTGTGTCTCATGATCGGTCCAAACACATTGAAGATCATATATCACTTCATCAAAGATAGGGTCCAAATAGGTGTTGTGAGATTACAGTTAATGAGTCCACAAAGGAGCAAGTGGCCAAGGTGGAAAATATTCTCACTAAGCCTCTAATGAAAGGGAAGTTTGTGAAGGAATGAGATAAGTTAGGTGTGATAGATAATCCCTTCCTTCCTAGGAGGGAGTGTTGAAGTGTGTGGTATAGCTTTTAAAGGTATTTTGCATAGGCTTGGTGCCTTAGCATGTGGAAGATTATTTATTGCCTCTTTGGGTGCTTGTTTGGTGGAGTGATTTATGTCTTCTTTCCTAAGTCTAAATTAGAATATGTACAATAATTAAATTCAAATAATTATTGTGGAATATTAAGTCATTTTCCAAGGATAAATAATTTAAGTGACTTAGAAATAATATAACCCATTGATCTCCACGATATTCTAGAAGGAATATTAGGGTTAGGGATTTATGCTTAATGAAGACTATGAAAGAAGCCTAGCGAAGAGGTGAAGACAAAAGTGTTGAGAAATCCATGAGCAACTAAATTAGGTGATTTCTCTATCTTTGATAATTGTTTGTGATGTGTTTTTACTTTAACTTGATTAGCTTCTTATTTCTCTTGATTATTATTAGTGTTCTATATCATCAAACAACTACCAAACAATGAAGATCAATGAGACAAGGAGGTACAAAATGTAGGATGTTATCCAGGGCCAAAACCTCTCCTCTTGAGAGGAAAACCCACAAGAATTCTTCTCTTCTTATAGAATCTTCAAATAGAATCTCCAATACCTAAGACCCTTGACAAAGACCCCTCCAAGACCAAGTCAACCTTCCTTCTTGATGAGCTTTCCTTACACATCTTATAGCAATAAAATTTGCCCTTCCAGCAATAGCTTCGACCCCATCAACTTTTCCTACAACTTCGACCTGCTCAAAAACTTCCAGCAACTTTGACTTTCCCAACAACTTCTAGCAACTATGACTTGCCCAGCAACTTCCAACAACATCGACTTGCCTAACAACTTCGAATTTCCCAACAATTTCCAGCAACTTTGACTTGCCCAACAACTTCTAGCAACTTCGACTTGCCCAACAACATTAGAAATCCTAACACAAGAGAGAAAGAGATCCAAACCTTCGATCTTGCTTCTTTTCTTCTTATCCTTGATTTTCGTCCTTTTCCTCTGGTCTTGTTGCTTATTTTTTCCTAGAGATCGAAATTGCTTCTTGTCGTATCCAAATGAGGTCGATTTACTTATATTATATAGGCTTTCCAGGGGTACGAATTGCTTCCATGAGGCCAACTTGATATTTCATGTAGGCTAAGTTGCTTGACAATTTATTGGAGGGTCTTTATGACATTTTTTTACTCTACAAAAATTATCTTTACAAGATACAGCATGCCCAAAGGGGTCTTACATGTATTGTTGATTTTTTGTGTAGCTTGGGAGGTACTCCAAACCATAGTGTTCGAGGGTTGGAGGTCAAAGCGCCACAAGTAGGCTTGTGGGCTTGAAACCCAAGCTTGGGGGTTTTGCACCCATCGATGTTTGGGTCAAAACCATGATGACTTTTCAACATGTGATGGATGAGGATGATAGTGCTCGTCGAGACGATTCTAATGCAATGAGAATCATTTGATTCTGAGTTGTCATTAAGGAGAATTGAATTTTTGAAATTGACAAGTAATTATTGGTTTTCAAGTCATGTAGGCTTGAAGTAAAATTTAGCCAATAGATGTGTCTTTTCACTAATTTGTGCAGCCCCTCATTTGGATATAAATTGAGGGTGATTTGATGTGTTTTAGTCATCCATTAGTGCAACACTTTCCTCACAAGAGCTCAGTCGAGAGAGGTATTTTTTTTCTAGGCCACATCAAAGAGGACTGGACCAGCGTGGGCTAGAGGGTTGTTTTGATGCCATTTCAGGAGCACCGAAATGCTAGAGTGAAGGCCATTGTGCCTTGTTGGAGGGTCGCGGGAGGAGGGATCTTCTTGAGGGTTTGTTTGAGGTGGTACAACCCTAAAAATAGGTTGTCGCAGACTGTTTGGAATAAAGAACAATTGTTTTCATAACAGGGAGGAAAGTCCTTGTTAAGGGCTAGAAACTTCCCATACATTGTAGCGCAGAGGGAGATCCTTTCACTAAAGGACAACCACATTCCTTAGAGGAAATTTTGGGCAGAGATAAGGGTTGGAAAAGGAACTGTCACAAGGCCCTAGTTTGCAGTGGTGGAGCAGCCTTCAAACAATGGACAGAGGTACATATTTTAGTGAATGTTTGCAAGTGTTGGATCCTAATTTAAGGATTAGTCTTGGATCAGTGATAGGAAAACCTGTGGAAGTCAAAGATGAGGGGAAAACCTCATGGTTATATGCCTTAAACCAATGATAGTTTCCATAGTGATTGGGCAGTAGACTTGAGTGGAAGTTTGTTGTGTGTTGGATCAATTTTTTTAACCATTTTTTGGACTGGTTGATGGACTGCTCGAGGAGGCCTTAGGAGTTATTTGGAGGAGGCCACGTGGATTTTTTGGAATCTTACCAAGCAACCAAGGTGACAGCAGGCACATCAGATGAGAAGCAAGAGGATAGTATCAAGGAGAGTTTTAGATGTTCCCTTGATGACAGTTAGATAAATATCCTAGGTGAGTACATGATTGTCTCCCATATTCGTGAAATAGCTCTGTTGGAAATTGGGTTCAACGCTCCCCGTGTGTTTCGCAACATGGACTAACTACCTCTCATGGATCCTAATTCTAGCGATTGTAGCGGAGACTAATGCCTGCAGGTTTTGGTCTAATGACAATCGTGATTCCAACAAGTGGTATCAGAGTGAAAGGTCTCAAGTTCGAAACTCACACGGCTCGCGTTGGGGGGGAGATTGTTGGACATTGGGTTCAACACTCCCCGTGTGTTTCATGACATGGACTAATCGCCTCTCGTGGATCCTAACTCTAGCGATTGTAGCGGAGACTAATGCCTGCGGGTTTTGGTCTAACGGAAATCGTGATTCCAACAAGCTCCTCTATTGCAGAAGAAAAGGGTGGATTGTTGAAGTATGTGGGTAGCCGTGTGTAAGGGTCTCCTAGTTGTGGGGATTCCCTAACTAGGTGCAGATGCTACAATGTGGACTTTGTCTCTCGTGGACTGTTGGAGGGCAGTGTGAGAGAGGAACAAGTGTGGACGAGATTTGACGCTTATGGTCTGCTGGAGGACAACATGATAGTGTCCAAGTTGCTGTCGAAGTGCAGCACCAGTTGATGAGCTTAAGGGTCTGATCAACCAGGAGTAGGTTTGTGGAGCCCGAGACTTGTGTGTGGAGAAGGAATTCCATAACAGATGATGGGCAGTCCTCCTAACCCGTGTTCATTGCGGGAGATGGACATCTTGCAGTGATAAGTGGTAGCCCTTTGTGCCCTATCTTGGTCTTCATCGTTGCATCACAAGAAGACCATAGCGGGCTGAAGTCCTTGAGTGGCTAAGGAGCAGTAGTGGGCAGATTGAGATTTTTTCACAAGTGGAGCTGTGTACAACTTGACAGGAGTCTCAATGTGTTGTTCCCTTGATGGACGAAGGGACAGCTAGAGAGAAGATTGGATAGCCAAGATTCAATGGCGAGATGGACTTGGATCATTGATAGATGCAGGAGCTACAGATCGAGAGTCGAAGGACTGGGAAGGTATAGCGTACGAGAGAGGGTTGAGAGATTGCACTACAGCCAGATGGTCAGAGTATCTTGTTTGTATCTTGTACTAGTGGATGTATGAGGGCCATTATCCCTAGTACAGGAGCACTAGACTGTTGTATAATATGTTGTTAATATAACGAAGTTGGATTGAAAAATTGTAAAAATTTGTCTATATTTTGTGCATATGTGATTTATTGCTATTTATATTCCATTGCGCAAAGTAGTTCTATTGAGATTCTTGGTTTGGTAGTGTCAGAGATTTTAAGTCTCTATCCTAGACCCAAGGTCGTGGAAAATCAACATGGTATCAAAGCATATTTGAGCTGCTTTGAGGGACATTGAATCAGAGTGTGCATAGTAAAGCAACTAAGAGGGAGTTGTCGGTATTTAGATCATGGAGCAGAGGGATCATCTGAAGACATGGTGATGTGGTCTTGACATGTTACATGGCAAGATGGTTTGGGATTTCTGGTGGATTGGTGGTGAGCCTGCTGAACAACAATTTTTTGTAGGGAAGATTGATGATCGTGGACTTCCGTTTATTTTTCATGGATGGTTTGGATAGCTCGAGGGTTTCTTTGGCATGGACGAGATCAAGTTGATCGAGATGGCTTCATGTGATGGACTACAGATTGGCAAGATAGAGTCTTCATTGCATCGTGGTGTTGCATTTCTTAGATTGATGGGATTTGCACAAATGGTATTTGATCCAGGAGGATGAGTGCTTGCAGGACTGAACCAGTCATTAGGAGAATTTTGAGGTCTAAAATGGGGGCCTCCTAAGGAAATAACAAAATAAGATTTGATTACATCATCAAATTTTAGATGGAAAAATGAAAAAACTATTTTTTCAACTCGTATTTTCAACTTATATCCCAAATTGTTTACTCAAATTTTGAGCGAGAGTACTCATTGGATGAAAAATTTAATTCCTCATCCAAGGAGTACCCATGTTGCATGCTTTCGATGGATCCTGCTACACGAAAAATGAGAAATACATGAAAAACGTGATTGTAATCACGTTTTTCATGTATTTCTCATTTTTCGTGTAGCAGGATCCATCGAAAGCATGCAACATGGGTACTCCTCGGATGAGGAATTAAATTTTGCATCCAAAAAATACTCCCGCTTGAAATTTGAGTAAAAAAATTGGGAGATAAGTTGAAAATACGAGCTGAAACAGTAGTTTTATTATTTTATTATTTTTTAATATTTTTACCCTTTTACTTAAAAAATGGTGAATCATCCCCCATTGTTGACATCATCATCTTGAATTGGTTCTTATAAAGTTTATTTTGGTTGTACATTTTTCTTAGGAGGCCCAATTTATACCTCAAAATTCCCCTAATGGGAGATCGTGTAGACTCAGAGGGAGTCTAGCCTCAGAGGGAGCATCCCTATGGATGTTCGGGATCCTCAGGTTCGGATGTGATGAGGCAAAGGCTCTACTGAGATTGTAGGGTTCATCTACAGGGTATGCTACAGTGATGGATTCCAGAAGGGCTAGTGTCATCGTCAGATGATGATGGTTACTTCCTATTCTTGGAAGTACCTCCCTTGCTAAGAGGGAGTGTTGTTTTTTTGTGTAGCTTGGGAGGTACTCCAAGCCCTAGTGTTCAAGGGTTGGAGGTCAAAGCGCTACAAGTAGGCTTGTGGGCTTGAAACCCAAGCTTGGGGGTTTTGCACCCATCGATGTTTGGGCCAAAACCATGATTATTTTTTGACATGTGATTGATGAGGATGATAGTGTTCACTGATACGATTCTAACGTAATGAGAATCATCTGATTCTATATTTTCGTTAAGGAGGAATGAATTTTCGAAGTTGACAAGTAATTATTGGTTTTCAATTCATGTAGGCTTAAAGTAAAATATGGCCAATAGATGTATCTCTTCACTAATTTGTGGAACCCCTAATTTGGATATAAATTGAGGGTGATTTGATGTGTTTTAGTCATCCATTAGTGCAACACTATCCTCACAAGAGCTCGATGGAGAGAGTTATTACTGTTCTAGCTCATAGCAATGAGGACTAGACCAACTTGGGTTAGAGGGTTGACCAATGTAGGTTAGAGGGTTGTTTTGATGTCATTTCAGCAGCACCTAAATGTTGGAGTGAAGGTCATTGTGCCTTGCTAGAGGGCCATAGGAGGAGCCGTTTGTTTGAGTGTTTGTTTGAGATGGGACAACCCTCAAAATAGGTTGTCGTAGACTGTTTAAAGGAGTGAAGGACAGTTATTGTCATAACAGGGAGGACAGTCATTGTTAAGTGATAGACATTGCCCATACATCGCAGCATGGAGGGAGATCCTTTCACTAAAGGAAATTCGGAGTCCTTAGGGGTAATTATGGGCAGAGATAAGGGTTGGAAAAGGGACTGTTAGGATGCCCTAGTTTGTGCTGATTTTGTAGCATTGGAAAGTGTTTCAAGTCTCATATTTTGGGAGGAAGCTTGGACATCAATATTCCAAAGAACCCAGAAACCGTTTGTGGAAATGCCACTTGGATCATGCTTTATTAAAATAATTAATTATTTTGAAGTGATCCCTAAGTCTAAACTTAGGGAAATTAAATAATTAAAGGGTATTAATAAAGCAGAGTGTGAATCTTCTAGAAAACGAAGATCAAGTCATCTTTTAATCACAACCATTGTTTAGAGATCTAATCTGGTTCGTTGATTCATCAATGAGAAGACTATAAGAGAAGGCTTGAGGGTCATTTGGAAAGCAAGTCGGGCATACACTCAATACCTGAAGGAATAGAATTCGATTTCAAAGGGAGAGGTTCTAGAGTGTTAGGATATTATGAAACATAGGAAATAGTTAAGTATAACTTGGTCTAGTGTAGAGTTAGGTAAAGTGTGTTTCTTTACTATGTACATTTGTAGCTTATAATCTGACGATCACAATATGTAGTGATCTAATGGTTCACTCTCTCCTCGGTATTACCGACACTTGATTCGTGGCTTGACACCCGATTGGTCCATGATCTCTATTTAAAGAGCATGGAGGGTCATTTTTCTGATAATCGTTTATGAGAGAAGCTTATGTAAATTTTCTTTTTTATATTAATAAATTGCCTAAAGTGGCCGCGTTGGCTCAGGTCGTGGATTGTTTCCCTCTTCGAGAGTTTTAACCACATCAAATGTTGGTGTACTGATTTTTGATCTGTTTGTGAGTGGTGACCTTTGGTAGTTTATCTAAGTAACTTACCTTGTAAATTCCTACATGGTATCAGAGCCATTTTTAGGGTCGCATCCATTGTTGATCCAAATCCGAAGCCGGTTTGACTACATGCGGCTGTCGTTTTCCAGATCTACTATTTATGATCACTTTCGAGATGGGAAAACTGCTATGTTATGTCCGGAGCGTCTGTTATAGTGAGGAACCCCTTTCATTTCATGTGAAAAGGTTTATGGTTGCCCGAGTTATGTCATTTTAGATCTAGAGGTATAAAGTATCTTTTTTGCAGTTATATTTATTAATCCTTTGGTTTATTCTGGTTCCCTCTGTTATTTTGGTTTATAGTTTTTCTTATTGTCGGATCTATACCCTATTCTGTGTGTATCCTCTTTGCTCTACGTTGTGTGCAATCTTGGCAAATAAAAAACAGGAAGACATGATTTTTTTTGCTATGTATGCTCTTTCCCCGCATTTTTGTGCGATCTCGAGAAATCAAAAACAGTGGAAAAAATGATAGTTGTCGGTAAGACTAACTGGAAATCTAACGTTCTGTCGTAAGGCTTGCATTTCATTTTTTTGTGCATGGATTTTTGTGTGTTTTTTTGCAGGGAAAAACACGCATATCGAAGAAAAAAAATCCATCCTCCTTTCAAACAATTACAGAATCATTTTACTAGCTCACTTGGTGTAAAGTTAGTTTATGAGAATAGAGGTCTTGGGTTTAAGATCCTCTCTCAAGCTTCTTTTTGTAAAAAAAAATCGGTTTTAAAAAGAGGGTTTTATTTCAAAAGCACATGTAAAAGTAACATTGTAAAAGTGACTCTCAATTATTTATAAAAGTGGGTCACATAAAGTAGTTTTTTTAAAGTGAGCTTATTATGTTAAGTTTGGAAAAGAAAGAGATTTTTTTTAAAAGTAGAACTTCATCATCAACTTTCAAACTTTCACGTAACTATTCGGCATCTACAACACATTTTTTTCAAAAATGCATAACTTCTTCATACGGAAGCCATTTTCAAAGCCCTTTTTTTAACCGACTTAATTTTTCGAGATCTTTCCATTGGAGCAGTTGGTTTCAGCCCTTTCATCTTCAGTTTTTTTTTTAAATGGAAAGTTCTTGCCTAGTTATTCTTAATAGCACCAATTATTTCCAATGGCTATCTTACATGGTAGACTTACTTAGAAGTAAAGGGCTTTATAGAATATCCATAGGACAATAAACTAAACCAACTGATGGAGATAAAGCTGCTAAATGGGAAAATAAACAAGATCAAGCACGAGGGTTGATAGGAATGTCGATTTCTCTAGATCTTTGATTTAATATCCAAGAAATTGACACCCCTGATGCAGCTATGAAAAAGCTAAATACTGTTTTTGGCATTCAAAATGAAATTAGGGCCTACTTGCTTGAAAATTAGTTGCTTACTTTGGAACCTAATAATTTCTCCTCTGAAGATTTTTTGTCCAAATTCAAGACCCTTAGACTTATTTTAGAAGGTTGTAAGGTTAAAAAGTAAGATGGTAGCCTTATCTATTCCATTCTTGCTAAGCTTGGCCTTGCATACTCTGTATTTGTTTCCACCTTCCATTCCACTAGAGAAGCCCTCATTTCTCAAGGAACAACCTACAAGTCTCCCTCTTTTGATGCCTTTTGTGATTCTTTGATAAAAGAAAAATAAAAACTCTTACACCTTGGTCTAATTAATACTAGAAAATCTTCTAAGAAAGCCTTAGCAACCCAACAACAACCATATCTAAAGAATCCCAAGAAATAACATCCTAAAAAGAATGGTCCTAAACCAAACAAGGGTCTTAAGCAATTTCAGTCACAAACTGAAAAGCAACGCACCAAACTGATAAGGCAAATAAAAACAAAGGGAAGAAAATAGATAGACATTTAAACTTTTCTAATCGTGATGACCATGTAGAGTCCAAATGTTTTAAGAAGATGGAAACCTTGGAAGCAGCAATGAAGAAGCACCACATCAATTTGGAGAATTCTTCAACTTCATCTTCAGGAATGGAACTTTCTGCTTGTGGTTGTCAAGCATCAATATCTGGTTATGCATTAAATGTATCTTCTTCTTCTCATTCTCATGAGTGGCTCATTGATTTCGGAGCCTCTTACCACTTGGCCAAAAATAAAGCCATGTTTTCTTCTTTAAATGATTGTAACACCAAAAATATCTATGTTGGTGATGATAGATCTCTTAGTGTTGTAGGATCTGGAACCATTCATCTAGATAATGGTCAGTTTAATGATGTATTATGTGTTCCTACCTTGTCCTGCAACCTTGTATCTTTTTATCAGATAACTCATTTAGGTGAAGGGAAAACAGTAGAATTCTCACCTCATGATGTTGTAATTAAGGACCTCAAAGATCCTAAACATATTTTAGTTACTGGAATTGCTGATGATTCCACAAGGTTATATAAGTTTAAAAACTTTGGGTCATCATATCTTCCCTCCTTTTTTGTTGCTCATAATGATGAAGTGAGAAAACTTTGGCATGAGCGATTTGGTCACTTAAACTATCACTCTCTTCAAACTCTATGTAAAGAAAATATGGTGACAGGTCTTCCTATGGTATCTTGTCGAGATGGTGTTTGTTCCGGATGTGTACTAGAAAAACATCATCCGGATAGTTTTGACAAACGTGCCACTTCATGTTGTTTCTTTCTCTGGCTGCAAATACTTCTTAACTTTCATTGATTATTTTTCCAGATGCACTTGGGTATACTTCTTAAAACTCAAGAGTGAAGTTTTTAACATGTTCTTGGCCTTTAAGGCCCTTTTTTAGACACAATCTGGACATCAAATTTTTAATTTAAGATCAGACAATGGAGGAGAATATGTTAACAACAAATTTATCAACTTTTGTACTGAGCATGGCATTCAATTACAACATACTGTTCCATATACTCTGTTATCACTCCAATAATTTCCCAAAGGTTGTTGCTACGTTTAAAAAGAAATATCAGAGGTAACTACTATCCACTTTTGGAGATTAGGATCTAGCCTTCCTAATGCTCAGAGAGGGCTCTCTCTTAATGATTTAACTTTGTTTATTTTAACAGATTTTAGGCTAGTTATGTATGATTGATGGGGTTGATTTTTTATTGGTTTTGGTAGGAAGGTGGAATTCATGATTTCAATGAATAGGTGCCTATCAACTTTCCATTGGGCTATGGAGTCAAAGTTCTTTAAAACAGAACTGAATCAAAGTATAAGGCAAGTGTTACAGGGCAAGGTGGATGGGCAATATTAGATCTCAAGGCTAAATGGTGAAGTGGTTTTTCAATCGGGATCAAGGAGCAATTAATAATTCGTTAAATCAGATAATGAAGAAGGATGAAGGGGTCAATCGGGATCAAAGGGCAATTACGAATCCTCTAAACCAGATATCAGAAGAAAACATAAAATGTACAAAAATTAAGAACAGAGTGTAATTAAACAAATTCTGCAATAAAATTCATGTTATAACATTCAAATTCGGAACACATTTAAGTTTATGGAATCCTTAATAAAAGAACACGAATAATTGAAATTATACTTCACTAATGTAGGTTTTAACCCTGAACAGAGATTATCTATACACGAATCTTATAACAGAAAATAAACAATAGCGAGAGCATAAAACATAAAACAGATAAACACATAGATTTTCCCCTGGATCCCAAATTGGGACTAACGCTTGATTTTTTCATTATATTCCTTTTAGTGTTACAACGTGGTTGTGGACATACCGTAAGCATACATAAACAACCCAATCCATTAACCCGATTAGAACATAACTCGTAGTTCCCTTGACCGGATCTACAAAATGCTTCAAAATGAAAACGCAATTCCCAAACCATGTGCAACATAATAAAAAATATAAAATCCTATGAGTGGAACTGCACTCAAAAAAAAAAAAATTGGGTGCTACGCCTACATCAAACATATATCCGCATGGGGCTAGTCATGGAAAGAATATAACACATACCCAACATTCTCCCACTTGTTGTTTTCTTTCCACAGGGGGCCACAGGAGAGCTTAGTCATTGGGACAATTCTTCAACACCCATTGTTTCTCTACACCAAGAGAACTTCTGAGTGCTCACAGACTTCGTCAATGCATCTGCAACATTCTTCAAAGTGTCCACCTTTACCAGCAACACCCTTTTAGCCTCAACCATATCTCTAACAAAGTGATATTGAACATCAATATGCTTTGTCTTTGAAATGATAAGTGTGGTTTTTAGCCAAGAAAATTGCACTTTGGCTATCACAATTATCTCCATAGCTTGATGTACCAACCCTATACTTGAACACAATCTCTCGCAACCAAACTTATTCCTTATGTTTGCATGAGTGGCCGCTATGTATTCTACCTCTGTTAGTTGAAAGCGCCACTACAGACTGTCTTTTACTCATCCAACTGATTGCACCTCCAAATAGGCTAAACACATACCCACTTGTAGATCTTCTTTGGTCCAGATCTCCAGCCCAGTCTGCATCAACAAAACCACGAATGTCCAACATTCTTTCAAATCCTGGTCTTCCCTGGTAGTACAAGCCATAATCACTAGTGCCACGTAAATATCTGAAAACCCGCTTCACTGCTGTCCAATGCTCCTTCCCTGGGTTTGACATAAACCTGCTCAATACTCCCATTGCATGTGCAATGTCTGGTCTAGTATAGACCATTTCATACATCAGGCTACCCACTTCACTTGCATATGGAACACGGGACATATCCTCCTCTTCTTCTTGTGTCTTGGGACACTGTTCAGCAGACAGTTTTGCACCTACAGGAATAGGAACACTCACCGGTTTACTATCCTGCATATTGAACCTCTGCAATATAGTCTCGACATACTTCCTCTGGTTTAACCAGAGCTTCCTCTTTGCCCGATCTCTCTTAATTTCCATGCCCAAAATATAGTTTGCGGCACCAAGATCCTTCATGTCGAATTTGGAGAACAGTTGGGTCTTCAAATCTTGGATAATTTCTTTGTCATTTCCAATCAACAACATATCATCCACATACAAGACCAAATAAATAACACGGTCACCAATTAATTTAAAATAAACACAGTGATCCTCCTTGCTTCTAGTGAAGCCAAGTCCCCGTATATAGGTATCAAATTCCTGATACCACATCCTTGGTGACTGTTTTAACCCATACAGAGACTTCTTCAACCTGCATACCAGTTCTTTCTTACCCTTCACCATAAACCCTTCAGGTTGCTTCATGTAGATCTCTTCTTCTAGATCCCCGTGAAGAAATGTTGTCTTCACATCCATCTGTTCTATCTCAAAATCAAATGCAGCAGCAACGGATAAAAGTAATCTAATAGAAGTAACTTTGGCAACAGGAGAAAAAATATCACCAAAATCAATTCCCGGCACCTGGGAATAACCTTTCGCTACCAACCGAGCTTTGTATTTCTCCACCTTGTCTTCTACATTCATCTTCTTCTTAAACACCCATTTGCTCCCAATGGGCTTCCTTCCAGCCGGCAACTCCACCAGATCCCATGCATCTTTTTTGTGCAAGGATGCCATTTCATCAACCATGGCCTCCTTCCAGAGTTTTCCATCCTCTGAATCTACTGCCTCCCTGACAGTTCTGGGTTCATCATTAGTTATAGTTAAGGAAAAACCTGAACAGAAAGCAGATGGACTATACCTTTCTGGTTGCCTTCTGTCCCGAACTGATCTTCTCAAAGCTGGAGTTTGTGGCTCTTCATCTTCTGAGTCTTCTTCTGTTGTAGAGTCTGATTCATCCTCCTTTAGCTCAAACTCTATCTTCTCAGGTTCCCTTGGTAGGACTTCATGTTTAACAACATATTTCACTTCTCTAAACACCACATCTCGGCTGTACACAACCTTCCTTGTTTCTGGGTTCCAAAGCTTGTAACCCTTTAAGCCATCCTTATACCCAATAAAGATGCACCTTTCAGATTTATTATCCAACTTGGTCCTTTTCTCCTTTGGAACATGTACATATGCATCACATCCAAATACCCTTAGATGTGAAAGATAGGGTTTCTTACCAGTTCATACCTCATGTGGAGTCTTATCCTCCAACGCTGATGAAGGTGATTTGTTAACTAAGTAACATGCAGTCTCCACTGCCTCTGCCCAGAATTCTTGTCCTAACCTGGTACCACTGAGCATGCTTCTTGCCTTTTCCATCAGTGTTCTGTTCATTCTTTCTGCAACTCCGTTTTGCTGAGGTGTGTATGGAGTAGTCTTCTTCCATGCTATACCACACTTCTTATATAACTCTTCAAATTCCTTCTTGCAAAACTCCCCACCATTATCTGTCCTTAGCGCCTTTATCTTCTTCTCTGTCTGGTTTTCCACTAGAGCCTTAAATTCTTTAAATTTGTCAAAGGCTTCAGATTTCTTCCTCAAGAAATATATCCATGTATTCCTTGAGAAGTCATCTATGAATGAAACATAGTACATAGACTTTCCCAGTGATGGAACTGACACAGGCCCAAACACATCACTGTGCACAAGTTCTAATATCTTGTTTGCCTTCTTAGCACCAGAAGGAAAACTCACCCGATTCTGCTTCCCATATACACAATGTTCACAGAAATCAAAATCCAGAGAACAATTAGACATACCTTCTACCATACCATCTCTATGCAGTATCCGAAGGCCCTTCTCTCCAATATGTCCAAGCCTTTGATGCCATAGCATAGTCTTTTCTCCAGAGATAGCTAGACTTTCCGTCCCACTTTCAGGAACCACAGAACTGTTACACCCATCAATAACAGTGCTACCTTGTAGCTTTTCTGAAGTCCAATGTGACTCCATGTAATACCTGATATGATTATCACAATTCACTCTTAGGTTTTCTCAAACCTTGTTTTTACACTGCATCATCCATCAACTTGCGTCAGTTACGGCCAATGTAAATATGTAACACACGGAAGTGTTCTAATCCTTCCTGTAGCAACTGATTTCATTTTCCGTCAGAGCTTCTGAGCTTCCTATCATCCCTAGGAATATAGCCATCATATTCCTCACTGCTATGAATCACTCCCTATGGGGAGTGAAGTGAAAGGATGCACCCAATTCAATCAACCATGACTCATGATCTACATGTGTATTTGAAGAAGAAGCCAAATACACATCCCCACCTTCATCCAAGGTGGTTTTTGCCTCTGCAGAAGGAGCATCATCAGATCCCTTTCCTTTCTCAGGAGCTTTAGATCTGCATTCCTTTTTGTAGTGTCCTTCCTTTTCGCATTTCCAGCACACCTTTACAAACTTTCCAGGAGATTTAGATCTCCCTCTAGATTTAGATCTCCCACTCGAAACCTTATTCTTGTTTCTGTTTTGGGACCTTCCTCGTACAGATAAGGCATCTCCAATTTGACCCTCCATATTTCTCCGTCTCATTTCCTCCGACAGCAAGGCTGAGACAATGTCATCAAAATTCAAGGTAGTTGTATTGCTACCTAGTGCAATAACCAGACTGTCCCACGAGTCTGGTAGAGAACACAACAAACTGATGCACTTATCTTCATCTGAGATTTTAATATCAACAGATGACAGCTGACTTACCACGGTATTGAAGGCATTCAGATGCTCTGTCACCGAGTCTCCATCCTTCATCCTCAGGTTATACAGCTTTTTCCACAGGAACAACTTATTCACCAGAGACTTAGATTGGTACAAAGTCCCAAGTTTTTCCCACAAATTCTTCGCCGTAGCTTCCCAGATATTCAACAATGGAATCTGACACACACAACCGTATTGTGCTCTTGGCCTTCCGATCCAGTTTCTTCCAGTCTTCATCTGACATTGTCGTTGGTTTAGTACCTGGATCTACCGTGATCCACTGATCTTTATCCACCAGCAGATCCTCCATCTTGAGCTTCTACAACTCAAAACTCTGACCATTAAATTTCTCGATCTCTATCTTTCCGCCACTCGCCATCTTCTTTCACAGCAAGAATCGATCCCGCAGATCTCCCACTGAACAGGGTCTACCACAGGCCCGAGAAAAAATACCTCAACAACAAAGACGTCCCCTTGAAGCCGAAACAACTCCGATACCAAATGTAGGTTTAACCCTGGGCAATTATCTACCTACAGAATCTTATATGAAAAAAAAAAATAGCGAGCATAAAACATAAAACAGAAAAACACATGGATTACTACTGGATCCCAAATTAGGACGATAACAGATTTTCATTATATTCCTTTTAGTGTTACAGCACATATATATACATGCCGAAGCATACATCAACCCCAATCCATTAACCCTGGATTAGAACATAACCGTAGTTCCCTTGACTAGATCTACAAAATACCAGGAGCCGAAAACCATCGTACCCCAAAACCATGTGCAAACTCATGCACAAAACATGGGTGGGTCCGCCTATGAGTGGGACCGCACACCAAAAACAATTTTGCCGGGGCGCTGCCCCGAACCCCGACAGGGGGGGCTGCCGCCCCCCCTGTTGTGCCCGGCGCAACGTACAGCACGTGCAGCTAGTCGTGGAAAGAATATAACACATACCCAACAACTAAGATGGCTCATCACATGAATCCTGTAAAGAAGTTTCTTTATTACTAGTTCAGTCTGTTGACTAGAAATTGGTACAATAACCCTTTGGGAAGCAGATCAGTCAGCTAACAAAATGTTCAGAAGTCCATACTTGACCTGACCAGACTGACTAGGACCCTTAATACTTCATTTGATGTAGTATTCATACAAAAATATTACAAAAATATCTTGTCAACTGACTGGGATTTCTAGGAAAATAAAATATCTGGATGCAAAAAGGTAGTCACACCTTTCTAACTAACTGAAATTTGGCGTTGATTCTCTGCTGGTTAGTTTTTTTGTTTCTTACATTTGTCTCTCTTTCATTCACGTTGTCTGCTCCTTTTACCTGTTTCATTTGTCTTCTTTCATTCACGCTGCTCTTTCACTCTCTATTGTCTCTTTCATTTATCTTCTTTCATCTGTTTTATCTTTCACCTTTATAGTAAATCACACTAACTCTCTTGTGTTTCTATGTTTTTAGTAAAAATGGATTTTACTAAAAATACATATGTAACTTTATGTAAAACAGAAAATGTGTCTTTGAGAGTAATTTGTATGAATTTTTTTGTTGTTGGTGTAGATGTTTTTATCTCTGATAACAATTACTCTCTCTGTTTCAATTGTCTTTTCCTACTCTATTGCTAGTTTATCTTGGTTTTCTTTCTGTACATAAAACTTCTACTGATTAAAGCCTTTGAATTCATATCTCGAGAGTCTGGAGTGAACAGGTTTTGGATCTACTATCAAAATTGTTTATCCAATCTAATGGTCTTACTAATTACCTGTAAAATAAAACAATTGTTAATAAAAACGTAGGTTTGCAGGGAGGAGATAACGGCTTCAGGGAACAAGGAGGTCTGTGGAAAGAGTCTGAACTGCAATGAGGCTTAATCTGGTTGGCAATGGCTTTTAATTTTTCTTTCGAAAATCAACAGAGGTAGGCAAATGGATAGAATAGTGGTGTTTCATTTGAAAACTCTATGGTTTTTCACATGGCGCAGGTGTGGTTTATCGCAATGCGTTTAGAAGCGGATTAGTGGTTTATTGCACAGCACAAGGTGGAAAGGTGGTTTATCGCACGTCAGAAGGGTGGATTGTGGTTTTGGGAATGGAGGGTGCAATAGAATATGGGAATGATGCGTGGCAAGGGAGCATGGGAGGAAAACAACCTATTTCGCATGCCCCCCCCCCCCACCCCCTTGGCTTTAAACCTTTGACTGTCGAGGGATGCGAAATGGCTTGTGGGCCGTTAGATTTTGATAGTGGTGATCGGACGGCTGTCGGCATTTGGAAATTTCAAAAGGAGATGGGTTAAGCGGAGGTTTAAAATAAAAGTGGGGCCAGGGAAATGTTAAGCAAAATTTTAACTATGTAAAAGTGGGGTTAAATTATGAAGTCGGGAAATATATAGGCGGAGGTTAAAGCATAGTGGGTCGGGAATTATATTAAACGGGGGTTTAAGTAATATATTAGGTGGAGGGATTAAATAACAGAGGGTTAAATGAAGTGGGTTTAGGAAATATGTTAAGCCGGGGATTAAAACTAAAGGGAATGTTGGGTATGTGTTATATTATTTCCACGACTAAGAACGCGCCCATAGTTTTGTGCATGGTTTTGTGCATGGTCCTTAATTTCCAGTGGGTAGTCTGCGCCCATGGTTTTGTGCATGGTTTTGCACATGGTTTTGGGGTACGATGGTTTTTCGACCCCTGGTATTTTTGTATATCCGGTCAAGGGAACTACGGTTATGTTCTAATCCAGGGTTAATGGATTGGGGTTTATGTATGCTTCAGCATGTATATATATGTGTTGTAACACTAAAAGGAATATAATGAAAAATCAAGTTGGTCATCCCGATTTGGGATCTAGGGGAAAAATCTCTGTGTTTATCTGTTTTATGTTTTATGCTCTCGCTATTGTTTATTTTATGTTATAAGATTTGTGTGTAAATAATTTCTGTTCAGGGTTAAAACCTACAGGGAAAATGGGATTATATGAAATATACTTTGGAAATATATGAAGCAGGGGAGTTAAATGAAGTGGGGCCCAATATATATTAAGCACGTTCAAACTACGCAAAAGTGGGTTTTGCATGTTTTATTTGAATAATACGGAATTAGTAAAAGGGAAGGGGTTTTTAATAATGGAAATGGGTTTAGAATCAGAGGAAAGAGATATTGTCAAAAGAAAAGGGATTTTGTAAGGGGAAATGGCTTCCAAGAGTGGAAAGAGGGATTTTAGCGAGGGGAAGGTGTTAGAAGGACACTAGTAACAAGGGATAAACCAATGATGCTTTCCATATTTGATGAAAGTATTCTACCTACACTTTATTTACCTTAAGGTTTCTTATTTCCTTTATTGGGTGCATTTGATCTTGCTAACCCTTTTTATTTTATTTTTATAAACAAACTAACATATTTCTAACCTTATATCTTCCAATGGCTCAAATTAAACTTATGAGTTCATTTTATTTTCTACCTAACTACTAATCTGCCAAGATTAAATGGTTTGGTCAAATCTTTATTCACTAACTATCATGACATGAAATTTAAAAGCATGAATGACCAAGATTAAACTGTATGATCATCAAGAATTGTGGCATTTTGGGAAAGATGCACACAATTTTATTTGCAAAGTAAAGTAAACTAAGAGTAGTGGCATTTGAATGTGCCACACTTTCAGAATTTTGTTTCTTTTTTTGGGGTTCATACTTTATATCATTTTTTTATCTTCTTTTCTTTTGGTCCTTTGATTTTTCTTTTAGGACATACCCTCTTTTCAATTTTTAATATGGGAAAACATTTGCAGAAAGAAAAGGTATGTACAATATTACAAGACTTTAACACAGCAAATTCAAAATTATGATCCCTATTATTATAGGACCCTAACATACTCCACAACAAAATGGTGTAGCTGAAAGGAAGAATCACACCTTAAAAGAAATGGCTAATTGTATGCTTCAATCTAAAGGACTTAGTCTTAATTTTTGGGAAGAAGCAATTAATTGTGCAAATTACATAGTAAATCGCACTCCTACTAAGGTTTTAAGGAATGTAACTCCAGAAGAACCCTGGAGCTCAATAAAACCAGATGTAAGTCACTTCCATGTTTTTGGAAGTGAAGCTTGGGCCCATATTACAGATGCGAAACATAAAGCCTTAGAACCTAAGAGTGAAAATGCATTTTTTTTGGATATTCTGAAGATGTCAAAGGATGTAGACTTCTTCAACCAAAATCCAAAAATATAATCATTAGAAGAGATGTAAAATTTGAAGAAAATATATCGGCCTGCGAGCCTAGTTCGGCGGGTGTGCCACCTTTGGCCTGCGAGCCTGATTCGGCATATGTGCCACCTCTTTCTATCTCTTCTATTTTTTATAGCATTCCTTCTAGTTCAGATGATGACAGCGAGGATGACAATCCTCCTCCACCTCTTGAAGATATTCCTTTCACTCCATAGTTTCCAAGATGGGTCTGCTCTACTCGGGATGGAGCAGGTTCTCTTGCAGGTGACCCTGCAGATCGATGACGTACACGTTCTCAGTTCGAAAGAGCCTCTTCCTTATTGGCTCAACTTCCAAAAAATCCTGATCCAGACACCTTTGAAGAAGCTTCCGGTCATCCAAATTGGGATGAAGCTATGAATGAAGAATATTGTTCCTTATTGGCAAACGATACTTGGGATATTGTTCCTCTTCCAAAAGGAAGAAAACTTGTCAAGTGCAGATGGGTTTACAAAACAAATTTTGGACCAGATGGAAAAGTGTATAGACATAAAGCTCGTCTTGTTGCTAAAGGATTTTCACAAGTTGAAGGCATTGACTATAGTGAAACCTTCTCCCTTTTTTCCAAAATGAATTCTATCTGCCTTGTTCTTTCCCTTGTTGCCTCCTTTAAATGGGATGTCCATCAGATGGATGTTAAATCCGCCTTCTTACATGGAGATTTGCATGAAGAAATCTACTTGGAACAACCCCCTGGATTTATCCAAAACGACCTAGCCTTGTTTGCTGCCTTGTGGTGTCTCTCTATGGTCTCAAACAAGCTTCTTGGGCTTGATATGGAAATGGATATATTTCTATTAGATAATGGCTTTTCTAGGTGTCATTCTGACAACGCTATCTACACCAAGAAAGTGGGTGAGTCCATCACCATCCTTGTTCTTTATGTTAATGATATTATCCTTATTGGTAGTGATCCAAACCATATAAACCATGTGAATTCTAGCCTCAAAAATAATTTTGAAATGATAGACTTAGGACACTTGCATTATTTCCTTAGTCTTCAAGTATTGCAATCCAAAGAAGGTATTACCCCTTTCTTTGTCCAAGTATGCATGTGATCTTCTACCAATTTCACGGGGAAGACTATAATCCAACCTTTTCCCTTTCAGTCTAGAGTCAAGCTTTCAGCCACTTGTACTACCCCCGAAGTTGATGCTACCTTATACGAAATCCAGCTTGTTGGTAAGCTTTGTATCTAACCCATACCCATCAACCTTTTCTTTTACATTGGTCTTGATGCTCGGTTTATGCACCAACCTCATGAAAGTCACTAGAAATAATCTAAGAATACTTCGATATATTCGAGGTACAATTCAGTTTGGGATTCATTACGGTGCGGAGCATCTCCATTTTTGATTGGTTTCTTGATTCGCTGATTCTTGTGGTGACCACGATGATCGAAAGTCTCTTGCGGGATATGCTGTTACCCTTGGTTCGGGACCTATTACATGGTCTTGAAAGAAAAAAATTACCATCTCTCTTTCTTCGGCATAAGTAGAGTATCGTGGTGTAGTTGAAGCTAGCGAGGAAGCCATGTGGCTTCGTGGATCACACAATACCGAATTTGGTCTTCATCGGCGGCAGCTCAACTACCTTTGGTGTGATATTGATGTCATTCGGCTATGAAAATATCCGGTTCGACATCGGCGTGGCAAACATTGAGCTTCATATACACTTTATTTCATAAATCTCATTCATGATCGTGTTATTCAAGTGAGTATTGTTCAACCAATGATCAAGTTGCAGGTAATATCTTTTATGAAGGCTCTCACAAAAGCGAGTTTTAGAGTCGATCTATGCTTGGGGCTCGGGGAAAGTTATCATTAAGGGGGTATAGGCTCTAATGCCTCCTTCATTCTCCTATTGTGTCACCTTTGTAAATCCTTCAATCATATCCCAAGTTGTTCTTAAGGGGATGTTAGGATATTTCGACACATAGGGAAATAGTCTCCTTTTGTGTAAAATTTGTAAATCCTTCAATCCTATCCCAAGTTTTTCTTAAGGGGGATGTTAGGACATTAAGATACATGATATTTAAGTATAACTTGGTCTAGTGTAGAGTTAGGTAAAGTGTGTTTCTTTACTATGCACATTTGTAACTTATAATCGACGATCACGATGTAGTGATCCAACGATTCACTCTCTCATCGATATTACCGACACTTGATTTGGCGAAACTAACACACGATTAGCCCATGATCTCTATTTAAAGAGCATGGAGGGTCATTTTCCGGTAACCATTTATGAGAGAAAAGTGATGGCAATTTCCTTTTTTATATTAATAAATCGCCTAAAGTATGGTTGTGTTGGCTCAAGTCATGGATTTTTCCCTCTTCGAGGATTTTAACCACATAAAAGGTTGGTGTAATGATTTTTGATACGTTTGTGAGAGATGACCTTTGGTGTTTGATCTAAGGAACTTATCTATAAATTCCTACATAGAGCGGAGTTGCAAAGACGAAGGAGGAAGGGAAGTCGGCAAAGGAAGTAGAAGGCGAGAGGAGGCCTTGGAAGGGACAACGACGAAACCTTGGTCCTTCATGCGAGTCACGTATTCCAATGCAATGTTGCGCCAGAAGGCCACACAAAGTGATGACATAGAAGGAGGAAGGGTGCCTCCAATGTGTCGGTAGAAGGGGTTCGGAAAAATTATCTCGGGTGTATTCTAGTCATCTGCTCGTCAGAATTTTGTAAATGATTTCCACTAATGAAGAATAATACAAACCCTCATCGCACCATCGGTTTCCCGCATTGGGTTTTTCGAGGAAAATTGTCCAAATAATTGTGTTCATGTGATTGTTTCTATTGCATTATATGTGTTCTATTTGATTTTAAGTTGCTTATGATTAAGTGAATATTGCCGGGTTGTGTTTATTTACAGAATTTGCGAAAGTATCTTGTAAATAAATTATCATAAATAAGTATGCGAAATAAATCAATCACTACGGTAGTATTTTAGCTTGAAAATTTCATAGTTTGCGGCGGTGGGCTTGACCTTTAAACAATGGACGGTACGTATTTTAGCGAATGTTATCAAATGTTGGATCCTAATTTACTTGATCAGACTTGGATGGTCGTAGAAGCTTGTGGAAGTCAAAGAGGAGGGCCAGACCTCATGGTTATATTCCCTAAACAAGTTATAGTTTGAGTGATTGGGAAACATACTTGGAGTGGAAGTTTGTTGTGTGTTAGGTCAAATTTTTTGACCATTGCTTGAATCGGTTGATGGGCCACTTGAGGAGGCCTTAGGATTTTATTTGGAGGAGCCCACGTGGATAGTTGGGAAAGCCTACCAAGTGACCAAGGTGACGGCGGGAACATCATATGAGAGGCGAGAGGACAATAGCAAGGAGGACTGGCCCGATGTTCCCTTAATGACAATTGGATAGATGTCACAGGTGAAGACACGATTTTGCCCCGGTTGTGCAACGGCTCCTCTATTGTAGAAGTAAAGGGTGGATTGGTGAAGTTTGTGTGTATTCGTGTGTAAGGGTCTCCTAGGTGTGAGGATACCCTAACTAGGTACGGATGCTACGGCGTGGACTTGGTCTCTCGTGGACTATTGGAGAGGCTTATGAGAGAGGACTGAGGAGTGTGGACGGGTGGAGCAGCATGGTCTGGCGGAGGACGGCGTGATAATGTCCAAGTTGGTGCTGAAGTGCGGCGACTTGATGGACAAAGGTGACTACTAGCACGGAAATTGATGAGCTCAAGGGTTTGATCAACCAAGAGCGGGTTTATGGGCTTGGACTTGTGTGTGGAGAAGGACTTCTCTGACGGATGATAGGCAGTACTCTAGCCTATGTTCATTAAGGGATATGGGCCATCTTCTGATGATAGCCCTTTGTTCCCTATGTTGGTTCATCGTCGCGGCGCGGGAAGATCATAGCGAGCTAAAGTCCTTGAGTCGTTAAGGAGCGAGAAGTGGGCGATTGAGTTGTTCACAAGTGGAGTTGTGAACAATTCGACGAGTCTCGATGTGTTGTTCCCTTGATGGACGAAAGGGACAACTAGAGAGAAGAAGATTGGATAGTCGAGATGTGTACAGATGGACTTGGAGCATTGATGAGGCAAGAGTTGCGGATACGGAAGTGAAGGACATGAAACCAAGTACAAGGTACAACCCAGGAAATTTGAGAGATTGCACTACATCCGGATAGTCACAGAGTATCTTGTTTGTATTTTGTACTAGTGTATGTATGAAGACAGCCTCCTTGGTATGGGAGCCCTATATTGTTGTATTATATGTTGTTAATATAACAAAGTTGGGTTAATTGTAAAAAATTGTCTATATTTTGTGCATGTGTGATTTACTATTATTTATATTCCGTTGTGAAAAGTAGTTCTTCTGAGATTCTTGGTTTGGTAGCGTCGGAAATTTGAAGACTCTATCCTATACCTAAGGTGGTGGAAAATCAGCATGGATGACAATGACTCTTTTGCTTCATAATTCTATGACAAACCTAGAAGTACTCAATGGTCACTGGAAACTGCAATTAAATTTACCTTGAGCATGAAACCCATGCATCAAGAATGAAAATTAATAAATTTCTTTTCTATTTTCATCAAATACATAAAATCGAGTTTACAATAGACATTATGAAGACCGAACCTACTTACATGTTTCAACGGTCCCTCTTAACTATGGATGTATTCATAATCCATACATGGTACTTGGACATTCTCATGCGAATAATTTCATAAGAAGAGACAAATTTCTACGCCATCTCATAAGTTATCATATCAACTTATATGCTCAGTGCATCTTATCATACCAACCAACATTGTCGAGATAGCAAGGCCTTGACTAATAACTCTATATATCCATAAGATTAGAGCACAATGTTGGTGAAACAATGACTGATAGACACCATCATCGTTGTCGCTTAAGGCACATACCCCACCTAGATGTTCACAAGGTATGTCCTTCCTAGGAAAAATCTTGTCTTGGAATAACACATCCTCGGAATTTCCTCTTCGACTACTCTTACCTATTAGATTCCCTACCACATCCTCAAGAATCTCGAAGACTACAGATGCTTTTAATCCTTCCATTCTTTTTCATAACATGAAAACAGAACGATGTTTCTATCTCTCCCTATCAACTAGGAGGATATACTCATTCTATAAAAGGAATATCCACGAGCTCCTTCTTAACTAGGAACTTTCCCAGTCTCCCTCTTAACTAGGGACTTGTTTCCAACACATCGGTTATCAGCTCTTTGTTGGATATCATGGAACTATTAGTTGCTAATAGGGATCCTCCTTTCAATGCCATTAGCAGATTTATTCTCATGGATCCTTCATCTTCTAGGGTATTATTCGTAGGGCATGGAGCCATCTTCTCTATCACTTTTCTTTAACGAACCATAGGGTTAGACAATAGTCATGTCATCCTTTTCTTCATCGGAAAGTGATCCTCTAGTCCACATTTGGATTTTCCTTCATACAACTACATCTTTCGGGTTATTTTCTTTCGGCATCTTCATCCAATCTCAAGAGTACTAGTTGTAGACGACATCTACAACTCTTTTTTAGCTCAACCTTGTTTTCAACCCAACCCGAGATGTTTCAAAAATAAAAATGAACATCAAATCAAAGTTATTTCATGATAGCCTTTTAATTATGACATTAGAGGAAATTTCAACCTAAAATGGCCTCCTAAGGAAAAATAATAAAATAATAGTTAAAATAATAAAATAAAAGTTACTCATTTTGGAGGAAAAAGAGAAAACTACTTTTTTAATTGTATTTTTGAATTATCTCCTTATAGGTTCACTCAATTTCAAGTGTAAACACTCATTCGATGTGGAATTAAGGTTCTGTCTAACGAGTTTTGAGAAGACACACATTGATAAAAATTGAAGATACATTAAAAATGTGTGTTTGAACACGTGTTTTTAATGTATCTTTAATTTTATCAATATGGGTCTTCTCAAAGTGTGCATAGGTACTCATTAGATGCGAATTAAATTCACACATCTATGAAATATCTACACTTCTAATTTGGTGAAGCACATAAGGAGATAAGCCAAAACACAATTTAAAAAAAAAAAAACAAAACAAACAAAAAAACAAAAAAACAAAAACGAGTTTTTATTGTTTTCCCTCAAATATTTACATGTACCTCTTTTTTAATTTAAAGGATTTGGATAGGTTTACATATTATGAAGCATGGAAATTATTGAATTTTTCTGTGTGGGTATATCGGGCTAAAATTTCCTCTAATGCATCTTCTTCTTGCAACATTAACATCCTACATATGTATGAACCCATCTCAGAGACGTTCATTACCAAGATCATTATTTTGCGAGTATCCATATCGGGGTCTTCATACCTTCTTCTTCTGTGGGGGAATCATACAGTTGATTTCTTCTAAGTTATGGGATGTTGAGTTGCACTTCACTTATCTTACATGAATATGGTTGTATCTTTCTTGAACTCTTTTTCTTTCTTCACATATTGCTTTAGGAACTTCACCATATGGTTCCTTCATTGTAAAGATTTTAATTCTCAACCCTCATCTTCCATATGAGGTCATATTGTGTTTATTTCATCCTATCAATATGTCGAAGAGTTCAATGCATATTGTTTACATGCCTTCATGCATCATTCTAATGGAATAGATCCTTCTTATTCAATCATGCCTCCATGAATAGAGCATTCAACCGTATATTGTTTGGCATTGATGTCACTCTGGCTGTGATATTGTTGATCATATGTGTGTATTGAGTGCTTGGTGTTGTATGATTGGTGATTGTCTTGTTAGTTGGCATTGATTTCAGCATCAGTATGGATAGACTAGTGAAGATGATGTGTTTGTGGTTGTTGAGAGATGGATTCGGTTTGTATTGAGTTGCTTAGAGATGTTGTTGTTGTAGGAGGTTGGAGAGTTTCTCATGTTGTGTTGATTGGAGATGTTGTGATTGCAAGTGGTTTTAGTGTTGTCTAGATGATGCATATGTCTCTACATATCTCGAAGACAATGGATTTTTTCTACATGTGTTCGATTGTGGTGCTTGTCATTGGTGCTTCTTCAGAGTGATGGAGTCAATTGTATGCTGATGTTGTTACTTGGTGTTGAGTTGTTTCTACGAGAGATGGAGGTGTGTTGCTGCAGAAGTGTTAGAGATCTTTCTGGATGATAATGGTGTTGTCAGTTTTCTTGAGGAGTTGCGGTGTTGGTCTTGGTTCTACGGTTGGCGAATAGGTCTTCCATGTCATTGACTTGTTCCTTTCCTATTCATCGATTTGCGAGACTTGACACGAGGCTTGGAGGAGTTTTCAGAGGCAGGAAGATGTTACAATGAGTGGCGAGATTTTGGAGTGAAGAATTAATGCTTTCCCTCAATTTATCCCTAGTCGCATGCGTGTTGAGTCCAAGGGAGGGCGGGAAGACGCATTGCGCATAGACGGGGTCCAAGAGCGGTTCTAGACCCGGTCGCATAGATTACTTTGCTAAGGAGTGACGGAGATGTATTTCACAAGTTTTCTCCACGATCCCTCGCGTTGATCAACTAATTTTTGTGTTGTGTGATGTTATTGATCATAAATTTTGAGCATATGGTGATAGGAAAAGTTGTTCCCAGGACCTCCATGGGTTGATTAAAGTTGAAAATATAAGGCTAATGGAGTTGATGAATTGGCAGAATTTAAATAGTTGAATCAGGATCAATTTGTATATGAACAAAATTGTGATGCAATAGTTGAGTATTGTTGAGGTTGAGCACATGATTCATATACATATTGGAGGAAGCTCGTTGTGAATTAGTTGATTATGCAGTTGTTGTGTGGAGTGAGTGAGACTTTGGAGAAGATTATGCAAGTTGTGTGTGTTGTCTAGTGTAGAATTTTTGAAGCAATTTGTAGTTGTAGTAGCACTTTGTTAGTATGTTTTAATCGCAGTATTTATGCGGTGAGTGAAGTGTTGAAGTGTGGTTTGATGTAGTGATTGAGGAGATTGTTTTCAGTGGTGTGGAGATTTTTTAGCCAGTTTTTTGAGTTGACTTATGTTGCAAATTTTTCATTGACGATAACATGTTATGTTGTTGCGAGTGCTCATGTTGAGCAAGTTTTAGAGACTCCGATACGAAAATATGAAACGAGGCTCACATGGAGGGAGAGCGGAAAGGCATGGAGGCTTTGAGTAGACAATGACTTCGTGGTCGTAGAAGAAGTTTTCGTCCAATGGTGGTTGGATAGTTCCGGAAGAAATTAGGCGAGTCTCATTGGTCGTGATAGTACCAGGCCCGAAGTCGTAAATTCATTTGTTAATTCAAGAGTAGCCCAGGCGAGGATCGGTGATTGTGGTGGCCTTGAGTGGATGGTAGTCCATAGCTGCGAAAAGGAAATGGTTTACTCTCTGGAAATGTCAACATATTGTGAAAGAAGTTGAGTCTTCTAGCACATAGGAGTGATCTTATCCATATATAATTTGTTCGGCGGTTAATGAAGAATTGAGCGACGCTAGCGACGGCAAGGTGGTTTTTCTCACAGGAAGGTTTTCCACTAGCCATGTGTCTATTGTGTTGATTTTATTTTATGGTTGCAAGTTTATTTTGATGCTTAGATCTCATAGTTTTGTGTTTCAATTTGTGCATGTGGTTAAGGTTAATTTTAGGAGAAAAGTGCAAGAGTGTTCACACTATTGATTCACCTCCCCTTTACTTGCCCTCTTGAGTAGTAGTTTGGTTTCCAACAATTGGTATCATAGTGGAGCTCTCAATTGCAATTTGATCGTTGGAGAGTGGATCTTGGAGATTTTAGCGGAAATTTTTTGCAAATTTTCCGAAATGGATCAGCAAGGTATTCCAATACTTCATAAAGGTAAATTTACAATTTGGAAGATTTGGTTCATATTTTTTGTCCATTCATGTAGATATTTTGCTATCAGTTGAATATGGAGTTAAAGACAAATCTAATGATTTAGATAAAGGATTATTTTGAATGACATTTCAAAATCTGATGACATGCATGTGAAGCATTGTGACTCCCAAATAAATGTTGGACAAGATGAAGAATTTGTATCTTGGAGGAAAATAACATTTTCAAAAATGGAGAAAAAATGCAAAGGATTCTACTTTTATTCATGGGTAACTAATCAATCCTCCTCACCTGCAGAGATGAAGGCACCCTAGTGATTGAGTGATAGATCGAGCATCGGTGATCACCAATCCAGGTGAGCACTCGGCAGAGATTCAAGGCTCATGGATGAAAAGAAAGAGTTGGAGGATAAATGCAGCTCAGGGGTGAAACAAAGAATTTCTACGAAGAGAAGAATTGAAGAGATTCAAAACTAGTGATCAAGTGTCAACAAGCAAATATGTAAATTGTTGAAGCACACAGTTAGAGATAAAATAAATAGATCCATGAGCCATGCAAGAAGCGACAAAACAATTGAATAAGGCACGAAGAAGAATAGAATTGGGAAGTGTTTTATGTGTGGAGTTCGTGGACACATAATAGCAAGTTGCGAAATGGAAACATCGACTCTCTCTGACAAAGGCTGACCAAAAGGATAAGTTGCATCAAGCTTGCATGCGAAAAGAAGATTTCCATTTCTCGGGTACTCAATAGTCCTTTTTCATGGTTATTGTTTCTCATGCAATGGATTTTGGCCATAGGGATATTCAGCTGCATGGGGCACATGCAAGGAATGGAAATTATGTTAATAGAAGACATTAGCCTATTCTATTCCTTGGTCACATTAGATGTTTTATGTCCGATAATATTGGCCACAAGGCAGGGGGCCCATAATTTCCATGTATTTTGGGGGAATCAACCGAGAGGATGATATGCAAGGCAGTGACATGAGAAAAATGATCAACATATGAAAGTTTGGAGGGAGAAGGAGCAGTAAGAAGCTCACCCTCCAAAAGGCGGGGTCGGTATGGTCTCGAGGGGCATGTCGCGCATTATGAGTTGCAAGAAAATGGCAATTAATGAAATGTATGTGGGGAAAGATATGAGAGGAACTAAAATATGTGTTTCTATAGATGCATGTATTCGGGGGGAGTCCTTGAGGTTTGAAGCGTTATTTTCATTTTTGCTCTATTTCTGTTGAATTTGTTTTAGTTTGAACAACCATGCATATTGATAGTTTTGAAGCAACTATATGTTTTTTGGAGATTGATGGAAGATCACACATTGGAGGTATTTGTTGCTTCTAATGACTCAAAAAGTGTTAGCATTGTGTTCCTATGCATTGCATATATTTGACATTGAATTGATGCGGGGAATAATTTTGTTGTTGTTGGCATATAGTAGCAAAGACATATGTTTGCATGACATATATGGTATATTGATGAAGATCATATTGTTAGATGATATTTATGTCATATGTTTTCATGCATGTGTAGCTATTATGGAGATCGGATAGTGTGATTGGGGTTAGATCATCTAGAGTATGCATATTATTGCTTATATTTATTTTTCTAGATGTATCATGTTGCTACTCATGTGTTGATTGGATGGATGAGATATGAGAAGGATGATTATTGTTTCTCATGATATTTGTATGCGCATTGTTGATATGTATTTGGACGAATGAGAGGTGATGATGTATATTTTTGCTCATGTGTACTGGGTATACATGTTTTTATTTGCTCACTAATTTGCTTGCTTATACCTGCGTGATGATATGTTTCTCACCTATGATTAGGGTGTGTTGTTGTTGCATGTGATATGTTGTTGTAGGTTATCGGTTGCTTTTGTTGTAGATGTACATGTGGAGTATGATGATGATGAAGGTATCCTCATTTATGGAATGGTGATGGCCAAGGTGTTGAGTGGCCTAGCACTAGCATATGATGTTGTTAGTCCCTCTACACATTGGCGAGTATAATACGTGTATGTTTTTTATGCACTTTCCATGTATTGCATTACTACTATATAGAGCATATGTTGATGTTCATTGTTGCCATGTACTCATGTTATTTCATGTTTTGGGCATGTATTGATGATAAGCACCTTTGTGGGCAATTGTAAAAGACATGTACTATCATTGTTTCATCTTTTGCGCACATTGCTCATGGAGAGACCCATGGTGTCTAGTATGTATTTCATTTACTATGTATGGGTCCATGGAGTCCGAGTCATGTATTATGATGTATATCATTGATGTAGCACTACTTTAGGTGCATAATGTAAACTTGGGTCCATAGTGTCATGGTTGGTGATAGATGTAAAGGAGTCATATGTCGGTCCTATGTACTTGTCACAACTATGTATATGCGTCATGAGGCATTGTATTGTATTGCCGCTTCATGGTATATACGGGTCCAAGTCGGTTGGAGTCATGGTCATGAGGATTAGTCTTGCATTTGGCAAGGAAGCTTATTACGTGACGAAGTGTATGTTTCCGGCTCATTACATGCTTAGAGCATATTGGATTTTATAATTGACATAGCATTAATTTCTGTCTAGATGAAATAGGTAAACATACTTTATTACCTACTTTTTTTGCTTAGCATAAAAACCACTAGATTTTGAAAAGTGGTGATGTAGAATCACCTTCACTTCCATTTTTAGCACATTTTTGACACTCTAATATTTTTTATTTATGAAATATGAATATTTGTTTTAAAATGTTAGTGATTTTCATGCTAATTTTGAAAGCGTATTGATGTAGCATCAACTTTTTTAGAGCGGTGTAAATTTCATGCTAATTTGAAAATGTTGAATAAAACATCAACCTTTTTTTTTTAAAGTGGTGATTTTCATGTTGGTAATAAAACACAAAACTTAGATATATATATATATATATATATATATATATATATATATATATATATATAAACAATAAAAAAAAAAAATAAAAATGTAAAAAAAAAAAACAAAATTAACTCGTAACAATAAAAAATTTAAACAAAAATAAATAAATAAAAAACAAAAAGCAAAAAACAAAAAGCAAAAAACAAAAATATTCGAAAATTATATCAAAAGAAATGACAAAATTTGAAGAAAAAAAACCTTTATAATTTAAAAAAAACAAAAACAAAAACATATTTTTCTAAGTTATTAAAAAAATCCATATAAAAATAAATAAATTAAATTAAATTAAATTTAAAATAGAAAATTTAAAAATAATTTAAATTACAAAAATAAATTTAGATTAAAAAAAATAAATACAAAAAAGAAAAATTTAAATTTAAAAATTTAAATTAAAAGAAAAAAATAATAATAATAAGAAAACAAAAATACAAATTTTTAAAATTAACAAAAAAACAAATTTAAAAATAAGTGTTAATTTAAAATTGAAAAGAAAATTAAAACCAAAAAAATTATAATAAAAAAACTATCATTAAAAACAAAACAAATATCCATAAATTCTTGTTTTTTTTTTTAAATGAAACAATTTATAAATTTTAAAAATGAAAAACCAAATAAACTAAAAAATTAAAAAATAATAATAATAATAATAATAAATTTAATGAATAAATTTTAAATTTTAAAAAACAATTAATCTAAAATATTAAATTTAAAAACAATTATAAAAAAAACAAAACAAAACAAAAACAAAAAATTAAAGAAATTAAATTTAAAATAAAAAATTTGAATTTAAAAAAAAATAATAAATAAATAAATAAGTAATTAATTAATTTAATTATATATATATATATATATATATATATATATAAAAAAAAAAAAAAATAAATTATATAAAAAATAAAAAAAAAAAAAAAAAAAAAAAAAAAAATCATGTGCCAGTGGGCCTCTCGCTCGGCCGGACTCCCGCCGCCACGGGCGGGGCGGGTCCGTGCCCTCGAGGCCAACTCACAGGGGAATCGGCCTCTCGCGCGGGGAAGCGATTCCGGGGAATCGTCCTCGCGTCGCGGGAGGGCGATTCCGGGGGCCATGCGAGACGATTCTAGGAATCGGCCTCCGTGGCCGAGGCCGATTCGGAGTGCCCTCCGCGCGGGAGGCGGGTCCCGAATCACCCTCCCGCGTCCGCCGGGAGGGCGGTGCGGAATCGGCCTCTCGCCGTGGGAAAAGGCGGTCCCGTCGACCTCGGGGCAATTGCCATAATCGACCTCCCGCCGCGGGAGGGCGATTCCGGTCCCGGCCTCCCCGCCCCGCCGGTGGCGGCCTTGGTAATCACACAGGCGGGAGGCGGGGTGAGCGCGCCACCATGAGCAAATTCATTTTTTTTATTTTTGCTTTTTTATTTTTATTTTTATTTTTTAAATTCAAAAAAATTTTAATTTTTTTTAATTTATTTTATATTTTATTTATTATTTATTTTTTAATTTTTTTTTCTAAATTTTGTTAATAATTTTTATTAAATTTTGTATTTTTTAAATTTAATTGATTTTATTTTTATTTTATTTTTTTATATTAAATTTTATGTTTAGTTTTTCATTTAATTTTTTAATATTTAGTAATTTGTATTTTTTTTTTAATTTATTTGAATTTAATACTTTTTTAATTTTTTATTTTATTATTATTTTTTTAATTAGATAAAAAAATTATTTTTATTTTTATTTCAATTAAAATTGTGTATTTAAAATTAGATTTTTTTAGTTAAACTTTATATTTTCAAATTAATTTTTTTTTATTTTATTTTTTTATTTAATATATTTTTTTTTTAATTTATTTTTTTCAAAATTTTCAATTTTAATTGATTTTTAAAGTTTTTTAACTTTTATTTTAACAATGTTTTTTTTTTTCTTTATATTTAAAATTTATTTTTTTTTTCAAAATTTATTTGTTTATTCATTCATTTATTAAAATTTAATATTTTTTTTTAATTTAATTTGTTATTTTAATATTAACATTTTTTTTTAATTTAATAAAATCTAATATATATTTTTAATTTAAGTTCATACATATATATATATATTTCTTTTTTTTTATTTTTTATAATTTAAATTTAATATATTTTTTTAAAATCTATTTGTTTTTTAATATATATTTTTTAATTTAATATTTTTATTGTATTTTATTTTCATTTTTTATTAATTTTTTATTTTAAAATTTATTTTTATTTTTTTTAATTTAATAAACATTTTCTTTCTTTTTAAATTTAATTTCTATATTTTATTTTTTATAATTTCTTTTTTTTTAACTTGTTTTTCTTTTTTAATTTAATATTTTTTTTTTTTTCTTTATATTTTGAAATTTTAATCTTTAATTTTTTTTTATTTTTTATTTTTATTTTTTTCTTAAATTTTAGGTTTTTTTATGTTTGAATTAAAATTTTTATTTGGTTTTATTTTTATTTTTTATTCCTATATATTTTTAAATTTTAAGCCTTAAAATGTTTTTATTTTTTTAATTTATTTTTTTCTTAAATTTTAGGCTTTTTTTTTAATGTTTGAATTTTAAAATTAAAAAATGTTATTTCTATTTTGAAAAATGTCAAAAAAAAAAAAAAATTGTTATTCAATCGTCAGTTGGTTTTGTTTTGAAGGTGTTTTTTCAATCATTTTTCAAGAAACAGTTTTGTTTTTAGCATAATTTTATAAAATGTTGAAATTTGACCTTCAAAAAAAACCAAGTGCGTCAGATTTACTTTTGTTTTTAGGTGTTTTTTCATGTTTTGAGTCTTTTGGGCTAAGGTTCCCGTTTTGAGGTCATGTTACCTATTTCATCGATAACGATGTTATTGGTTAGAGATTTGTTAGCCGATCGGTTTCCTTGTCTTCTTGCTTATCTTCAAGGAGACACTTCTTTGGGTTGCATGCATGTGGTGTTGAGTATGACGGAGAGAATGTCTCTCATCTAGTCACATTATTGGCATTGTACTTCGGTGTTTGTATGGCCCTTTGCCATTGATGTCAAGGGAGATTACGGATTGATGAGTCGGCCTCACATGTTGTATTGAGGTTGACATCAATGCCAAAGGGGTTGTTTGCATTATAGTGTTGGAATTGATGTCAACAAGCTCTTGATGTTGTTGTTCGTATGCATGTGTGATGAGTGTTTGGTGTTGGATGATTGGTGATGGTCTTGTTAGTTGGCATTGATGTCGAGATCCTATGGCTATACCATTGGAGATGTTATGGTGACAGGAGATGGATTCCGGACATGTTGAGTTGTTTGGAGATGTTGTTTTGCGGGGGAGGTTAGAGAGTTACTCATGTTGTGTTGATAGGACATGTTGTTTATTTCCTGCTGGTGGTTGGAGGCGTTGCTCTAGGCGTTGCATATGTCTCTACATGTCTTGGAGACATTGAATTGTTGCTACATGACTTCGAGTTTGTGATTGCTTGTGTTAGAGGTGCTTCTACCGGTGATGGAGGCGATTTGTATGTTGCTACGTAGATGTTGAGGTTGTTGCTACGGAGATGGAGACGTTGCGAAAAGGAGTTAGAGATGTTGCTACAAATGTTAGAGATGTTGTGGTTGTTGCTTGGGGAGTTGAGTGTTGGTCTTGGTTCTAAGGTTGGCGAATAGGTCTTGCAAGTCATTGACTTGTTCCTTGCCTATTCATCGATTTGCGGACATGACACGGAGGCTTAGGGGAGTGTTAGGGAGGGCGAGGAAGATGTTCCAACGAGGTGGCGAGAGGTTATGGAGTGAAGAATTGATGTTTTCCTTAGTTTTAGCTCCCGGTGGCATGCATGTTGGTCAAGGGAACATTTGGAGAGCCATAGTCGCATGCATGTTGAGTCAAGGGAGTGGTTGGAAATCCATAGTCCCATGGAGACATGGCCAAGGGAGTAATTATAGCCCTAGTCGCATGGATGATATTGCGAAGGGAGCGGCGGGGATTTCAAGAGTTTTGCTGCATTCCCTCGCAATGATCGGTAGATGTTTGTGTTGTGGCGATATTATTGATCGAAACTTTTTCGCATATAGTCAAAAAAGTTAAGTGGGACCTCCGAGAAGGCGATTAAAGTTGAAATATCAAAAAGGCTAATGGAGTTAGTGGTTGATTAAGTCAAATGAGTTGAATTCGGACCAAATCTAACATATGCACATAGTTTTGATGCCTAGTCGTTGTGGTGGTATTGAGTTGAGCACTTGAGTTCATATACATATTGGAGGAAGCTCATTGTGAGCTAGTTGATTGTTTACTTGTTGTGGAGTGAGTAAGACTTTGGAGAAGAGTACGCAAGTTGCATGTCTTGTCTAGTGCGAAATTTCGGCCGGTTGCAGTTGTAGCAACATTGGTGAAGTATGTTTTAAAAATGATGTTTATACGGTGAGTGAAAGCGTTGAAGTGTGGTTTGATGCGATGAGTTAAGGAGATTGTTTTCCAAGTTTGGTGTGGAGATTTTTGTATGGAGTTTGCTTGCGACTTGTCTTTTACAAATTTGTCGTTTGATGAGCTTTGATGCTATGTTATTGCGGTGCTCATGTTGAGCAAGTTTTAGGACTCTAGTCTAAAAATATATGAAATGAGGCTCCATGTGGAGGAAGTGAAGGCATGACGGCTTTGAGTGAACGGTGACTCGGCCAGTTCAATAGAAGGAAGAGTTTTCTTTTTTGTCCAATGGTGGTTGGATAGTTTGGCGAAGTGGGCGAGGCTCATTGGTCGTGATAGTACCAACGGATCGAGTTTGTAGAGTCATTTTTGGTCGGGAGTAACAGGAGTGAGGATCGATGATCATGGTGGCTTCAACGAATGGTAGTACATACATCGAGATAGAAACGGTTCTTGTACGAGAAGGGTCGGCGTACGTGAAAGAATTTGAGTCTTTCAACTCAAAGGAGTGAGCTTATCCATATATAATTTGTTCGGCAATTAATAAAATAATTGAAAGCGGTGCAATAGCGACGGTGTGGTTTGCTCGGGGAAGGGTTTTCCACGGACATACTTATGTCTATTGTGTTGATTGATTTTATGGTTACATGTTTATTTTGATGCTTTGGTCTATGGTTTTTTGTTTCGGTTGTGCATGGATTAAAGATCATTAATTAGATAAAATTGTTTAAGTGCTCACACTATTGATTCATCCACGACCTCCACCCCACCCCCACTCTTAGTAGTGATCTAATTTCCAACATTATACGCAAATGCATGATGATATTACTTTCTACCAAATATATACATACCGCTTCCTCTTTTGGTCATCTAGACTTCCTTTATCATTTGCCAACTTTCCTTGCTTGAAGATGAAAGTACTTCAACCAACTTAACTTGTTGCACTCATTCATCACCTTACCATCATCCTTCTAAACAATGGATCCCATACAAGGTGGAATGTAGTCAATCGGTGGGACACTTGCTTCTTCCAAGTAGAGGTGAAGCTGCTTATAAAGATTCTAATGGAGGATTTCAATGATCCTTGTTTTGCAAATGCTCATTTCTAATCATGACAGTGTTTGACGACCTTTCTTTATCTTCCATCTTGCTAGATTACTTTCTTCCAACCATATATAATGCTACTTCGATTGCCTTTATATGCTTCCAATGGATATGTTATTTCTATCATTATGAGTGCTAAAACCATGTAGACTTTCTACTTCAACCTATCATTCCATGCTTCTATGATAAGTGTCATCTTTATCTTGCTATCATGCATCCTATCATACTTGTGATGCTTCTCTTATCATTTTTATAATTGAAAGGAACTAAGTGAAGGAGATTATTTCGGTAATAGTAGAGATCTTTCACTCTCCCCTATGTCTTCTTCTTTTCGGCTCTTCTACTTCTTGAGTGAACCTTCTTTATAAATATTCGAGAGGAGGATTTTGATGATCCACTCGATACCTGCAAATGCTCCTTTCTAATAATGATGATGTATGATGACCTTTCTTTATCTTCTATCTTGCTAGATGACTTTCGTCCAACCATATATATTGCTACTTTGATTGTCCTTATATGCTTCCAATGGAAATGTTATTTCTATCATGATGATTGTTATAACCATGTAGACATTCTGTACAGCTATACTTCTTACATGCTTCTATGATGATGTCATCTTTATCTTACCATCATTCATCCTATCATACGTGTGATGCTTCCTATCATTTTCTATAATTGAAACTAAGTGAAGAGATTATTTCGGTCAAAATAGAGATCTTTCACTTCCTCCCTCTTTGTCTTCTTCTTTTCGGAGCCCATCTACTTCTTCGGCGATATGGGTTTCATTTTTTTCCTTTCTCTTATTGTTGTCCTTCTTGAGTTTTGGACAATTCCTTTTATAGTGCCCATATTCATTACACTAATCGCATTGTATCTTTGACATATCGATCTTCTTCTTTTTCCAAGGACCAAACTTTTATTTTCTCTTAGTCGTCGCGGCATATGCTTGAACTTATTCATTTGATCCAACATCACTCTTTGCCTTCAACCTAGTTTCTTCAATCTTACATAATGACCAAAGTTCGTTGAATGGAGTGGATTCCTTCTTTCTTTAGATACTTGATACAAAGTTGCCCCATTCATCACGTAGTGCATTGAGCATAATGGTGGTCATTTCTTTATCGAACATTATTTATCCCAATTCTTATAGTTGATCTATTATTTGGGACACATTCATAAGGTATGAGGGTATCCCTTCCTCCTTTGATGCCTTCATCTCGTATAATTCGGATCTCAATGATATGACTTCTCTTGCAATGCTAAACAATTCTACCAACTTCTCATAATTTTTTTTCAATGTCTCCATTTTGCTAGATAAGGGATGAGTGAATCCTTGATTAATTCTATGAGGATTCTTTGAGCCCATACCACTTATGTATACTTCGATAGTGTTTAGCTTCCATCATCTTCTTCCATGCAAGGAAATTTGATGACCCAACTTCGAGTTTGTTGCTTTCCTTTGTAGAATGAAGTCATTTTGATAGTAGATTCAAACATAAATTTAAAGTCACTTGATGTCTTCTAGATGATGTTGGCCTTGATCATTTTCTTGAAGGATATTTGAGATGTGATCTTTGCTTCAATGTAAGGGAGATCACCTTGATTTCTTTAATGATGATGGCAATGCTTCTTGCTTCCTTTGGATGTAGAAATGTAGAATATAAAGACTTCAAGATACTTGAAATATGTAGTTATTTCTTTGAGAGGAGGTAGGGTCCTTGTGGTCTTCTTCTCTAGTGAGGATATGATCCTTAAGATGAGTCCTCCTTGGTGCTTCTTAGTCCTCCTTGATAATTTCCTTATTCTCGGCTCTCATTTATCCTTCTTCAATCATGTGATCTTCAAATTTGCCTCTTCTTGTTGTTGTTGTTACCTTAGCAACGATTCCATGTTGAGAAATCTAGGAGCAACTAGATTAGGTGATTTCTCTTTCTTTGATAACTACTTGTGATGTGTTTTTACTTTAACGATTAGCTTCTTCTTTCTACTCTTGATTATTATTAGTGTTCGTTATCATCCAAACAACTCCAGACAATGAAGATCAATGAGACAAGAGAGCACAAAATGTAGATTGTTAGTCGGGGCCAAAACATCCGCTCTTAAGAGGAAAACCCACAAAATTCTAATCTTCTCTTGAATCTTCAAAATGACGAATTCCATGACCTAAGACCCTTGACAAAGACCCCTCCAAGACCGATCAACCTTCCTACTTAATGAGTTTTCCTTACACAAATTATAGCAACATACATTAGCCTTCCGAGTATAACTTTGACCCAACAACTTCTATGGCGACTTCCCAACCCCAACAACTTCTCAGGTAACTTCGACATGCCCGGCGACTTCCAACTTGCCCGGCCAACTTCCAACGACTTCCAACGTTCCCAACAACTTCGACTTGCCCAACAACAGAAACCCCAACACAAATGAGAGAGAGATCCAAAACTTCGATCTTGTTTCTTTTTTTCTTATCCTTGATTTTCGTCATTTTCATGCGGTCTTGTTGCTTCTTTTCTAGAGATCGAACTTGCTTCTTGTTGTATCCAAATGAGGAGTTGATTCCTTCTCATATATAGGCTTTCAGAGTGCAATTGGGCGGGACTTGCTTGACAAGGTCTTGAAGGGAATACTATTATGACTTTTTTACTCTATAAAAATTTTTCTTTACATGATACAACATGCCCGAAAGGGGTCTTACATGTATGACAATGACTCTTTTGACTTCATAATTCATGACAAACCTAGAAGCACTCAATGGATGCTTGACCTACAAATAAATTTACCTTGAGCATGAAACCCATGCATCAAGAATGAAAATAATAAATTTATTTTTCTCTTTTCATCAAATACATGAAATCGTAATTAGAATAGACATTATGAAGATTGAACACAATTCCTCACATTTCAACAAAAAGAACACAAGAGAAAGAGACAGCTACAACATTTTGGGAACTGATTTTCTCAAGGAGAGGGTGAATAATCTGAAACGATAGGCTCAGTTCGACTGAGGAGAAAGAATAAGAATACATGGATAATTTCGTAGTGCTTCTAGGAGGTTAATTTGTTCAGGAATTGGAGAGCAGAATTGCTCAAGTGAGGAAGAGGCACAGTTGTTGGGGAAGCTGATTTGCTAGGGCGTTTATGGTGCACTTGAGGCTGGTGTGAGTAGGTGTGAGGTTGGTTTTCTAGTGAGAGGTGGGCTGATTTTTCTTCAAGCTGAATTTCTTCAAAGGTCAATTTCGAATTGGTCAATTTTCTTGGGCCAAATTATTCCAATGGAGCCAAGTAGCAAGTTTCAATCATTATATTTTTCTTGTAAATTCTTTGTGGGTTGAAACCCTGCTTTTCCAGATTAATAAATTCTGGAAAATTGTTGTAGGTGAATTATTTCTATTGCAATGTCTGATTGACCTCTCCAATTTATTTCCACTGCATAGATTTCTAAATCTTAAAATACCAGTAGATTTTATTTTTCGGCAATTCGGATTTATTTTGTAAATTGAAAATTTCTGAGAATAAATAATTACCATGAGAAAATAAATATGCGCTGGTATTAGGAGATTTAACAGTAGGAATTTTTCAAATATATCACATTGTATGCCTTGGGGTGTGGGTACTAAATAACATTTCATGTCTCGATGGCTCTGCTTAAACGCATCAAATTGTGATCATGTTCAATTGGCATGGACAGCAATACCGTGATCTATCAGTCCCTCTTATGCTTTAATTTCACAGATCACTCCATTTATAAAGAATATTACTCTTGTTGAAGCTGAGTTTCAAAGGCTTCCTAAGTCCACCCATCAGAAAAGAAGGAAATGCCTTGCATTACTGCACTGAAGCAAAAATCAAGTCATGCAGCCAAAGAAGGATTTAGCTCAGGTCGAAACCTGTGTCTTGATGAACATCTACCATTTTTGAAATTTCACTAAGGTAAAGCAGAGAAACAGCTTGCAATACAATTACACTACATGCTTGTGTGTAATATAAAAATTCTGTAGCAAGAATAACGCCTTTGAATTTGAGAAAGGGAACTATTACACTCTCCATCCTTTCATTAAGGCCAAAAAGCAGTAATTCTAAGCTTTATACAATTTCCCTTGAACCCTAGAGTGGGGACAAGGCTCTATGCAATATACTAGGACAATCTATCTCTAATCATGCACTGTCCTTGAAGTTTGTACAATTGACAGGAAAGGCATCATAGCCTGCATATGTTATCTAACAAAATCAAACGAATGACCATGCTCAATAAGTAGAATAGAATATGTCATTCGAAGGGTTGAATAAATGAATCAAAGAAATCCGGTTACAAGAAGATTAATGTTCTTTAATCTACCCATCTGCACAAAGACTTCAAGTCGGTACTATAAATGCCTCAATATATGGCCTCCTAATTTTGTTTTAATTGCAGCTGACCCCAAGCCTCAATATGTAACATCCCCCTAATTTGTTTGCTGCAGCTGACCCCAATCAATTTCCAAATGTTGTTTCTGTAGGGCAGTTGCTTTGAGATCCTTCGTGCAAATCGGCCCTGAGAATGAAGCCACAATAACTTCAATAATCAACTACTGGTAATGATAATGAAACTAAGCATTTAACCTCTGGCATCTAGCCTGTTCCTTATTATGGGATTACAAGAAAATTAGTCTTTTACTGAAAAATACAATTCATAATAAAAATATTATTCAATCTGACAAAATTGAAGACTGGAAAAAGAATGGATCTTTAAGCTTTTCATTAAACTAAACTAGAATGGACTTTGTAACGAAAAATCATTTTTTCCCATGAGCAGCACTAAAATAGTTGTTAAGGATAGACTAGAAGTATTTTAGTGCTCATCCTCTACCTCCTGCTTGAAGTTGATTTGTCTCTTATTTAATTTCAGGAATGGCTACTTATGCCCATTTAAGTGCTACAATTTACAGGAACACTAAACCCCAATTTGAACACTAAATACAATTTGCAGGAACACTAAACCCCAATTTGAACACTAAACACAATTTGCCCATTTAATCTGGAGACAGTTCCTGGCTGTGGGACAACCAGTGCCAGAGCATCTAAAGATTGATAAAAACTTTAAAATATGTGGCGAGGATAGGCCATGAGATCTTGTAATGAATCTTCTAATTTTGAAGCCTATCTTTAAAACCATAGGCCATGAGATCTTGTAATGAATCTTTATAATTTTGAAACCTATCTTTAAAACCAGACTGGTCAAGATAGATGAGAGAGTTGCAAGGCTTGGGTTTAAGAGATGATTAGAAGCAAATGAAAGAGGACAGGAAAAAACCTTAATCACTGAGGCACATAAAAATCTCAATTTTTGTCCTACAGAAATGGTCAAGAAACACACGACTAATGGGTGAATGCCTAATATGATGGACTACTGTGAGGATTCAAACCCCAAAAATGAGTACCATCAATTACAGGAAATTCATAAATTCGATTTAAATCAACCAGCAGCTTCATTACACTCATGCCAGTGAAGCAAGACATTAATGAATGAAAGAAAAACATAACAAGACAACAATTATGCAATTACCCCAAAAACTGGAATCAAAACTGGTCTTTATTCTTCCATTTCAGAGAGATGTCTTCATTACATATCATCATGAATTTCAGACTCTGGTCCCCACAAACTGTATATTTTTATTGCCTTATTTTTCTCCTAGGCTAACTGTTATATGATCAGATTACGGAACTGATTTTGAAGCAGAGTTATATAACCACTTTAAAAAGCGATTTAATTAAACAAGATAATAATAGGTCACCTTTATAAAGTAAAATAACCTATTATTATAAATACGATGTGCTACATAATATATACAAAAATATTAAATATTAAATCCGTTTCTGAAAATACAGTGTTTTTCGCTATAATATATATTAGCACTATATCAACAGTTTTAGGTGGAGAAACAAAATGTGCTCTGGAGCTTTAACTATCAAAATTATAATATAACTTTTGAAATGCGGTCAGAAAGAATATGAGCCCATCGTATCATGCGGACATCATCAACCATTTTTTTATTTTGAAAACTATAAACCGCCTAAGGCTCCTTTGGAGGTTTCTAGAATAGAGGATAGTACCGGGATAGACGCGTTGATCTGCAGTTGAATGGTTTGGGGAAACGCTTCTGGATGGTTCCCTACTATTTAAACTTTGATTTCATTGCTTTGTCGAGATTCTTTTGATCTGGACTCGTAGGATATCTAGTGGCTTATGCACCTGTAAGCGAATTCCCTCTTGCTGCTTCTGGAACCACCACCTGATCATTATTCCATGATAGGAAAATGCAATTAAGCCCTCGTCATCTGGGGAAAATCTCAATGCTGAAATTCCTCCAGTGGTACTCACATTATGTCTCACAGCTTGACTTGCAAGGCCCATGACGGTCCATTTGCATCAAGAATCTTCAGGATTTGTGACACTTGCAGGTCATAGACTTGAATGAAAGTACGAATATGTAACTGCACATCACCAACAGCTAACCTTGTATAATTCTGGTTTTTAAAAAATATGGCTGAAAAAGTGCACACCATCTCCCTTAATAATGCCATAGAACTTTATAGACAAAACTTATACAGGTATGAAATTTCCAGAAGTATCTATAGTCTGTAACATATAATTAATCACCTGCACTTTTCCAAGTAGGAACCACTGCTCTTGAGGCACTTTGTACAATTCTGACAAGAGTCATAAGAGACACTAAGTGGACAAACGGCGAATCAGAACCTGTAGTCCAGACTTAATTTTCAACAATGTGCAAAATCCTAACACATCCCCAAACTTGGAAGAAGAATTCCAGTCAGAGTCTCTCGTGTTGTCATAGCCATCACAGGATTTTATAAAGAAATTGTTTTTTGCAGATACTTCTCCACTTAGGTACTCAATAGGAAAGGAGCTTTTATTAAATGAGGTATATCTGAAGCAGGTTGTGATCGTCACGTAGTCTCCACCCCTTCTGCTAGGAATTCAGCTGAGAGTAGCACTATGTCTTTCATCTACATCCATGACTAGAAATTGACAAGATGAGGAGCCACTGCAATAGTGATATTAGTTTAATAGGCTAGGATACCAAACAGCTAATGCTGCACCTGCAATTATACGTGAAGCATTTACATCATCCTCTTGATTCCAGCTGCCAAGACTTAAACCATGAGGGATTTTCTGGGGTGTGTTTTCAATCGAAATTGTAGTGAGGGCCATTAAATCGCTTGTCATGTTTTGATAAATTTGCCTTGCCCAAGTTCCCTTACACGTTCTACCAATTCTTGTGCTTTATGTATCTAAGTCCAAGACAGCTCCCTTGCCCTCGCCATTTACTGCTCTAAGCACCTCTTTACATACATTAATTAATGCAACAAAAATTTCAATTTGGGCACGAGTTGTAGCAGATTCAATTGATCCCCCAACTTCAGCTGCTATCGCATTGATGTGGCTCGTTTCACCATATTTTTTACCCCTTTTACAAAACTATTTGCACCCTTCTTTGACAGCCCACCACGCATTCACCAAACATAACCAGCAGCAATGTTTGCGCCTGAAACTTTCCCGGAAGTGCTTCTGCAACCTTTCTTGCACTTCACCTCTCTAATTAACTAACTTTAATATGAGCATTAGCTATGAATGCTGAATGCCCTCCATACGATAGATTTTAGGTATTGTACGTGACCTTGGGCATGTTGTCTTCACGTTTTTGACGGCATTTAGCGAAGAGGGAGTGGACGCTAAGAAAGAGCTTTCCCAAGGGGAAGAGTCAATCCAAGTACAGCACATGATTGCACCTTCAATTATCAATATTGTTGCTTGTGCCTCTTTCATTAAGAATGATAGAAAGGCACGATGATCATAAGTGTAAATGAATGGTCCTCTCATTGGTGTTTATATACACCAATGCTTGCGTTACATTGCGACACATTGAGCAGTAGTGGTGGCCCCTTCGTGGGCTCTTCTTCGATTTGGTAATGTGTATGAGCGCTGACTCTGGTGCACTTCGCTGCTTGGCTTGAAAGATTGGGGCTTAAAACCCCCAATGTTTTATAAAAAATAATTTCTCTGCCTTAGAACAGGAAACTGCACCAAATTCATTTTTTTGCATAAACAGAAATCACAAAAAATCTGTCTTGTGAATTCATGAACCCCAATGAAACTGCTGTCATCCCTGTCAAGATTTAGCTACAACATGACCCACGGTAACAACAGGAATGGCAATCCAAAAGCAACAATCCAATTCCAGGGAGGCTTTGTGGGGTGGACATATCGGGCATTTCCATAGCTACAATATAACCTTTAGATCATTAAAGGTGATTAATATACAGAACAAAAACCATAAGCATTCATCTATACCCCACCAAACATAGATCTTCCCAAAACAAAAGAAAACCTAAATTCTTGTTTAAATGCACCCAGATTGATGCTTTGGGCACATAATGCAGTCTACTCAAGTTCTCAGTCTATTGATCTCAGCGTATACACAAAATATTGCATTATTTGCAATTGGTTACAAAAAGTATACAACTTTTGAGAAATCCCTTCCATGATAGCTACTATTTGTTAAAATCTCTTTTCCAACCGTAGGTAGATTATTTATGATTCTTAGCCAAATTACTTACCGAAATTTAAACAAGAAGAAGTTTCAGATATGAAAAAATTACACCAGCTGGAAATTTACTGGAGAACTAAACAATGAAGCAATAAAATAAATTTTCCCAATACACAGCAAATTTTATACACCCAAAATCCGTTTTTCATTAAGAGTATTTCAAAACTTACAAGGGCTTCCCACACTGGAATAATTCACCTAATAAAAAAGATTTATCCACAAAAAACCTGGCTGTTGCACAGCCTGATCCTATGGAAGTCGTAGGAATTTAAAATTCGTTATGAATCATTATAAGGTCACCCGCTCACAAACATATCACAAATCAATACACCAGTATATCACGTGGTTAAAACCCTCGAAGAGGGAAACAGTCCACGGCCTCAGCCAACGCGGCCACTTCAGGCAATTTATTAATATAAAAAGAAAAGTTACATATGTTTCTCTCATAATCGGTTACCGGACAAATGACCCTCCATGCTCTTTAAATAGAGATCATGGACCAATCGGGTGTTAAGCCACGGATCAAGTGTCATTAATACCGGAGAAGATGTTGTCGAATCACTACAAATCGTGACCGTCGGATTATAAGTTACAAATGTACATAGTAAAGAAACACACTTTACCTAACTCTACACTAGACCAAGTTATACTTAACTATTTCCTATGTGTCGGAATATCCTAACATCCCCCCTTAAGAACAACTTGGGATAAGATTGAAGGATTTACAAAGGTGACACAAAAAGAGCCTATTTCCTATGCGTCAAAATATCCTAACATCCCCCCTTAAGAACAAATTGAGATAGGATTGAAGGATCTACAAAGGTGACACAATAGGAGAAGGAATGAGGCATTAGGGCCTATCCCCCCTTAATGATAACTATCCTGAACTGCAAGCATGGATCGAAGTTTGGTAAACTTCGCTTTTCTGAGAGCCTTTGTAAAGATATCAACAACTTGATCATTGGTTGAACAATATTGTACTTCAAGAACACAGTCATGAATGAGCTTTCTGATGAAGTGTATATGAAGCTCAATGGATCTTTGCATAGCTAAATGGCACTATGATTATCACACCAAAGTGTAGTTGGATGTTGCTGATGAAGACCAAATTCAGACAGGATCTGACGAAGCCACATGGCTTCCTTGTTGGCTTCAGCGGCACCACGATACTCTGCTTCTGCCGAAGAAAGAGAGATGGCACTTTGTTTCTTACAAGACCAAGTAATAGGGGTCCTAAACCAAGAGTGAATACATATCTTGCAGTAGACTTTCGATCATCAGGGTCACCAGCCCAATCAGAATCAGTGAAACCAATCAACAATGGAGATGCTCCTGCACTGTAATGAATCCCCAACTGAACTGTACCTCGAATATATCGAAGTATTCTTCTGTTTGCTCAGAGCCTGGTTCATGAGGTTGGTGCATGGCAGAGACAAGACCAACGACGAAGGAAAGGTCGAGAAGAGTTCGGGTTGAATACGGTTACAAGCAGAGTCGACGATATAAGGTAGCATCAACTTCGGGGGTAGTACAAGTGGTAGCTTGACTCAATCGAAAGGGGAAGAGTTGAAACACAAGCAGAAAGTGCCATTCGTGAAGATGAAGTTGAAGAGGTTTCCAAATTGATGTGGTGCTTCTTCATTGCTGCTTCCAAGGCTTCCATCTTTTTAAAACATTTGGACTCTACATGGCCAGCATGATTACAAAAGTTGCAATGTCTATCTGTTTTCTTCCCTTTGTTTTTAGTTGCCTTATCAGTTTGGTGAGTTGTTTTTTCAGTTTGTGGCTGAAATTGCTTAGGACCCTTGTTTGGTTTAGGACCATACTTTTTAGGATACTGCTTCTTGGGATTCTTTTGATATGGTTGTTGTTGGGCTGCTAAGGCTTTCTTAGAAGCGTTTCCAAAAGTGATAAGACCAAGGTGTAAGAGTTTTTCTTGTTCTCTTATCAAAGAATCGCAAAAGGCATCAAAAGAGCGGTTCTTGTAGGCTGTTCTTTGAGAAATGACGGCTTCTCTAGTGGAATGGAAGGTGGATACAAATACAGAGTATGCAGGGCCAAGCTTAGCAAGAATGGAATAGATGAGGCTACCATCTTCCTTTTTGACCTTACAATCTTCTAAAAGAAGTCTAAGGGTCTTGAATTTGGACAAAAAATATTCTATAGTGGAGAAATTATTGGGGTCCAAAGTAAGCAACTCATTTTCAAGCTGGTGAGCCCTAATTTGATTTTGAATGCCAAAAACAGTGTTTAGTTTTTTCAAGGCTTCATCAAAGGTGTCAATTTCAAGGATATGAAATCGAAGATCTTGAGCAATGGGCATTACTATCAACACTCGTGCTTGATCTTTTTTATTTTCCCATTTAGCGGCTTTATCTCCATCAGTAGGTTTAGTTTCTTGTCCTATGGCTATTCTATAAAGCCCTTTACTTCTAAGTAAATCTACCATGTGAGGTAGCCATTGGAAATAATTGGTGTTGTTAAGAATAACCGGGCAAGCACTTTCCATTTCTTTTAAAACTGAAGCTGAAAAAGAGCTAAAACTAACTGCTCTAATGGAAAGATCTCGAAAAATTAGGCCGATTCAAAAAAAACGGCTTCTGGATGAAGAAGTTATGCCTTTTTGAAAAAACTGAATTGTAGATGTCGAATAGTTACGGGAACAGTTTTAATTTGATGATGTAGTTCTACTTTAAAAAAAAATCACACCCCTTTAACAAAAACCTTTTTACAAAAGAAGCTTGAGAAGGAGACTTGAACCCAAGACCTCTATTCTCATAAACTAACCCCTCACCAAGTGAGATAGTAAAATGATCATGTTATTGTATGAAAGGAGGAAGGGTATTTTTTTTTAAACTCTTCGGTGTGCGTGCTTTTTCCTGCAAAAAAAAACACAAAAAATGAGCAAAAAAAACAAAATGAAAAGCCTTACGACAAAATGTTAGATTTTCGGTTAGCCTTACTGGCAACTATCACTTTTTCACTATTTTCGATTTCCTGAGATCGCACAAAGACGCGGGGAAAGAGCATATGTTGGGACTCAAAAAATATTTTTATCCACCTTTTCCTTCACTATTCCTTACATCTCATCATCCCATTAACCTTTCATTACATCATTTTCATAAATATATTTGGGTTTCACCTTCTTATTTTCCATTTTATTCATTTTTGTATTATAAGTGAATTTATGATTAAATATTAGAAAATATACATATTTTTTTATATAAATCTCAAGAATATGTGAGCTTTGTAATGTGTAGGAAATATGTGAAGGATTAATTCCAAGATACGTCTCAAATATCTCCTCCACCATATTAAGGAGATAATTATTCAAGTCTATTCCTAAGGAGAGGATCATGGAGGATTTGGTTGGCATATCTTATCCAAGATATGTGAGAGATGTATGGAGGATTCAAAGGGATAATATCTTGTAATAATGGGAAATTAGTTGAGAGTGCTTGAGAGAATATTGGATATGTAATTATGAGATGGTTATCTTCCTCATGTATATAAGAGAGTGCTCTCTCTTCATTTTGATAATAATGGAGAAATAGTTTTGTAATTAGGAGAAGAGAATTCTTAGCTTTGATTCATATTCTTTGTTATGTTTTCATGATTTGTAATTTGATTCTTGTAATATAATTTGAGATAGCTTTATTGTTGTGAGCTCACATATGTTGTTTGTCATTCAATTCTTCACATGTTGTATTGCTTTTCCTTTATGCAATTTCCTGCTTTCCTAGTTAGTGTTTCAATGCTTTTCTAGATTAATTTGATTTCAGTAATTTAGATTAGATTAGTTCCACTTCAGTCCTGCATATATAGTGCATGTGTCTCGTAAGTCTACGAACCTCGGATTGACAAATGAAATAGTTGGGTAAATACTACAACAGAATTAAACGATAATATTTTCGCCCAAACGGCATACGTAGCAAAAAAATTCTCGTCCTCCTGATTCTAATTTGCCAAGATCGCACACAACGCAAAGCAAAGAGCATACACAGAGAAGAGGGTATAGATCCGGCAATAGAAAAAATATAAACCGAAATAAACAAAATGATTAATAAATATAACTGTAAAACAGATACTTTATACCTCCAAAATCTAAAATGACATAACTTGGGCAACCAGAAACCTTTTCGCATGAAACGAAAGGGGTTCCTCACTATAACAGATTCTCTGGACACAATAGAGTCGTTCTCCAAGCCCAAAAAAGTTCAGAAATAATAGAACTAGAAAACGACAGTCGCATGCAGTCAAACCGACTTCGGATTTGGATCAACAACGGACGCGGCTCTCAAAATAGCTCTGATACCATGTAGGAATTTACAGGGTAAGTTCCTTAGATCAAACGCCAAAGGTCACCGCTCACAAACAGATCACAAATCAGTACACCAGTATATCACGTGGTTAAAACCCTCGAAGAGGGAAACAGTCCACGGCCTGAGCCAACGCAGCCACTTCAAGCATTTTATTAATATAAAAAGAAAAGTTACATATGTTTCTCTCATAAACGGTTACCGGACAAGTGACCCTCGATGCTCTTTAAACAGAGATCATGGACCAATCGGGTTTTAACCACATGCTATACTGGTATACTGATTTTTGATCTGTTTGTGAGCGGTGACCTTTGGTGTTTGATCTAAGGAACTTACGTTGTAAATTCCTACATAAGGCTTCCCCCAAAAAGTCGCACGACTCATCTGCTGACCGAATTGTTGGCTGAATCAAACCCACCCCTATTGTTGCCGCTATGTCCAACCATCCAACCTCCTTCTACTGGTGTGTACGGCATCCACTGATAGGTTGAGCTTAAATCTCTTGTTGCTACATTCCTTCTCTCCTTGCCTTGCACACTGAGCTAACTCGTTGTCTCTCTATGCAACTAGGCAACTGTCACAATGACTTTTCTGTGTTTCTTCCTTACACTTTTTCTTTCATAACATTGAGTTGCCAAGTCTCCATAATCTTGATCTCTCAGTGAGACTAAACCAATCGTGGATCACATCTAAATCACTAATGTAAATAATTTAAATTTTATTAGACATTAATCAACTCACTAATATAAAACTCTTCACTCTAATAATTAGCTTTAATTAAAGTGAATTACGAAATAAAAATGACCTTTTTAAACAACTTCCACATGTCTAACACCAGACCTATGCAAAAGTTCTCGTCTAGTGCTACAAATATCAACACTCCCTCTTAGTGAGGAAGGAACTTGATGAAGAGCCTCCTAGGGCTAGCTTTTCCTCCACTCTTGGCACAATGTCCCACACATCATCCACCACCATGGCATTCCACCAAATCTATTGGTTTGTTGTTTCTTCAAAGATGCTACTAATCAATGACAAATAGTCTGGAAACTTCTTCAAAGGCCCGCTCTCCCTGATTCCACTCTTAGTACCCTCCACATGCTCCTCAGCATCTCTCAATGTCTGCATGAACCATCGAGGTCTCTTGATAGAACTAGAAGGAGCTTATCTCTCCTCCTCCTCATCTAAAGGTTGCCTTCCTGAACTGAAGTTGTTGATCTAGACTCAACCTTTGGAGCTCCCTGTTCCTCACCCTCTCTCACTAGTAGGGTCTCATGCGACTTCCTAGATACAAAGCCCTCCTCGAACTTCATGTCCTAGCACCACAATCCTCTGCTATGTTAGAACGAAATTTTTGTAAGCTTTTGAAGTCTTGGTGTATCCCACAAACACGCCTTTTATGTTGGAAGGCTCCATCTTGGTCCTCTTCTCTTCTAGTACATGTATATACAATGGACAATCAAAGATATGTAAGTGGCTCACCTCTGGCTTCACCCCAATGAATGCTTTCTCCGATGCCTTGTCTTCCAAGATCATGTGAGAAATCTTGTTCTGAATGCAGATCATCATATTGCATCCCTCTGCCCAAAAGAACATAGGCAAATATTAATCATGGATCACAGCTCGTAGCAACCCCTATGATTGACCTTTTCTCTTTGCAACCCCATTTTGTTGTGGGTTGTAATATAGTGTCAACTCCCTCTCAATTCCTACCTCCTTGCAAAAATCCTTGTCATTAGAGTTATGCTCAACCCCATTATCTAACCTCGGAACCCTGATCTCCTTTTCTGTCTGGTTCTCCACAAGAGTCTGAAACTCTTGAAACCCACTAAAAACATTATCCTTGGTCTTCATAAAGTATATCCATGTCTTCCTAAAGAAGTCATCAACAAAAGACACATCCATTGACACTAACCAGCATACATCCAAATGTATCAAATCCAAAATCTCCTTGGATCTGGACTAGTTGCTTGGGAGAGCCTCAAAGCAACCTTGGCATGCTTGCCAAGCACACACCCTTTGCACACCCCCTACTGCTCAATATTGAAATCTGAAAGACCAATGACAATTTCCCTCAGAATTGGAAACACCCTGTAATGCAGATGCTCCATCCTCCTATGCCACAACTCACACAATTTATCACTGTTATGAACCAAGACTCGAATAGGGTCACCCCATAACTTGTACAAATTTCCCTCTCTAAACCCAATATCCTAAGCTATGTTGGATATGAACATATGAATAAAAGTTCATTATCACAAAAAACATGAACATATAAATAAAAGTTCATTCATTAGTGCAACTGAGTAAATGAGCTTACAACTCATGGAACCAAGTGGACATTCCATGGTGGCATGCCCTTCCATAATGGGCTTTAGAATGTACAAGTGTCCCCAGGTGCAAGAAGGAGGTTAATAAAGGACCCTATTAGGTGGTTTCAACCTCTAAGGGAGTGACATGTCCATGGTACATCCTTTAGATGACAGGTGTCACGTGAAATAGTGATGGAAAAGAGTGGGGCATCTGGGAAGGCTCCAAGCCACATGCCATGGTACAAGGGTAGCTCTAATGAGGGAAGCCCACACTTGGGTGTATAGATTTAGGAGGGAGAAATCGTGGTACATGAGTTACCCTGCCTTTGTTTTTCCACCCTTCTTCATATTCCTTTTGCCTTTTATTGATTTTTTTTTATAAATGCTTCAGGCTCCAGGGAATGAGAGCATGATGTGAATGATATAGCAATGGATACCCCCTTAAGGTTGGGCAGTTCATCACCCACCAGGGGTTGGAACAATCATGGGTTCCTTAATGATGCAAGGGGCTCATCTAGGGGCCCTAGGAACCAGGGTGATAGCCATAATGGTAGAGGTAGAGCTCATGATTGGTTTTTTCCCACATGCTAAATTTGTATGTCCCCACCATCTTTTGCATTTTATGGTACGGAACAATCATGGGTTCCTTGATGATGCAGGGGGCTCATATAGGGACCCTAGGAACCAAGGTGATAGCCATAATGGTAGAGGTAGAGCTCATGATTGGTTTTTTCCCACGTGTTAAATTTGTATGTCCCCACCATCTTTTGCATTTTATGGTACATTTCCTGTTGTACGTGGTCAAATTATGCTTTCAACTTTCTTTTTAGCTACAACAACCTTCGAGGCATCGTTCCAGGCCCGACCCAAAGTGTGGACAAGGGGAGGGGGAGGCTAACTCCTTGTGGACCCAGATGAGAAATATGTGGAAAGGGGTTATAATGAGCGGAGGGGAAGTGATGTATGTGGCTACAAGGGGTTGTAGGTGGCTACAAGGGGTTGTTGGATGCCAGCTAAAGAGAATCTAGGAGAAAAATTTCTCCAATGGGTGTCACCGTTAGGCAGTGGGTAACAAGTTGATGACACCAGACGATACGAACTTATAGGCGTTGAGCAAAATTGTTGAATTGTAACAAGATCTAACCACCACAAATTAATCTTCTATGGAACTTTGCGCTTATAGGCTTCCAAAGATGAATTGTTATCATAAGACTTAATTGGGTTAAGATCGATATTCTTCGAAACATAAATCAATTTTTTTTTGTCTTGAGTGAATCGATTAGTTGACTAGCTGAGATGTTTGCTCTTACGATTTGAGTGTTGATAAAGATTTCTTGTGTCCTGATTTTCCTTTAATGTACTTGTAGCATTTTCTTTACTTTAATGTGATCTTTACATACTCATGTTCCGGGTTTGATTACTGAAACTTCTCTTGGATTTGTTGTCATTTGAACTGCAACATCTAAGTACGTCTTTACTTCAATTGGATTCAAATTTGACTAAGTTGTGAGATTAACGGGATCTCCATTTGTTCCCTTTTCTTCAACTTGAATTTCCACTTCTGAATATTTTGATACTTCCTTCTCGATAGATTGTTGTACTTTGTTTGCCAACGACTTCTTTTCCTTCTTAAGCTTCTTAATTTGTGTAACTAATTTTTCACTAATTTCTTTGAAAAATTACTTTTGAGATATCTTTTATATGTCTTTTGGTGTTTACTAAATCTAGCTCCAATGTAATGTCTTGTAGTATTTTTTTTTTCTTGTAAAAATATGTCAAAAACTTCTCCATATTTAAGACAAAGGACCCTGGTCATTCCATCCAGGGTGAACCCACAATAATGTCATTATCATCACAAAATAAAGATTTAGCAGTGAATTGCGAGACAAAAATATAGTCCCCAATACTCAGTTGTAAACTACTTATGTAGTATTGTTTTTCATCCATGTCTATCATTTTAGTTATTTTGGACTCAGGAACCACTATCTAGTTAGCACATTCACTACTAACATCACTGTCATCTCGAGTAGGAGCAACAGAGATTATAACATCCCTTCCAGAAATTGTTTCTTTGAGTTTAAATAGTGCAAAAACAACTTGACTATTAATTTTAGGAAATCTTCTATTACTAGTCTCCGTTTTACTTTTTTAGACTCCATAATATTTCACTTAATCTTTTAACACTTGATTCAAGTATTTATTGATATAATACCCTTTATCCACTTTAAAATAATAAATTTCACTAAAACTTTAGCCCCTTAATTGAAGAGTAACACCTGTTCGCCCTTCAAAACTTTAATATTGATGAATGTCCTTTTTTTCTAACTTAATATTTTTTTAATAATGATAAAAGTTTAAAGTTCTCTGACTTTAAATTAAAAAAATTTCACCAATGCCCTTTTTTATGTAACTAATGCTATATATATATTTCCTTCACCTTTTAAATATCTATCCACTTACACACCTTAACTCGAATAATTTCCTCCACGTAAAAAGATAAAACTTATCATTCACGTAAAGAGATATTTGTATTTATTGTATTTTTCTTCACCCTGCAAATACAATGGTATTTTAAAACCACAAGCTTGTAAAATGCCAATGGCAATTAATGAGTAATCAAGAATATCTTATCTACTCTTTCCTTTTCCTACGTGTAGTTTTAAAGATATTTGGAAAAATTCCCTTTTTACTTTCACATGCACTTTTTTAACAATAATTTGGAACCTTTTTATATATGTGAATGTTTTTTTCCACGACCATTAGAATTTGTTTGCAAAATTTTTACTTTTTACTTCTTTTTTGTAAATTAAAAATAAGAATGGCCAAAAACCTAAATGTGGTCAAGGACCTAAAGAAAAGGGAGACCCCAAAAAATTTATGTGGCCTATAAGTTTTTCTCAAACCCAACAAAATGATTTAATATGTTGATAAAACTTTATACCCATAAAGTAATTTTTGTAGAAAAACTCAAATCCAAATTCATGCACAAGAAATACTATTGAGCTTCTAACAGATCTAAACAACGAAAACATAAATCAAGCACATTAAATTTTTATATGGCTTTTTACCCTGGAAACCCAAACTTGGTTAAACCAGCATTCGTCTTTTGCTTTTTTTATTTCAGCTTACAGAGGAAAATCATAAATTTATTACTGCTACAAAAACTATCCCAACACCTTGGAAATCGAGCCAAACAAATTTGTCTAAATCGACATGCCAACAAGGCCTAAATTTGCATGCCAAATTGTTGCCTCAACTTGTGCATCAAAAGTGCTTTGACCTATGTGTTTTTATGTGCTCCTCGATTTCTATGCACGGATCCATGTGCAACCCTCTCACATGTGCAACCTATCTCAGATTGCATTCCTAGCTACCTCAATATATGTGTTGCCTTTTTTCCTCTCCTCACTCGTTGTTGTTAGGCATGTGTGCCAACTTCCTTGAAGTGTGTGCTTCCTTTGGAATGTGTCATGGTCTATCCAAGCAATTACTTTTATCATTTTTTCCAACCTTGTGATCCACAAAATCAACCTCGTAATTAACACAATCATCCCGGTGATGCACGACCTCATAATTCAAGACAAGATCTATGGATGAGATTATATCTCATCAACTCTTGAGATCTGATAATCATGATTTAATAATAAAGTCACTTAAAGGTAGTATATAATAAATCATTACTGTATCCAATATTAATTAATTAATGTGATTTTACATAGGAAAAAATAAAAAGTCACTTTGCTAGAGAAGTTTGTTCAACACTAAGCCTATGCACGATCACTTGTCTAAGCTACCAAAATTTAACACTCCCACTTATTGAGGAAAGAGTTCCACATCACCCCCAACATATCTTTGGGGAAGCTGAACTTGCCTTTCATCAAGGCCTTTGTGAGGATGTCTACCACTTATTCATCTGTAGGTACATATTGTAGCTTCACTGTCCCCTTCTACACACAAAACCAAATGAATTGATACCTAAACTATATGTGTTTCTACTTATCATGAAACATTGGATCTTCTGAGAGCTTGATGCAGCTTTGATTTTCACAATGTATCATGATCGACTCTAACTCCTGATCAAACAACCCCATGAGTAAAATATTAAGCCAAATGGCCTCGCATGATGCCAAGCTGGCTACCATGTACTCAGCCTTCGCAAAATTCAATGCAACTAAGTTATGTTCCCTGTTGAACCAAGAAACAATTCCAGATCCTAAGTTGAACTAGCAACCTGAAGTACTTTTTCATATCAACTACGCTTCCTGCTCAATCAGCATCTATAAAACCCATTAGCTTCACTCCATCTCCCAGTTCCACGCAGATATCTTAGGACATGTTTTGTTGCTACCCAGTGCAGTTGCTTCAACTCAACCATAAACTAATTGAGTGTACTAACAACAAAACACATGTATGGTCTAGTATTAACCAAACACATAAGAGATCCTGTTGGAACACCTAATCCTACATGGGTAGGTGTGGAATGCGAAAAGTCACAATGGAGTCCAAGTGACCTTGGAATGTGAAACCAAGAGTCACACCATTGTACTATAAATGTACATCTTTGTATAATGGAAAATAAGAAAGCCTCACGCTTATCTTTCATTGTGTGTTGAGTCTCTTGTGTGTGTGTGCTCATCTTCCTCATACACCATGTGTGTGCTTAACATGGTGTTTAACAGATCCAATCATTTGCCTGTATAAAGTGCGGGTCCACTACCTCTAACTTGGAAGAACCATTTTTTTCCAATTTGTCACCATTAGCGTAGCCATAGGCTTGCAGTTCTACATCCTGAATCTCTTCAGGATCTCCATTGAGTACTTCCCTTGTCCAAGGAAGATCTTCCCATCTCTCTGCAATACTTCCAACCCCAAAAAGTAGTGCATCAACCCCAAATCCTTCATGTTGAACTTTAAATCAAGATCCATCTTGCAATCTGCAATGAGTTTCTCTAAACCTATAAGAAACAAGTCATCTACATACATCACAAGAATGAGTGGCTCTCCCCTCACCAATATGTAGTACAAGTTTGCATCAGCATCACTCTTGTTGAGGACCAAACCCAGCAAATAACTGTATATCCTGGAATACCATGCACATGGTGCTTGCTTGAGTCCATACAGTGCTCACTTCATTCTACATACATGGGAATCCCTCCCATTCACCTCAAAACCCTCCAGTTGCTCTATATAGACCTCTTCCTTGATCACACCATTAAGAAATGTCGTCTTGACGTCCATCTGATCGATTTTCCAACCCATCTTTGCAGCGATAGAAAGCGCAGCCCTAATGGAGGAACACCTGGCTACAACAACCAATGTCTCATCATAGTAAATTTCCTCTCTTCGAGAGAACCCCTTAGCCATGAATCGAACTTTGACTTCTCAACAATGCCATCAATTAATTTCAATAATTGATCCTATAATTGATTTCCCTTCAAGTCGTGGCACAACCTCCCATACATCATTCTTCATGATAGAAGAGTACTCTTCCACCATGGCATCCTGCCACACCTACTACTCAAATGCCTCATGAAAACTAGAAGGCTCGACCTCCTTCAACTCGCTCATAGCAGCCATGTAGCTAGAAAATCTCTATGGTGCTTTGCTTCCCTTACTAAAATTCTAGGTGCATCCACATACTCCTGAGCTTCCCTCAAGGTACATTATGTCCATTTCGACCTCTTGTTCCTAGAAGTCTTAGCACGGGTAAATGGAGCATCCTGCTCCTCATCATGCTCTAATCCACAAGACCTTTTGAAAGCCCTATCCTCCTCAAATTTTACATCAGTTATAGGCCATTTTGTCACATTGGGTCAATAGGCCTGCAAACCGGATCAATCAATATCCATGAACATGTTGTCATCATCTCATCACAAATCCCTAAGCATGACCTTTCCAAAAAGTCTGAGTTTCTGGGATTAACTGCTCAAAATCAATGCTTTTAGCCCCAGTGCACCCTGTCCCTTTAGCCACCTGCGTTCAACATTGGTCGCTTCTTTCTGTATCAGCGCTGATCAGAGCTGGTTTCTCCTTTCTGCAGGTGCACTGATTCTAGAAATTCAGGAAAATTAAAAAGATTTTTGAAGCTTCTTCCAGGAGTTGTTTTAACCATTTACCATGGATAAGAAGCTCGAATCCTATCGAATCCCTTGAGCTCATCCTCCCATCATATGTGGATCTCAAGCCCATTATGGTAAATCCTAAACTACCTCACATCTATAAATTTACTGTCATCCATAGCATCAGGTTGGATTTTGGAGATTGATTATGCCCTCATGTTGTTGCCTTGAACCTAAAGGAGTCATCATCTTCATGCATTAGGGTGACATTGAGGTGTGCTTTGTGACAAGGAAGTACAAGTCAGCTTGCAGAGATCTCTCCAAGATCAGCTACTATTTATGGTTGTAAACTCTCTCCTATTTCTATTAATACAAAGAGTATCTTGTTTTCCTATATGTGTTATGTTATGTTTATATTCATGTATTTCAATGCCTTGTTGATTCAATAAACAGAGTAATTGAATTATGCTACATAGATGTTGTAGATCCTTAGCTTGTTTTAGTTGTGTGTGCAGGTTCTAATTATAGCACTTAGGGCTACAATTGGAGGTTACAAGCAAGGAGGAAAGAGTAAAGCTTGTGACAGATTTCAAGTAGGCTTCTTTCCCATTCCTCAATTTCTCTAAAGAAAAACTCTATATTCATTGTCTTTCCTTGTTCTAGACCAATCCACTAGGTCTAGGGATATTACTTTTGTCTGCAATCATAAATTCCGCATAATAACATCCCTTTGCACCATTGTTTTCCTAAGTGCAGGAATGTAGGCTTTGTAAGCCTTTGATGTTTCATTGTTACCGACAAAAATTCCTTTCTCTGTAGTAGGATCAAGCTTGGTCCTCTTCTCTAATGGGACGTGGCAATAGACCAAGCACCTGAAGATATGAAGATGCCCACTCTCTGGTTTCTTCCCCGTGTATGCCTCTTTAGGGGTCATCTTCCCCAACACCTTGTGTGGACTCCTATCTCGCAAATAAATTGATGTTTTACATGCTTCTGCCTATAAGAACATAGGCAGATCTTGATCATGCAACATTGACTTTGTTTCCCCAACAATGAATCTATTATTCCTTTATAATAAAAATACTTGTTGTTGATCAACTTAAGAGCAACATATGAAGATCATGCATACTATTAGGGGGAGCAGAGGTCAAAAGAATGGTTACTTAAAGATTGTCTCACAAGTTAAGCACTACGACAGGGGGAGTTGTTTGATGTAAACCATGGGCGTCACTCTTGTGCTACATTAAGGAAAGCATGATGACAGGAGGAGTTGCATGAAAATGACAAAAAGGGAGCAGCATGACAAGGAAAAGCATGATAGAGGGAGCTCTTACTGAGAAGTCATTGTCAGAAAAACACCCATTTGCCATTGATGTCAAAGGGAGAGAAAATGTTGAAAGGGGGAGAGTATTGCCATCAATGACAAAGGGGGAGATTGTTGGACAAAGTTGTCATTGATATTAATACGTTGGAGCATTGTTGAAGATTAAAAAAAAAACCCTAACCCTAAGTGCAAACCCTAATGGTTGTTAATAATCCTAAAATTGCAAACCCTAACCCTAGCCCTAATCTTATTGAAGTTGCCCTAAATAAGAAACCTTATTGAAGTTTGTCTTTATGCCCTTGTCCTTGGAAACTTTATTCTTGATGATGCCCTAACATTAATGATGCCCTAACAATATTGAAGAAACCCTAGATGCTATAACAAGACCTTGGAGAACATCTGTTGAAATCCTAAATCCATGCATGAAAAACCATAATTCAATTATTGCCCTTATTCCAGCAAAAGAAATTCCTTCATAGGACTGTTATGAAAAAAGTGCATATGATGAAAAAAAAAATTGCCACCATTAGAGGTCATATCTTGAAGGGGTGACTACATCAGCATATAGAGGAGATTTGTAGCTTTCCAATGAGTATCTACATGCCCCCAAACTCCCTACCGTTGAAGAAAAAAAAAATTACATGGAGAAATTGTCAAAATTAAAATTGACAAGCCTGCATAAGTCGGCTCACATGTAGGCTCACGTGACCCTTTAATAGACATGTCCCTTTATTACATGTTGAAACAACTATAAATACGAGTCTGGGCAGTTCGATCAAGGCTGAATTTCGTTTGAGACAAGCAGAGATATAGTGCAGAACAAGGAGACAAGAAAGGATGAATTTATTAAAGGATTTTCTGTGCATTAAACTCTGAATTTCGGCCTCTGTAATTTCTGCAATTTGGCCATTCGTAATCTCAGATTTTCGGCCCCTCTTTAGCCCTAAAACTAAGCTCTCTTAAGGTCTGAAACTCAACCCTTTCACAGCACTAATCTAGGCTCTTTTGCAACTGTATTGTTAGCCATTCTATGAAGATAAGGAAGCAGACTTGGAGCAGTCATTGAGCTGTTTTGAAGGCAGTCCTGAAGCAACCTTAAGTCACCATTTTTGGAGGAGACTTTGAAACTTTTTTGATGCAAATTTGGAGTCAGTACTGGGGCTGATTTGAAGCATTATTGAAGCAAAGTTTGGGGTTGCCACGAAGGCATTTTTGATACAATATTTGTAGCAGGCCTGGGGGCACTTTTTGAAGGCTGTTTTGGAGCAAATTAGAAGGTTCAAAGCAACTCACTGTAGGTCACTTGTAGCAGATCTGAATCGGCTAAGGACAATCATTTTTTAAGCATATTCTTGTTGAAGCAATTTTATTGAAGACCTCCTTGAGCAGTTCTGTAGCAACACATAGAGGAACTATTGAAGACCCATTGAAGTCTTATTGGCAGAAGGTTGAAGGATCTTGTTAGTTGGCCTATTGATGAGGCATTGAAGACTTGGTAAAGTACAGCTAAAGCAGCCTTATGTAGACTTTGTGAAGACTAGAACCAGACTTTAAAGCATACTTTGGAGAAGTTAATTAACTCTTGGGCAGACTTGTTGAAGCAAGATCCTTGAAGATTCCAATATTCATCATTTGAAGCAGGAAAGCTTGAAGTGCCTTTGATCATGTGGCATTGAGGAAGCAAAAGTGTGGCTGATACTTATTGAAGATCTGGTGTAGGCATCTTGTCGAGGACACACTTTAAGTATATTAAAGCAAATACTTTGTGAAGAAGTTTTGTTGCAGCATTATTGGAGAACTACTAGAATAACATTGAAGATTTGTCAAAACCTATGTTGCAGGAAACGTTGCCCAGAGGGACGTTTCCCTTCGGAAACAAAACGGAAACGTGGAAACCCGTACTGTACGGCCTGGAAACGTGTTTCAGGCCGTACTGCCACATTTCACGTGGGGGAAATGTGGCCCAATACGACCTAAAACGCTTTCCCAAGTCGTAAAACCTTGTTTTCACAGTAAAGGACTTTTTCCAGTTTTTTAATTCATTTTTTTAAGTTTTTGCTTCCTGGCAATTTAGGAGTGATAGAGGGAGTTATTGAAGATTGGAAACACAATTTTTTGAGTAGGGCAGCCTAATGTTCAAGCCTATGGCCCTATTGTTGATATGCAATGCATGGTAATGTTAAATTCTTAAAGTAAAAGGATGAAAATGAAAGATAAAGGCATGAAATGACTCAGGATCTTTGAGAGTCATTTTGCCCTCATTAGATTTCATATGGGGAGAGTAGAATTTTAGATCTCACTCAAAATCCAGCAGACTTATCATTTTCTCAGGATTTCAGAATTGGGGAGATTGCAATGTTTCCACTGGATTTTGTCATGTACTAGGGTATGCAACTTGTATTTAATCAAGAGAACCAAGCCCTCTACGTAGGAAAGACTCCCAATAATCAAGAGCACCTAGGGTATTAGGATATGGAACTTATATTTAATCAAGAGCACTAAGGTTGTTCGACTATGCAGGAGGAGAATCCCAATCAAGCACGAGACAAGAAATTGGAAATTTCTCATGGCTGATTTTCATTATGTGATCATTCATCAGTAAATGTGATGTAAATTTAGAGACTTATAGTTTATGCATTGACATTGGACAATTTAATCATAATGTAATAAAATATAATGTATCGTGTATGCTTTATGATTGCACATATTTCTTAAATGTCCTAATATATATATATATATATTTCATTTCCTCATTTCCAAAATTTGGGGGGGTCATGTTTCGTACCCGTACCCGTTTCCCCGTTTCGTGCAACTTAGGTCAAAACTCTTGAAGACACTTGTAGAAGCGGGGATCTTGGAGATAATCTTGGAGACATTGTTGACCTTGTAGCCCTCATGAAGTGACCTTGTCAGAAGTTGCTTGGGTATCATGAAGAGTTGTGAAGACACGTTTTGTGGTTGATAAAGTTGTCCTTGATGAGCTAAGCGAGGGCACTGTTAAAGGCAAACTTGAAGACACTGCCAGGGCTTTTTGCAAAAGATATTGGATGCCTTGAAGAATCGTTGAATCTCTGGAAATTTCTGTTCCCAACCCCAGTTTTCAGTTTCTCCTCATTTCTCCCATAAAGTTAAATGCCCATTCCCATAGCCATACATTCAACAAGCTGGAAAAATAAATATTTTCTGAAAACACAAATTCTCGAAATTTCACAGTGCTGAAATGCAAAAATAAATGTCAAAAAAATAAATCAGCCACGCACAGAATATAGACACGTTGATTTTTGGTCAATATGACCCTGGAAAAACCCCCTACAACTCTTGGGGAAAACCAGTTCGAAAGCTTCTCTTTATTTCTGAATATGCTATTACAGTGAGCAGGAAAACACAGTAAAAAATTACAGCAACCTGATAAATGTACTGATCTCGAAAACCGTGCACAACTCCACCTCGATTTTCGTGCCAACTCAACAGAAATTTACAGAAAAATATGCAACATTAAATGTTGTACGAACATCATAAAAAACCATGTTGTACAGCTATATAGCCTCCCCGAAAACAGCGCTGTACTACCTGTTGAAAACTGTTGTACAGCTGCCTTGAAACTGTTGTACAGCCTCGATTTTTGTGTTGTTTCTTTGTTGTACAGAAATCTAAAAACAATCCCTCAAACTGTTGTAGGGCCTCCTTGGGAAACGTGCCAATATAGCAACAATAAATGTTGTTCTCCTCCTCGATTTTCGTGCCCTCTTGCCTTGAAAACTGTGCTCTGTCCTTGTACGGATTAGCTAAATCTCCTTACCGTTGTCCTCTTCCTCTCACTTCTCATAAGTTTCTCTTTAGCTTTCTCTCTTCCTCTCTCAATCTGCTCATGAAAGACTTGAATGATCTTTTCTCTCCTTTTTCTCCTTTAACCTAACCCTAAGTGACTTTGGGGGAATCCCTAAATCCAATGGCTGAGATAGCTTTAGATCTAGGGCTAAGATTAAATGCTCATTTAAATCTCACATTCTATTTTTAAATTCACCCCACTTTAATAAAGACCCTCTTAGTCATTTATTTCCAAAGTCACTTTTCACTTTCTGATTTCACATTGACTTTATTAAAGTCATTTTAAAATTAGACTTAGTAACTTTGTCACTTAAAGTCACTTTTAAATTAGATTTGACCTTATAACTTATAATGTCACTTTAGGAGAAAAATTAAATTCTTTTGGACACGTTTCCCTAGGCCAAAGATCCAAGCCTTAGGGAACCACCTGTCCTCCGGTAACCAAATTTCAACACTCCATCTTACCGAGAAAGGTGTTCCTCACCGCACCCATCTTGTCTCTGAAGTAGACATGCTTGCCCCGTGGTAAGGCTTTGGTAAGAATATCTGCAACCTGCTCATCAGCGAGAATATACTCAAGCTTCACAGCTCCCTTCTGAACATAGTCTCTGATGAAGTGATATCTGATGTCGATATGGCTTTGACCTATCATGAAATATTGGATTCTCCGTGAGTTTAATGCAACTCTGATTATCACAGTATATCACTGAAGGTCTCAACGGCTAACCAAATAAGCCAAACAACATCTTGTGAAGCCATATGGCCTCACAACTGGCTGCCATGTACTTTGCTTCTGCTTAACTCAATGCTACTGATTGCTGCTTTCGACTGAACGACAACACCACTGCCGAACCATAGTTATTAAAACCGGAACCGGTCACTGGACCGGTGGACCTAATGAACCGGGTTTCGAACCAGAACAGTCTAACTAGTAGCGGTCAAATCTCAATGAACCGGTTTTAAAAAAATACATTAAATAATTATTTTTTAATAAAAAAACTATTTTTAAGATTTGCAACCATGATTCCAAGCCAATAGAGACAAAATATGCAAAGTTTTCTCATTTATATACCATGCAAAGGTGAATATATCAAAATGGCACCGAGTGCAATACATATCATCGAAAAATATATAAGCAATGAGGCTCCAAATGGCCCATAAAGTCCAAAAACAATGCTACAAGCTATGAGGCCATTGGCCTAATACAAGACTACACATGAATGATGATCAATCATCAAATTCATCACCGCTACTAGACACAGGATCAACATCGGCTGCTGCATAGACATCATCTGGATCAAAGTCTGAGGATGCCTCAGCCTCAGTCTCATCTGCAACCTCAGTACCCCTGCCACCAATAACAATAGAAGTGGACCTAATGGAAGCACGAGTTACTCGAGGTGCATGACTAGTGTCGTCCATTGGTTGTTTGCCTCTGCTTGATGCAGCTACCAATCCTGGGTTTGCGTCTGATGGCGCCACCAAATCTGCTTCAAAATCACCTCCCGCTACTGCTGCATCAAAATCAAAATCAACCTCAAACACTAGATCTTCAGTCTCCTCCACCCATTCTGATGTTGGATCAATATCATCCAACACAATGGGATCTAGATCAGGTGTTTTGCTCATCAGTTGGTTCCGCCTCAAGCGAAGGTGTTTCTGCAGACTTTTGTGTGAAAGATTGTTTCCCTTATATGTATTGTCATCCACCATATTGATGAATCTATAAAGTATGTCTCTTTCTTATTATAGCGACTTCCATTTAATGCCTACTCATGTCATTTTTTTCTGACAATACGTCCCTTATTTTAAATATCAAGTCATGATATTATGATGTAATTTACAATTCACATCAGGCTCCATATGTTAGTTGACCATCCCATTTAAAGTTAGTACCTTAAGTGGTCTAATTTCCTATAGAACTCATGTCTATGAGATCCTTAACTCTAGCAAAAACAATTTTTTTCTTTTTGGTCAGTTTCTCCTGTTTGAGAGCTCGACTGCAATTTTATTTTAGAATTTCCTCAACTAGGCATCAGGATAGGCATACAGATTCACAGATAAATGTATGACACAAGCATTCCAATACATCAAACATTCACAACAAAAACTTACCTGTCATAAAACAATTATGATGTATTGTTATGTCACAAATTTGAATGTTTTTCAATAACCAATCTCTAATCAAACTTTACAGCTTCTAAACTCCACCCATCCATGAAATTGGTAGGATAAACATTATACTAGCAGGAAATAAATAATATGATACAAAGTACAGCCTCCATTATACAAAACATTATCACTGCAATTATGTTGACCTTAAGGTTTGTCCTACATCACATTCCTCTAGTCACAGTGTACAAGTCTCCCAAAGCCTTGCCATGCACAATTCTTTATTCAAGGGCCATATAAAGGAGCAAATGAAAAACTGAAGTAACATGGGACAAGTACACACCTTCACCAATTCCTTATCATGATGGCATGCTTGCCACCAAGATGGCATATTGTTCCTTTGACTTAGCTGCAAAGTCAACTGGCCGGTTAGGTACGGAACGGGCCGGTTTATGCATTAACTGGCCGGTTAGGTACGGAACGGGCCGGTTTATGCATTAACTGGCCGGTTCCTTACCTAACCGACCGGTTAGGTCCGGTTAGCCGGCCAATTCAGGTGAGACACCCCTCAAAACCGGGTTGCAAGGGCGGTTGTGACCAGAAGCTAATATGACTGGCCGGTTTGACCGGTTACCGGTTCAAACCAGCCGGTTTTAATAACTATGTGCCGAACCCAACCCAACCCCAAACAGCACCCTGAAGTGCTCTTCCTATCAGAAGCACAAGCTGCCCAATCAAAATCAGTGTAACTTGCCAATCTCACTCCATCTCCCTGCCTATAATCCAAACCATAATCCATTGTCCCCTGCAAGTACTGCAAAATGTGTTTTGCAGCAACCCAGTGCACCCTCCTAGGCTCACACATGAACTGGCTCATCTTGTTGACTGCAAAACATATATCTGGTCTGGTGTTGACCAAATACATCAAGGAACCAATCAGCTGTCTATACAATGTGGGATCCACCAAGCTTCTTCCAGTTAATGATCATCGGTGTCGACATGGGTCTACAATCCTCCATGTGGAATCTGCCAAGGATGTCCACAATATACTTCCCCTGTCCCAGGAAGAAATGTCCCTCCTCTTGCCACACCTCCAAACCCAAAATGTAATGTATCAAGCCAATTTCCTTCATTTCGAACTCCGACGCAAGATCTCTCTTGCAGCTCTCTATGAGTCTCTCCGCACCCGTAATGACCAAGTCATCCACATACAGCACCAGAATGAGAGGCTCCTCACCTATCACAATAAAGTATAGGTTCAGATCTGCATCACTTTTTGTGAACCCCATCTCCTGCAAGTAAGTATCAATCCTGGAGTACCAAGCTCTAGGAGCTTGCTTCAGGCCATAAAGGGCCTTCTTCAGTCTGCATACATGAGACTCCTTCCCATGCACCTTAAAGCCCTGTGGCTGCTCAATGTACACCTCCTCCTGTATGAAGCCATTGAGAAATGCGGTCTTCACATCCATCTGGTCGATCTTTCAACCCATCTCTACTACTATCGATATGATGGAGCGAATCAAAGTATATCAAGCCACGGGAGCGAAGGTCTCCTCATAATCTACTCCCTCTACCTAGGAGAACCCTCTATTCACAAACCTTGCCTTGAATTTCTCAATGTCGCCATCTGCAGCATGCTTTACCTTGTAAAGCCATCTGGAAGTAACCACGAATTTGCCCTCAGACCTCGGCACCACCTCCCAAACATCATTCTTCACAATAGAAGAATACTCCTCCTACATGGCCTCTCTCTAGACCTACTGGCTAGCTGCCTCCTCATAGCTAGAAGGCTCAGAGTCAACGATGTTGGAAACCATTGCCATTTTAGCTAGTTCTCTGACCGGCCTCTTCGGCCCAGCAACAGATGTGGCCTCTCTCAAGGTATCCTGAAGCCACTTGGGCTTCCTCTTCCCTGAGCACACTTCTCCCACTGGAGAATGAAACTCCTCCTCCTCATTAGGAGCCTAAACTCCTGATTGTCTGTCTGTTGTCCTCCTATCTGAACCTGAACCTATAGACGCTGAAGTATCGTGTGAACTGTCCATCAGTGGACTCCCTAGTGAACTGCTTTACGGACTGCTCTGCATGTTGCCCAAAGCACCACCCCCTCTGACTCTACGAGCCACTGCTCACTGATGGACCTAACACCATAATCGATGTACCTCCTGATCCTCTTGATCCCTGCCCACTGGATCCCTATGCATGACTCAGCTGCTCCTGAGGGTCTGGCCGATCCGGATACTCTAACTCTTGTGACCTCCTGAAAGCCCTATCCTCCTCGAACTTCACATCCCGCCTGACAACAACTCTCCTCTGTGCAGAAATATAAATCCGAAAGGCTTTCGAGGTCTCACTGTAGCCCACAAAGATACCCTTCTATGTAGTGGGCTCTAGCTTGGTCCTCTTCTCCTTGGGTACGTAGGAGTATGCAATACACCTAAAGATACGAAAATGACCAATATCAGGCTTCTTCCCAGAAAAAGCCTCCTCCGAAGTCACATGCCCCAAGGCACGATGCGGACTCCTGTTCTGCAAATATACAGCAGTGTTGCAGGCCTCTACCCACAAAAACAACAGTAACCCCTGATCATGTAGCATGGCTTTGGCAGCCCCTTCGATGCATCTGTTCTTCCTCTCCGGAACCTCGTTCTGCTGGGGGTTGTAAGGAACTGTGAACGCCCTCCTTGTGCCTACCTCCGCACAATACTCAACAAACTCACCAAGGGTGTACTCACCTCCATTGTCCGACCTCAGGGACTTGATCTTCCAACCTGTCTGAGTCTCCACCAGAGCTCTGAACTCCTGAAACCGCTTGAAGACCTCACTCTTGGTCTTCAAGAAATAAATCCAAGTCCTCCTGGAGTGATCATCAATGAATAAAACATAATACTCATATCCACTAAAGGAAACATGAGACATCTGACCTGTTAGCTCCCTGTAATCAGCGAGATTGGCAAAGTCCAACAGCAGGGAGAACACCGTTTCAACCACTTTGGGATTCTAGGATCTAGCCCTCCTGAATCCGGAGAGGGATCTCTCCAATAAGTGTAAAAATGGATTTATCTTTTAAGGTTTTTGGGTAATGATATTAGGCTAGTTATGAAGGCCAAGGGTTTTTGTTTGTTTTGGATGATTGAGCATGATTATTATTTGAGGTGGAAAGTTCTAAATGGAAAGAGTTTCAAAGGTGAGAAGTTGCAAGCAATCAGAATAAGCTTTGGCCAAAAAGATAGATAATTGCAGGTTTTAGTCCATTGGGCTATGGAGTCATAATAGGGTTTTAATTGAAACAACCAGGTTCAAGAGTGGTCTTTGGGGCAAGTCATCTATGTCTAAGGATCTCTTCAAAGTTGATTTATGGAATGAAATGATACAACAAGAAGGGGAATTAAACAAATGAAGAACAAAGAGCAGCCCAAGATCTGGTAAGTACTTTGAAACTAGCCAGCTTTTGACATACACTTAAGAAAAACATAAAAGTAAACTAGGATCTGGTAAGTACTTCGAAACTAGCCAGCCTTTGATATACTTTCAATAGAAAACACATAAAAACGAAGGGGAACTTTAAAAGCAACTGTTGAAGAAGAAACTAGCGGGCAGGGCTCACCACAAACCTCTCCTAGCTCTGCTTTACTTGGTATACTTTCAAGACAAACACATAAGATAACAAAGGATGGTCTAAGATCTGGTAAGTACTTTGAAACTAGCCAGCTTTCAACACATTCCAAGGGAAACTTTCAGATAGTCTTTGGGGATAAAACTAGGACCAGGGCTCACCATATCTTCCTTAGTTCATATCTACTTAACATAAACTAAAAATAACATTCAGAAACAATATCTAGCTAAGACAGTAGGACGAGGAAACGCCAGCATTCCTAACTGCTCAAACTGAATTAAATCATTCCCAAATAACACAAATCGAAAGAAAACATTTAGATAAAGCTTATCAGTCATAGAAGGGTACTGATATACAGTAAATCCTAACTCTATGCTTGCTTTTCTTTATCAGAGAAGATGAACAAAGTGAAAACAGAAGTAAAATAACGATTTACAATAAGGAATAACATCACCGTCGACATAGACCAGGATCCCATAAATCAGCTTGTATTGATGCTCCAAACCAGTTACAGCTTTAAGTCCAATGTTTCAGCTTAGAAATCATCTACACTTCATAGACTAACTTATCTATCACAAGCAGAGCTCCAAGAGCCAGTGAACACTATTTACAAGTAGAAGTCTCAAGCTCAAGTATATTTCAAAGTTCAGCAACCAACATTTTTTCATCTTCTACAGAAGTATTTATAGAAGAAATGAGGAGGTGGGATCTGATAAAAGATCTCCTGGGTCAATTAATACAGATTTAAGACTTCTCGGCCTTTGAGGAGCTCGATGGAGAAGTTTATAGATGTTTATCTGTATTAATTGATTTACATTTAAGATTCAAGCTCGGTGAGAGCTTTTGTTGACTTTTAGGCTCTGTTTCAGGATGTAATAACTCTGCTGATATTTTTTGCATTAAATTTCTTTAGCAGAATTAATTGTTTGGCTGCGCTGAGGCAAATATGTTCCTTCAGATCAATAACTTCGGCCTCTGTTTGAATACTTTGAGGCAACAGGTGGCTTTGTGGTAGCTGAGAGGAATCAATTGGCCTCTATTGTGGCGGTGGAGGCTTTATGTCTAATAGATCTTTTTGATTTTCCTTTAATTCTGTTTTTAATTTAGAGGATTAGGCTTTTGATAATCAATCTTAGCCGTAATCCCCAAACTGTATTCAATCTTCTGTCATGCTATGTTTAATTTTCAACACTAATACTCTTTTGCTTATTTTGTGCCTTGTTGTGTGTCTTGTTGATGTGCAGGGCCGCACAGGGCTCATAGGGCATCAATGCCCATGAAGCATTGACGAGACGTGGAGTTTGAACCCTGTGAATGGTTTCCTTTTATGAATCAAAGACATGGGAATCGTCATCCCCAACCTTTGGCTTTTCTTTAATATAATGGAAAAACCATTAAACACCTGCAAAAAACAAAACTAATTAAGAAATCCTGCGTTTTTAAGGTTTAACTGCTTCAGAGGGTGTGGGGAGGAGCGTGGTCGTTGGATGGCAGCATCCAACGGTGGAGATCTGCGTATAATAGTCGAAAGGAGAGAGGTGGGAAGAAATTAGTTAGATCCGTCGATCTGCAGAGATCGATAGTCGGGAGCGATCCGAGACATATAGTAGAGAAAGGCCGCTTAAATAAAGAAATGGGAGAAAATATGAAGAAAATAGGTTAGAAACCTTTGGCAAAGGAAACAATGAATTAAAAACCAAAAGATTTCGAGAGGAATATGAGTCGTCGAATTAGATTGGCTCATAAAGATCAACGATTGAGGAGGCGCGCGATGAATTACAAAGCAAAAGAGGGGAAGCAGTTTCGGGAGGCAAAACAGTTATTTTCGTGTGGCGAAAGCGCAGGGAGGCGGTTTTGCCTTTTTGAACGCAATATCGCGCGACCCTCAGGAAATTATCCATCGCGCTGAAAGCTACGCGATATAGAATGTGGACCGTTAGATCTGGGGCCTCAGATCTGACGGTGGAGAACAAGCGCGATATGGAATAGATGCGCGGGCAGATAGCGGGGGGAGCAGTTTTAACCTGGGCCGTTGGATCTAAGAATTAACGACGGAGATTGCACCTGGGTGTAAAATACAATGGCGGAGGAAGGGTTGACCAGGGCCGTTGATCTGCAGAGATCAATGGCTGTGATTGGCTGAAAATCATTATGAGCGGGGCTGCATGATTTTAAACCAAAAGTCGGGAAAAGTGATCTGGACCGTCCGATTTGGACACGTGGATGGTCCAGATGCAATCGAGGATCGGCGATCGACGGGGGGAAGAACTTGCATAGCGCCGATGCGATTGAGTGCTGACCGTCGATCTGCAGATCAGATCGACGGTGGGAAATAAATCGGAGGGGTTCAAAGGCGGGGGAAAGGTTAATAATCGGAGCAAATGAGGGCCGTCGGATTTGGAATATAGCAGATAGATCCAACAATGGAGGATCCATCGAGAAATGCTGATCGGGGAGAGGAAATATCATAAGCGAAATGCGCCTTTTGAAAAATACCGATGCGATGATGCGCGGGCCATTTCGATGCTTGAGATCAACGACAGATATTGTTTGAGACATGTGCCTGCGGAAAACCCTTTATAATATATGAAAACCCGAAAATTTAATATAATACAAAGTTATGGATGGGGCGGGATATATATATGATATGGTTTGGCGCCCAATTGCGGGGCCTTTGATTATATGGAATGCGAAAGGCCTAGGGCTTATGTATGAGAGCCAATCACAATCGGAGGTCGGGCTTGGTCTTTCAATCTACCCATTTTACATTAAAAGACATTGCATGGGCGCGTTTAGACCAAACTTTAGAAAAAGTGGGTTTTTTATTTACAAAGGGAAATAATGGATCGGAGATGAATTATACAATGTTTTTAGCGCCCGACTGTTGGCACTCGGGTTATATGGAGCAATAATATGATCGGGGGTTATGTAACAAAAGGGCTTAATTGCATCGGAGCTTTTCACATAAGAAAATGACTTGTGCACTCTATTTTTTCCGATGCGATAAGCGCCGAAAGGGCTTAGTGCCTGGTTCCAGCACTAGGGCACATGTAGGGAAATGGTTTAGGATTTAGCCCAAAGGGGCTTAAACCCTTAATACAAAAAGTGTATTTTTTATGAATTTTTCAGAGTTTTTTAATGGATTTGGGGGTTTCGGCAGAGTTCAAAAAGGAGTTTTAAACTCTGTAAAGGGAATTTTATTAAGGGGGAAAAGGGAAAAAATGGAAAGTGGAGGAATTTCGTGAGGAAGAAAAGGGTAAAAATGAAGGTTAGTTTTGAAGTGGAAGGAAGGGAAAAATGGATTTTTCAGCAGTCTTTTATCTATGGAATCAGCAGAATTTCTGAGTCAAAGAATGGAAACAGCAGTAAAGATTTAGACAAAGGCCCAGATGCCTCCATGAGTCTTCGAGAGATAACACTTTTTAGTAATAAAACTTGTTCCTTGAAGGCTCCAAAAATGTTTTTAGCCACCATTTGATATGACAAATTTTATTGGTGGCTAACATGACCACTCACATTGGAATGAATCAAATCAAGTATCTCAGTCGATCTGTTGTCACTACTGGGAAAAGGGGATTTGGCAAACTTGCCCATAGCACATCCTCTACATGTATCAATGTGATCAGTAATGAAATTTCGCACACCTGTAGTGATCTCCCACAATGTCCTCAACGCTCCATGATACATGTGCCCCATCATGCGGTGCTAAATCTCGCACAGCTCTGAACTGCTAGCTCTGCTGCCGATACTACTGCTCAATGCCAAAAGAGGCTGAAATGCAAACTTGTACACCTTTGCATGGCGAACACCAATCACTCTAGTTGACTCAGTTGGAGCGCCCCTGGGATATATCAGCACCTGTCCTCTACTGAACAATATCTCATATCCTCTGTCCTCCAATGTTGAGACGGATATGAGGTTCTTCCTCATCCCTGGCACATATAGAACATCTGACACCTTCAAGGGAGGTTTGGGTTCCCTATCAAATGTCAATGTCCCCACACCGATTGCTCTAACAATGTTGTCATCTCCGAGTACTACCTCTAAATCAGTGCCACTCTCTGAAAGCTCTGAGAAGTACTCACGGACTCTTGTCATATGACGTGAAGCCCCACTGTCAACATACCAGATACCTGAAGATGCTCCGCTAGTGGAGGGAAATGCACACTCCCTCTCAACCTTCGTAGCAGGTGATCCTGCACTAGTGGACTCACAAGCAATGAACCCAAACTCCCGGTCAAAGTTATCTGTAAAGTCCTCTATCTTTGCTGATGCTGCCATGTTCTGGTTCTTCCCCCTTCTTCTTCTTTTAGCTGATCTACAAGTTTATTTTCTATTTCAAGACAACAAGATTCAGTAGGTAGATGAGCAGAAGTGTTTTGTTCAAATGAAGTTTTGAGGGCTGGTTGTTTGTTAAATATCTGATCAATTTCTTCTTCTGTAAAACGAGAAGGAATTTTCTCTTTGCTTTGGACAGAAGTACAGCAGTCCTCTTTCTCTTGTATTGACTGATTTCGAGGCTGGATGTCCTCTTGAGCCTCTTCTAGGGAATCATTACTTGTGCTTGCAGGGAAACTTTGAGGATTTTCTTCTTTTTCCTGATCTATCTCAGTTTCAAACAACTCCTCGTGATTTTTATGATACTCAGTTAGAATACAAGGTTCATGAGTTGTTTCTTCTATATTATCAGGATGCCACTCTTCTTGTGTAATCTGAAATGAGTTGCAATATAGAGGGAGAAGCCCTATATGTGCTAATTCTCCTTGCACATTAGATTCTGCGTCTTCTAAGTGGCTACTTGTTTCCTCAAAACACTGCTCACTATTAGTATTTGCATTTTGGTTATAAAGTTCTCTTAACAGTGCAATACAAGATAGAGGTATGCTGTCAGAAGTTTCTTGACAACTTTCTTCATTGTTTTCTTTTTAACCTTGCTCATCACCTTCTATAAAGTCTTGAGCATCATACATGTCTTGCTCATTTCCTAGGTTTTGCAGTGGTTGAGTTTGTTCTTGATCTGAGAAAAGCACGGGCTGCTCTAGGTCATCAATATTTGAATTAGCCTCACCTAGAAAGGATGATAAATCATTATTTATGTTGTCATGGATATCTTGAGGAATGTCCTTTATTTCTTGGTTGATTTCTTCCTCAACTGATTCATCTATATTCTTATAATTTTTCAATAGGATATTAAACTCATGAATGGCTGTTAAAAGATCTTCAGGATGTATTTCTTCCAAATCCTCATCATTGTCTATAATGTGTTGGGTGATGTTTTGTGATGGATCATAATGTATTTCACCCCATGATAATGATGTAGTGTTTCCTTTATAGTTCTCATAAAACATATATTCAAAGTCCTTTAAAGAAAACAAACTACCAGATTTCAACCATTCATATCAATCCCTTGCTTTTTCTTCTAATGTCAACATAAACATTTTCATAAGGCAGTCTTCATGCCATTCCACTTTTAACCTCCATATATGTATATGAAATCCGATGCGATGTAATAGAGGGTCATCAAACTTTTCACCTTGAAAAACAGGCAAGTTGTCATCCCAATTCACCTGGGGCATCTTATGTGGAAACCTAGGGATATGATCTCTATTCATTGGGGCATACCTTTCTTGTATCCTTGGAATCATGTTTGTAAATCAGGAAAGAGGTCACTCTGTCTATTCAACCAGTTCAGAGTCTTCTACTAGTGGAGTCATTAGGTCTTTTGGGATTGTGGAGTCGCCAGGTGGAAGATTTTGAACTTTGTTGTCCACCAACAACATGATTGGGTTTGCTCAATGCATTCCCAGGGGAGTTTTACAAGGACTAATGAAGTAATAGGCCTACTGAAGGCCAGTGGAGTCGCCAGGTGGAAGACTTTTAGCTTTTTGTGAATGTAAAATTGTTTTATGGTTCCACCACCATGTTTATTATGAAGCCAATCTGAAATGTTTTTGGGTTTTTTCTGAGTTTCTATGGTTGTTTGAACAACTAATGAGTCTATAAGAGCTTGCTAGGCAACTATGAACTCAGTGGTCCCACCGTGATCGCCATTATGTTGGGGTCCTGTGTTTTGATAGATTGGCTTACCAAAAGACAAGGCAACATCAGAACCAATCTTTAGAGTTCCAGGATCTAGTCCTCCTGTTCTCAGAGAGAGATCTCTCAAATTATTTGTTTTGCAAAGATTTATCTTGTTTGCTTTTAAGTATTGATTTTAGACTAGTTATTAAGTGCAGGTGTTTGTTTGGTTTGTTTGTTTGGTTGAATTGGTACAGCAGGACATGAAAGGTCTAAGTAGTATAGATAGAAAGAAGAAGTGTCAGATTCATTGGGCAATGGAGTCAAGAAGAGGTTTATGACAAACTCATCAATGGATATGGGATATCAAAGGGCAAATCTAACTTGGCCACAGGATCCTTTAGTTTTGTGAATGAGATGGACATTAATGATTTGGAAAAGAGAAGTTTAATTCTCAACAAAGGGAACTTAAAAACATAACTTGAACAACAAAGAGGTATTTGATAGACAAGGCTAACCATGAATTCTATAAACCACACTTTAAGCAAATAATGACTTCAAGACAACTTTTAAAATGAAATCTAAGATTCGAGGAACACCCTATTTCCTCAAAGATTTTATTTCAAAGGAACTAGAAAACATGAAAGATTCACTGATAATTGTAGTCATAGAAGAGGGAGCACCTAACACATCTATGATCACAACTATAAAGACCTTTAAAACAATTGTTCAAGCAGGGACAAAGGGTATGATCGAAACAGACCTCCTTGGCTAACTATAAACAATGGTACTTCAAAGGGAGACTTCAAAAATAGTTTGCAAGTGGCAGCAGGCAAGTAGGGAAAACCATAAATCATGCTGGAACCAACTATTTGAACTATTAGAGAAATAAGCAAGCATGAGGACTAAAGAGAAAGATTAAAGACTCTAAAATACCTCAGCAGAAGAAAACATAAAACAGTAAAGGATAAATAGGTCTAAGGTGCTTCCAAGAGTCATTTCTTAGCCTAAACTTTTCATCCTACTGTAGTAAGAATTTATGAAACATAATGAAAACAGGAAAAAACAACAGACAGTTCAGAATACATCACCAATAGCCAGGCTCAGGGATCCAATGATAGAGCCTTCTCAGGAACAAGCAAGTCAAAACATCATCAAGCTTCCAAGACTTCGATTTCTTCTTCAACTTCAACAGACTATGTATTATTTCAAAGAGTTTCAGTGTTACAACTACTGCCCAACCAACCAACTTCTCATTTTCTTTAGAAGTATTTATAGAAGAAATAAGGAGGTGGAAGAGTTCTAGGGTTGAGTATCATTAATTCTATACTAAATGCAACTCCTAGCCTTGAAAACCATGCAAGGCATAAGGCAGGAATTCATTTAATTCTAACTCTGTCTTATTTACTCTGTTTCTACTTTTTAGGCTTAGTGGGTAAAAAGATTGACTTTAAGGCACTTTCTTATCTCTACAATAACTTTACTGACAGTTTAAAATATGTTCTTTTGTTTGTAATAACTGTCAGCTGCCTTTGGCCAGATCTGGGTATTCGTTTGAGGCAGAAGGGTTACAAGTGGCAATATGGTAGCTGGGGATTCAATTAGCCCCTTTGAAGTGGCTCTGAGGTGTCCTTCAACTGATATTTCTCTGTTTCATAAACACAGTGATTTATCTTTGGATCTGTGTTTAGGCTTGATTGAGCCATAATCTTCATCTCTGACACTGATGCTCTTTCATTTAATTAACTCTGACTTTGTTTTGCAGTTTGCAGGTGCGTAGAGGGTTTATCGGAATTTTTATTCAGAAAACCGATAATCATGACTTATCGATTCCCTAAAAACATGTAATTAGCACTTCAAAACCCTTTAATTTGTATCAAAGGCTATGAGGATCGTCATCCTCGGCCAATAACACTCTAATTGCCTACGAGAGAGTTTTAACCTTGTAACTGTTAAATCTGCATAAAACAAACAAAAGTTAATTTAAATCCTGCGAAGAATTGGTTTAAAACTGCTTTGGAGATTTTATGGAGGCGGTTTGGAGCTGTGCGAATGAGCAAAAGCAGCGGCAGGAGGAAGAAATCCTGGCAGAAAACAGCTAACCAGGTGCAAATGGAGGTTTGGGCGCGACGGCGAACAGGAGCCGTTGGATTAGGGCAATCAACGCTCGAGATAACTCGGTGAAATATTTCGAGAGCAAGTTAGGTGGAAAATGAATGGGGGTGAGATTAAATCAGGACCATCCGATCTCAGAGATCGACGGTTGGGATAAAAACGAAAGGCAATGTTGGCGAGGGCAGCGGTATGGCGGAAACCGGGGATGGTTTTCGCAAAATCAAATGGGGGGAAGCGGTTTTGCGCAGATGGAGTGCGATACGATACATCGGTAGACATGTGTCCCTTTCGATACCGCCTATTTCGCAAAAAAAAAATGTGTTAAACCTTTGGCGCAAAGATTTTGTGATATAAAACGTCAACCGTTGGATCGCAAGATCCAGATCCAACGGTGCAGAAAGAAAGCGATATGAAAGGTGCGCAAGCGGGGAGAGTAGTGGGGCCCTATGATGACGTGTTCTTCTTTGTCACGGAGCGAGTGGGTATTGGCTTATCGGGTTAAGTCCCGATCATCGGATCTTCCGAAATGAATGGTGGAGATCTAAAAATGAAGTGGAAATGTTAAAAAAGGAAGGAGCTAAGGTAGATGGTGATTCGGGGAATAAGTAGCCTGATGGTCGTTGATCTGCAGAGATCAACGATCCACATTATTTAAAACCATAACGTCGGGAAATGAAAAAATAAACAAAGGGAAAGGTTTTAACACAAGAATTTATGTTTTTAAGCGCCCAGTTGCGGGGCTTCGGCCTTTAAGCGCCCGATTGCGGGGCTTTAGGACGCATGGAGGAAGGGGCTAAAGGAAATAAGCCCTCAGGGGCTTAAGACCCTTAGAGTGCGGAAGACTAATTTTAGGCCAAAACAAAGGTTTTTTAGGCCAAATGAGGGTTTCGATAAATGAAAGAAGAGATTTTAAAACCAAATAAAGGGGAAATATAAGGTTTCAAGGGGGTTTTGATGTTTTTGGAGGTTAAATGAAGGCTTATAGAGGAATTTTGGAATGGTTTAAGGGTGAAGAATGGAATCTCATAAGAGTCAAATGGTGAAGTGAATGAATGAAGAATGGAGTTTTTAAGCAGTTTTTCTCTTGGTAACCAGCAAGTACTTTAGGATTAAACAGCAGTGAAGATTAACTCAAAGGGTAAAGATCATCATAAGACTTCAAGAACTCACAATTTTGAACATGAAATTGTTTCTTGAAGGCCTAAAAAGATTTAGCCACCATTTGGTATGACAAATTTTTATAGGTGGCTAACAATAACCAAAGTGCGAGTCGCTTGTCCAAGAATCCAGTGTTCCACGATTGATCCAAGCATATTGATATCAGGTACCACTATATCCGGGATATGGTACAGCGAGGCACCGTAAGGCTCGATCATATAAGAACTGATGAGCAGGTCGCGGATATTCTCACAAAGCCCCTGGGGAAGGTCAAGTTCCTAACCTTCCGTGAGAGTTTTGGTATCGTGGAACGACCCTATGATGTGGATCCCGTTGGACGATGAGCTTTGGGGGCTCTGGGGGGCTTTGGGGATAGCTTCTCGGAGCTATAAGCACTCACGAGGCTAGGCTTCCGAACTTTGTAGTGCTTTTGCCCCACCGTTATGATGTTTGAGTTGGTTCACCTCTCATTATCTGTGCCCCGTATGCATCCTACCCATTGAGTTCAGGGCTCATGGGAAGTACCTCTCATTTGGCCAATGAGGTGGGAAAAGCTAGAGACTAGTAGCAAGGGCGATGGACGCCGGAGATTGTACGTATACATCTAGGATGGCATGGTCCAACCACTTGATCTGGGATCAAGTATAGTGAGGTTTCGGACCTCCAACTGACTTCGGGTCAGGTAAACCAACTTCGGGTTGGTATGAGACTCTTTGAGTCTGATAGAGGTTTCGAAAATCTGTCAGCCGGGGGATGATGTCTTTGTGACTAACCCACTTCTGTTCTGAAATAAAGAAGCCAGCAAAGCAAGTTACGGCGAGATGACGCACGATGTTTGTTTGCACAGGTGGATGCAGTTCTCCCTAGTTGAGAGGGAGTGTTAAATTGGACAACTAGGTCCAAACTCCATGTTGTGATGCTCAGATGAAGATACCAATATTTTTATTGGGTTCCTCTTTCGAAGAGGTGTAAGATCGATATAAAATTGATCTTAATCTAATGAGCAGAACATTTATTTTGAATTTATTTTTAATAATTTCAAATATGTGCAGATCAGCCTTAAGGTTTTACACCCCCAGCAGATGTGTCACGCACCTCAATGATGGATATAAATACAGTGAACATTGGAAAGCATTTCACTCACTCACTCATGACACACATCTCCTCCTCTAATTGGATACGAGCATCTGAGAAGCAGTTCTCACGTGGGAAAAAGAACGAAGTTGCTAAAGTTGGAAAAAGGACGAAATTTCTGCAGTTAGGGTTTCTAGGAAAGTTTGACCAGCATTGACTTTGGTCAATGCATGGTCTGAATTGGCTGAAATTTGGAGAGTTCAATTTTTGAAGGCCGTACTCATTGGCACAAAAATCGAGGTCAAAAGGTTGACCGAAGTTGGAGCTGCGTTGACTTTATTGCTACTGCCATGTGTTGACTTTTTTGGACTACATTGACTTTTCTAGGGTTGATTTTGAGTTGACTGGGTGACTGATTTGAGGACTGTTGTGACACATTCTGGGTTGGTCGACCAAGAAGACTTTGTTGGTTGAAGCATCCTGCTGACCGCCGTAACGCACCAACACATTCTTCTGTTTCTGGTTTGTCTTCTATAGATCCATTGGTATGTTCTATCAGCATTTTATTTAACTGTTTATGTGATTGCTGTAATAAAGGTAAAGTTGCATCAAGCATAGATCTACATAAATTTACATTTCCACTGATTAACAGTGAATAAGTTTCTGAAACACGCATGAAGATTACGCAGAGAGGCTCGAATAGTACCCCAAGGAATAGAAGGAATAGGCTAGTAGACATTATGATCAGATAGCTGTATGAGGGCTTCGGCAACATATTTATCTTTGTCAATTACAACAATTCCCAAGTTTTTATCAGCTGGATTAATTGCAATAGGAAGTCGACGAAGACTTCAAAGAGTAATGAACCGAGATCTGGAAAAACAGGGTTTTGACGAGAAATCTGCAGAGGGCATTTTATTGTGCAGAATATGAAGGCCAAAAAGAAGGGCACGGTTTAAGTTGGGATCATTCCTAGGCAGCTCCCAAGTAGGATTAGGTATTCTAAAAGGATCATAAGATTCTTCAGCAGAAAGTCTAAAATAACGTCTCAATCTGCACAATCTAGAGAAGACATCATACTCTTTTAAAATATCATCCCTGGTCATGGGGGGAGGCCGAGGAATGTATTTATGCCCAAGTCCTAATAACTTAACTTGATTAAATGGTAGATGAACAGAAAAAAGATTGTGGATAGCAAGGTTGTTGATCCAACGATCTATCTTAGAGGGGGTCATTTTACCAAGCAGATGAAGTAAGAAAAAGGGTCAATGGAGGGCAACCAGTACAGATGTCTTCGACGGCAGAGCTTTAGGCAAACACAAGAATTTTGCCTTTGTTCTGAGGGCGACTTTGATGCATATTTGCTGGAGGTGGAGCAAATGGTGCAACTTCCGGATTCAAACCAGAGTTCTGGAAAGGTTGGTTTGAAGCTGATGTCCCAGCAGTAGATCGAGTGGACTGATTCTGTTTCCAGCGATGGTTGGGCCGACGATCCACCCCATTTTTTGGCAGAGTAGACTGTAGTCCTCGACGAGGTCGGAAAGGAGGTTGTTGATGCTGGCGAGGTTGCTGAGGTTGATGCAAAGATTGTTGCAGCTTGCGAGATTGCTGAAGCTATTGAGGCTATTGTGGTTGGCGAGGTTGCTGTGACTACCGAGGCTGTTGGCGTTGACGAGGCTGTTGAGGTTGTCGAGGCTCTGGAGGCTGCTGCAGAGGAGAAGATGCAAGAGCAGTAGCATTATTAATGCTATTGCACTGCATATCGATAAGAAATGCAAGTTGATCTTGAAGTCGTTTGATGGTCGCATCAAGACGCTGCTATTGAGCCTGGAGAGATTTGGAAACTTCTCTTTGAACGAGGGCAGAGATAGCTTCTTGTCTAGGAATATCATTGGCTTGCTTAGTAATTTCTTTGCGAGCAATATTCCGAGCATTCTGAGCAGCAGAACGAGCAGCGCGTCGTTCAACTAGTTCTGTTTGGAACTGGTTGACTTGGCGGTTGTATAAAGCTGTAGCAAGAGAGACCCATTTTTCTGCAACAAGTCTACCAAAAATGGGGCCAGAAGAGCAGGAATATTCAATGCTGGCAAATGGAGCAGATAACTCACGAAGATTATAGTGAGAAGCTGTAGAAAGCCTCTGAAGCTTTTCTTCGTTTCGTGAAACGTTTTCTTGCTCATGATGCAAACAGTATGCATGGCACTCTTTTTTGTAACTGACAGTGATTTGTTCCAGGCCTGATTGGAGAAGATAGGAAGAATCAAGATCGGAAGAAGCAAGCCCTGGAACTTTAACCATGAGGCTTTGGATGACTCGCCCATCTTGTTCTAACGCTTGGAGCTTTTCTTTTACAATTGTTATTTTGAATCCTATTAGTTCTTATAAAGTTGATTTTATTTGTTGTTGTACATTTTTGTTTTGAGGCCCATTTTTTACCTCTAAATTTTTCTAATGGTACTCGCCTCCATTGTTAGATCCAAGCAACTTGATCTTTCTCATCGTCTTGTTCTCCACAAGAGCTTTAAACTCTTGGAACCGACTGAAGACCATGTCCTTGATCTTCATAAAATAGATCCTGGTTTCCTTGGAATGGTCATTTATGAAAGTCACTTAGTAATTGAACCCTCTAATAGACACAATTGACATGGGCCCCACATACATCTGTCTAAATGGATCAAGTCCAAGATCCCCTTGGACTTATTTTCTGCTGGGAACACAGTCTTGGTGTAATTTCCCGTGGCACACCCTTTGCACACCTCATGCTAATCTATAGTGAAAGTTGAAACCCCTGTTACAACCTCCCAAGCACTTTGATTACTCGAACTGAAGTTTGTACATCCTGCTCCTTCTCACACCAAGCACTTTTGTTGCGCTGAAGTTGGAACCCTTGGGACAAATATACACCTTCCCATCTCAAAAAGCCACCACATAACCCTTGTCCTCCAATGTTGATACAAAGATCAGATTTTTTTTAATCCTGGAATGTACAACACATCCTTCACCAATAGAGGCTTCCCAAACTCCCTTTGAAACTACGTTGCACGGGTTCCCACACCCGGGGGTGGGGTTCTCGAACCCGCACCGGGTTCCCGCACCCAAGTACCCGATTCGGGTACGGGTTCTTCTCAGAAGAACCCAAACGCACCGGGTTCTTCTGTGAAGAACCAGGTTCTTCGAAAATAAAAATCGGGTTCTTTGGGTTCTTTTGGTTCGGAGAACCCATCGTTTGGGTACTTAGAACCCGATTTTCGGGTCCTTCGGGTTCTTCATAAATAATTTTCTCAAATATATATATATATATATATATATTTTTAAATGATTAAAATTTAAAAATTTTAATTAAATTTTAATAAATATTAAAATTAAATTAAAAATAATTTAATAAATTAAAAATCTTAACTAATTTTTAAAACATAATACAATTAAATTTTAAAACTAAAAAATTAAAACTTAAAACTTAAAAATAAAAAATCAAACCTAACATACCTATCCGAATGTCATAACTTACCCAACGAAGGCAGTGGTAGACATCCGTACAGGCATCCGCAGGCAGCATTCAAGTTTCAGCCGGCAGCGAATTAGAGCAGGCAGCGTTCAGGCGTCGACAGCGTTGAAGTTTTCGGGCAAGCAGGTTGAGGCCTCATGGCAGCGTTCACGGTTCAAGTTTGCAGCCGGCAGGGGAGCGCCCTCACCACAGTGACGGCAACGCCCAGCCCTTACGGCCCTCAGCACTGCAACGGCACTCCAGCACGATATCTCACCATCACCACTCCAGCACGATATCTCACCACCGCTGCTCACCCGGTAGCTCGCCACGATAGCTCACATTTTGATTTATCTGCCCGTCGCACTACTACATCTCTCACACTTGTTCGACGCCTCTCACACTCTGCTTCATCTCACCCGACAGCCCCTCTCACCCTCGAGCTCCGCCCCTCTCTCACCACCGGCCAGCATTGCCATACAGACTTACAGTGTTACACTTACTGTTCAAATTTCACTGTTAAGAGGGCAACAAGAGCTCAGCTCACTCACAGTCAAGACTCAAAGCCATTTGGAGATGCCTTGAGGCAAATTTTGAATTTAGTATGACAATGGATATATATTTTGAAATTTTGAATCATGATTCTAATTTCTTATTAATATGTAAACTGAGCTCTAATTTGCACTTGATATCATATATGAATCATGATATTATCAAACTAGAATTTTTGAAATTTCAATGACAAATGTCACATGTGAATGTTGAAATTTGAATGTTGAATGATGTGCATGTTTAAATATTTAAAGTTTAAAGTTGATAAATTATTAGTAATTATAATTTATATATGATATATAAATTATAATATATATTATATATTAATATAAAAATACCCAGACGAACCCACGCACCCTGTTTCAAAAAGTGTCGTCCCCGTCCCCGTCCCCGTCCCCGTCCCCGCACCCACGTTTCCTAGCAACATAGCTTTGAAACTTAAGGGTTCCACTACCTGTCGGCCTATACCTGGCATTGTCGCCAAGCTTAATGTGGAAGTCCAAACTATACTCCTTCAGACTAGTAGTCTCGCACTCTAGTCATGTGACATGAAGCGTCACTATCAACTTACCACACGCTTGTGGCCATTAAACTAGAGAGACACATGATAACAAAGAACTCATCCTCAAATATGGTTGCAAACCCATCCAACTCAGTTGTAGCATCGATTTGCTTCTTTTATTTGTTCTTCTTCTTGTTAGGGCATTGGCTAGCATAATGTCATGGCTAGTGGCAAGCAAAACATTTTACTTCGTTGATGTCTAACTTATTTTTCTTGCCCTGCGAGGTAGCTCCTTCAGTGGAGCCTTTCTTGGCCTTTCCCTTGCTCTTGGATGCTAGAGTAGCTCCTCATCCTTCTTTTGGTCTCCACGTTGAGACCCTTCTAAGATCTCTTCCTGTATGAAATCATCCCACGGCCTTTCCCATGTGGGAAGATGCTCTCGTCCAATGATGCATTTAATAAACACATGCCACTACTTCGTAAAGCCATTCAAGGCTATATGCACCAGCTCAGTGTCAGGAACTATCTACCCTACAGTTGCCATCTCATCTCTTACCTGTGTGAGCCTAATAAGATAACAAGTCACACCTCCTCCCTTGGACATTTTGGTGTTGTGGAGTTTGTCCCTTAGTACCATCTTCTGATTTTGGTTATCACAAGTACAATTTTGTGAGTGCATCCCACATCTCCTTTGTTGTCTTCTTTGACATGTGGGGAATTAGGTGATAGTTTACCCCGTCCAAGATTATCCTTTGTGCCCTAACTTCTTTCACCTCGTAGACGTCTCAAACAATAGGATTTGATGTAGGCACAACCATTGTGAAGCTGACAAAGCTCCATAACTTGTTCTCCTTGAGAACAGTAGTAATCCAGACTTTCCACTAGAGATAATTTGAGGCTCCTAATCTATCTTCATACCTGAAACTAGTTGACATGGTAGATCAAACCCTTGATTAATTGTTGTTGAATACCACGAACCCCTTCGAGCTAGAACATGTGCGACGCATGAATTCTTTCGAAGGCTTGGCTCCAATACCATGTTAGTTTTTCTCAATCATAGCAAAACAATTTAATGTGCCAATAAATTTTTATACCCGGAATTTAAATTTTGCAAAAAACCTCGAATATGAATTCATGCACAAGAAATAATGTTGAGCTTCTAACGGATATACACAAAGGAAAAAGAAATCAAGCACATTATATTTTGACACAGTTTTTTACCTTGGAAACCCAACTTAAGAAATCCAACATTCATGCTTTGTTTTTTTTAATTTCAGCTTGCAAACAAAAATCAAAAATTTATTACAGCTACAAAACCTGTCCCAATGCCCTGGAAATCGAGGCAAACATATCTATCTAGATTACATGCCAAGCAGCAATTTGTGTCGGAAATCACGATTGTCGTTAGACCAAAACCCACGGGTGTTGGTCAACAATCGCATCGCCAAAAATAAGGATCCACTAAAGGTTGTTAGTCCATGTCGTGAAACACATGGGGAGCGTTGGCTTATCCAATGTCCAACAATCTCCCCCCAGCGCGAGTCAGGTGTGTATCAAACTCGTGACCTACGCTTTGATACCACTTGTTGGGAATCACAATTGTCGTTAAACCAAAGTCAATGATCACATCGCCAATGATAAGGATCCACGAGAGGTTGTTATATTCCATGTCACTAAACACATGGGGAACGCTTGTTTATCCAATGTCCAAAAATTTGTTGCCTCAATTTGTGTGCCAATAGTACCTTGATCTGTGTGCCAAATTGTTGCCTCAATCTGTGTCAACATTACCTCAATCTATGTGTTGCTATCATAGTATTCAAAACTGAAACCAATGACCGGACCGATCCACCTGGGTTTCAAACTGGAACCAGTGAAATCGGGACTGGCTAGATCTCAATGAACCAGTTTTAAAAAAAACACACATGAAATAATTAATTTTTAATGAAAAAAAAAATCAATATTTAAAACCATGATTCCAAACCAATAGACAAAAAAATATGCAAAGTTTGCTCATATATATACACTAGGTTATTCAAGCTTTTTCTTTTCAATTTGGTTAAAGTTCAAACCCTTCTGTAATAAAATACATTCATAACAATTGAAAGTAAATGAAAATAATTTAATAGGCACTTCCACTTTTTGAACAAATTCTATTGTATGATGTTAATATTATACATATAATGTCATATTAGTGATGGTTTTACACATGTTAATATTAGTACGTATTAATAGCCATAATAGTTGTTTAAAGAGCACTAGAAAGATCCCAAATGTGTGAGCTCCACACTTGTCATGTCCTACAAATTTGGGCAAAAACTCTAATCATTTTTGCAAATATCATTCTAGGGACTATATCACCAAGGGTCTGAAAAGAATCCAATCCAAGATATCGGAGAAACTATTGGAAAACACTGACAAGCAAAAGCTTGGATCTAGCCTACTGGGTTGGCTAGCATGGATGAGTGTTGTAAATTGAAATACGACATATCAAGGTCAAATCCCTAGGACAATTATGATATGATATATTAATACTCAATGTCTTTGTCAATTTAGGCATAATATAATCTACACCGGCAAAAGCATTAGCACCTAGCCCAAAGGGCTGGCTCGCATGGCCGAGTGTCACAAATTGAAATAAGACATCTCGGGGACAAGTCCCTATGCCAACTATATGTGATATGTTAAAACCTAAGTTGCAGGAAACGTCCTCCCCACCCCCGTTTATGGCAAAAAACGAAACAAAAACTCGGAAACTCATATTGTACGACCGGGAAACACATTTTTTGCCATACTGGTACGTTTCCCATACAGGAAACGTTTCCAGTACGGCCGAAAAGTACGGGAAACGTTGCCAATACGGCCAGAAACACGTTTCCTAGTAGTACGGCCCCGTTTCCTCCCAAAACAGCGATTTAACTTGATTTTTTTTTGTTTGTTTCGGTTTTCGTACAATGTATTATTATTTTAATTATTTTATTTGTGTCTTGGATGCTTCTAGATGGCTTTCTAAACTTATAAAAAGGGGATTTGCCTCATTCTCTCATCACACGAATTGAGCAAGTCATTTCACTTGGAGAAGAGCGATTTTGGCGAAGAGAAACGAGGAAGAAAGTAGTGCTTTAGCTTGGGTACTTTCACCATTGAGCAAAGGAGATTTCAACAGCAAGAGAAAGAGATTTGAAAAGTAGATTTGGAGTGCGAAGTTTCCAGCTACGGCATTCTTGGTTTTTGGCTTTGCTACAACCATATTTCTCTTGTTTTTTCTGGCATTCTGGGGTAGCTTCAGCTATAGACAATTAATTTGGATAAGAAGCATTCAATTTCTTGGTTTTTTTCCCATTGTTTTGTCTATTTTTCGAGGGTTTACACTACCAAAATTATAAAAAATGTTTTTTTATTTATAGATTTGTTTTTTTTTTGTTTTTTGTAGCAATGGCTTCTTCCATCCAAGGTTCAAGTGCAAACCCCAAGGCCAACCCAAGGGCTGAATATTATCCTATTTGGAGGCATATTGAGAAGCTGCAAAGATGTGGAGGTGGTGGCTCATGGGAATAGCGGTGTACTCTTTGCAATAATAATTCTTACAAGGGCTCTTACCCAAGAGTGAAGGCACATCTTTTGCATGAAGAAGGACAGGGGATTGCAAGTTGCATGAAAACATCAGACCCTATGGCAAGGAGGGAATATCAAAGAGATCAAGATCAGGCTGATGGAATCAAAAGAAAGCATGATGATTTTAGTCAAGCTAAAAATCCAACAAACATTGAGCCAAGGATTGTAATTGAAGCAAGGAAGAGGAGAGGCACTCAACAACCAGAACAACCACCATCCAGAGGGGCATCCGGTACAGTTCAAGATAGCAAAATTGCTAAACTGGTAAATGTGCAAGGAAGAGAAGAAGTTGATTCCAGAGTGGCTCGGTGCATCCATGCATGTGGTATCCCATTCAATGTTGTTTGCTCTCCTTACTAGAAAGATATGATAAGAGCAGTTAACAAAGCTCCTTAAGGGTACAAGGGGCCCAACTATGAGTAAGTTAGAACTCAACTTCTAAAAAATGAGAAGGATCTTGTGGAGGATGTATTATCACCAATTCGTTCTTCTTGGAGTAGCTTTGGAGTTACCATAGTCTCAGATGGATGGACACATACAAGGCATAGACCATTGATAAATATCATTGCCACTTCACCAAAAGGAGCAATGTTTCTAAAGGCGGAAGACTGCTCGAGAGAGGTAAAAGATGCACAATTCATTGTTGATGTCATAAACAAATCTATTGAACAAGTTGGTCATAACAGGGTGGTGCAAGTTATCACGAATAATGCACCAGTATGCAAAGTTGCAGGTTTGATTATTGAGAGGAGGTATGATCACATCTTTTGGACACCTTGCATTGTTCACCATCTGAATCTAATCTTAGAGGAGATCGACAATAAAGTTCCATGGATAAAGGAACTCACAGGGGAAGCAAGGGAAATTGTTAAATTCATCACCAACCACCACCAGTCTCAAGCAATATTTCAAGAGTACTCCAAATTGGAGTTGTTAAAAGTTGTTGAGACAAAATATGCCTCAAACTTCATAATGTTGCACCGCCTTGCTAAGGTTAAGCAAGCAATAGTGTCTATGGTGGTGAGTCAGCTTTGGGCCGAGTGGAGACAGGCAAATTCAAAGCGGGGATCTACGGTGCGTAGATTGTGCCTTGATGAGGATTGGTGGAGCAAGATAGATTTCTTGCTAATGTTCACAACCCCTACATTTGAGCTTCTTCAAAATGCTGACACCGACCAACCTTTCTTAGGAGAGGTATATGATGGCATGGATTCCATGGTTGAGAAAACTATGGAAATAATTTCATAGGAGTCTCCACAGCTTTTGTTTGTAGATGTTCATTTTGCCGAATTAAGCAAGAGAATCATTGTTGACAGGTAGAACAATTTCAACACTCCATTTGCATACTTTAGCACATGCCTTGAACCCAAAATTTTATGATGAGGAACTTATTGCTCAAAGCAATGGGAAGAGGAAGGCACCCCATAAGGATAGAGACGTGGCTAATGGAGTGAAAAAAGCCCTTATGAGAATTTTTCTAGCTCATCTACACAGGGAGGTGAAGGAAGAATTTGCCAATTTTGCTGCAGGAATAGATGATTATTTAGATATATCATTTTTGGGAGAGAGAAGCGCCATGAATCCAGTTATGTGGTGGATTTGTCATGGAGCAAATGGTGTACATTTGCAAAACCTTGCCATTCGCCTCCTTTCACACGTGGCGAGTTCTTTATCAGCAGAAAGGAATTGGAACACCTATGGTTTTATTCATTCTGTGAAGCGCAACAGGTTGGGCTCACAGAAGGCAAAGGAACTTGTTTATGTGCACTCCAACCTTCGGCTTGCATCTCGTAGGGGTCCAGAATATGGCAATGGTCTTTCTAAGAAGTGGGATGTGGATCCAGAAAATCCTGATTTGGATCTCTTTCTTACTGCCTTGAATATTGAGAACCAGGATCATAGAAGTGGAATTGGCCAAACATCTTCTTCAGCTACACCATCCACTGCTGAGCATGCTTCTGCTGCTATATTTGATGAGGATTCGAATAATGAGTATTAGTCTTTTGACTTTATTGTACTTGCAGCCTCATATATATAATAAAGGCTGATTTTGAGATTTTGATATATAATAAAGGCTGGTTTTGGATATTCCGATATTGCTATTTTCATTGTGTCTGTTATCAATGATCATTCATGAGTAAATGTGTTGTAACTTGTAAATTTGTAATAGTTTATGCTTTGAATTTATGATTTATCATGTATGTTTTAAACTTGTATGATTTCACATAACATTTCTTAAATGTCCGAAATTCTAATATAAATTTAAATTATATATATATATATATATATACCATGTTTCCCAATTTCCAAAATTTGGGGAGGTCGTGTTTCATATCGCTTCCCGTTTCGTGCAACTTAGGTTAAAACTTAACACTTGATGTCCCTACTAAGTCAAGCATACTATAGCCCATATCAATAGATTTACCTTAGTTACCACTTGTCGACTATTAATTTCTAAATTCCAGATCTGATTTTAATTCCTAGAAATTTTTATAACACACAAAATATTTCTACAATTACTAAAATATAAAATACATCAGAATTTTTAACTTAGCAAATTTAAACAACAGAAGCAAAATATAGGAAATCAATCTCACACGGAAATTCTCCACCTACTGATCTTCACTCTTATTTATCAGAACAGTGAGGGCTCCCTAACCGCGACAATAGCCCATTGAGAAAATTACAAGCTATAGCAAATTTTCTGAGATACATTGGGCAACTATATGATCTATTGAGCCCCAGGAAAAATCTTGGATTAAAACCCCAATCAAACAACCCTGCTCCTCCAACCTGTATGGCCTGTACGAGCTGAAGCTCAACTCATGTGCGTTCCAGTGCAACTTAGGTTAAAACTTAACACTTGATGTCCCTAGTAAGTCAAGCATACTATAGTCTATATCAACAGATTTACCTTAGTTCCCACTTGTCAACTATTAATTTCCAAATTCCAGATCTGATTTTAATTCCTAGTAATTTTTATAACAAAGAAAATATTTCTACAATTACTAAAATATAAAATACATTGGAATTTTTAACTTAGCAAATTTAAACAACAGAAGCAAAATATAGGAAATCAATCTCACACGGAAATTCTCCACCTACTGATCTTCACTTTTATTTATCAGAACAGTGAGGGCTACCTAACCGCAACAATAGCCCATTGAGAAAATTACAAGCTATAGCAAATTTTCTGAAATACATTGGGCAACTATATGATCTATTCAGCCCTAGGAAAAATCTTGGATTTAAACCCCAATCAAACAACCCTGCTCCTCGAACCTGTACGGCCCGTACAAGCTGAAGCTCAACTCGTGTGCGTTGTATGGCTGGAACATCGACACATGTGAGGCCGCGGCTCCTCCAAATCGACCTCCTTCTACGAGTGGCATGGCCCTAGAAAATCAGTTGTATGACCAGTATTGGGGTGACTTCCTTGCTGCAAAAATATCTCTTGTCAGCTTTCCCTTCTTGGCCTTTAGGGTCACACTCACTGAAAAAATAGCTCTCTCAAATTGTGTCTTTCTCCCATCCGTAGGCTTGCTTCTATAGACTATAATTTCTCATTGTGCTAAATCCATAACCCTAATCTCCAAAGTGATGGATGGCTAGGATTAGATTCTAACCAACTTAAGATCAATGGTTGAGATTAAAACAAATTCACTAATGTAATTAAAATTATGTTTCCTTAGTTTTCCTAGCTCAATAGCCAACATTAATTAATTAACTTAATTAAAGTGTTTTTCTAAGTTAAACACAGGAACATAAGACAAACAACTTAATAAATTGAGCAAGTTTCCTAAGGAATGTACTTTTTCTAAGTTAGACATAGGAAAATCATAAAAACAACTTAACAAATTGAGCAAATTTCCTAAGGAGACTTGAACGATTTGTGCATGCTTGACACCTAGCCAATGCAGAAATGTCTGTCCACCTTATTTATCAGAACAGTGAGGGCTCCCTAACCGCGACAATAGCCCATTGAGAAAATTACAAGCTATAGCAAATTTTCTGAGATACATTGGGCAACTATATGATCTATTCAGCCCTAGGAAAAATCTTGGATTAAAACCCCAATCAAACAACCCTGCTCCTCCAACCTGTACAGCCCATACGAGCTGAAGCTCAACTCGTGCAACTTAGGTTAAAACTTAACAATTGATGTCCCTAGTAAGTCAAGCATAATATAGTCTATATCAACAGATTTACCTTAGTTACCACTTGTCAACTATTAATTTCCAAATTCCAGATATGATTTTAATTCCTAGTAATTTTTATAACAAAGAAAATATTTCTACAATTACTAAAATATAAAATACATTGGAATTTTTAACTTTAGCAAATTTAAACAACAGAAGCAAAATATAGGAAATCAATCTCACACGGAAATTCTCCACCTACTGATCTTCACATTTATTTATCAGAACAGTGAGGGCTACCCAACCGCGACAATAGCCCATTGAGAAAATTACAAGCCATAGCAAATTTTCTGAAATACATTGGGCAACTATATGATCTATTCAGCCCTAGGAAAAATCTTGGATTTAAACCCCAATCAAACAACCCTGCTCCTCGAACCTGTACAGCCCGTACAAGCTGAAGCTCAACTCGTGTGCGTTGTATGGCTGGAACATCGACACGTGTGAGGCCGCGGCTCCTCCAAATCGACCTCCTTCTATGAGTGGCATGGCCCTAGAAAATCAGTTGTATGACCAGTATTGGGGTGACTTCCTTGCTGCAAAAATATCTCTCGTCAGCTTTCCCTTCTTGGCCTTTAGTGTCACACTCACTGAAAAAATCGCTCTCTCAAATTGTGTCTTTCTCCCATCCGTAGGCTTGCTTCTATAGACTATAATTTCTCATTGTGCTAAATCCATAACCCTAATCTCCAAAGTGATGGATGGCTAGGATTAGATTCTAACCAACTTAAGATCAATGGTTGAGATTAAAACAAATTCACTAATATAATTAAAATTATGTTTCCTTAGTTTTCCTAGCTCAATAACCAACATTAATTAATTAACTTAAAGTGTTTTTCTAAGTTAAACACAGGAACATAAGACAAACAACTTAATAAATTGAGCAAGTTTCCTAAGGAATGTTCTTTTTCTAAGTTAGACATAGGAAAATCATAAATTCAACTTAACAACTTGAGAAAATTTCCTAAGGAGACTTGGACGATTTGTGCATGCTTGACACCTAGCCAATGCAGAAATGTCTGTCCACTGCTACAAACATCAACATGACGACAGTGAAGTCTCTAAGAGTTTCCCATGCATGGATTGCATGGAAAGAAGCATAGGCTTGGACCTCGAAAAACTCAAAAAACTGGATGAACTGAAGAATTTAGAAAAAATGGAAATATCAAGAGAAATCGGAGTTATTTGGAAAATTGTTCTAGGCACTCATGCTCCTCAAAACACTATTCTAGGCACCCACACTCACATCTTTAACATTCCTATAATTCAGAAACTTGTGTAGACTAGATGTTTGGTGAAAGAGATGAGAATGGCTATAAAATTATTCTCAAAGGCATAAAAACGCATGGTGTGTATAAGGATTTAAACAAGACTACAAGTAATAATGTTCTTATTGCACTAATTATGACTTGTTATCATTTAACATAAAAAAGTGAGGATGATGCTTAAATAATATTAAGGAGAAATTGAAGTATTAGAGAGCATTAATCGAAAACTTCAAGATGAAAGCATAGCCTTGTAAAGAGAAATCAAAACCATTGGGAAGCAATGTGAAGAGAAGACCATCAAATTATCCACAAAAGAATAAATCTAGTGTGCCCTTTATGAGGACCACAAATTTTTTTAAATCAAAAAATAGCATCTCTTCATCAAGGAGGCATTCTCAATTCCCTTGCAGCATTTGGTCATTTTGTGGTCTCGCTCACATCAGTCAGTCCTTTAAGCTTTTACTACAACAATATAACATTAGAATATCTTGAAGTTCAAAGAACTTCAGAAGACCATGAAGGTGAGGATAAGGAATCTTCAAAAAGTGAAAATGATTTATTTCCAAAGAGGACATGTTTTGTTAAAGTCTCTCATATAATAAATCCTTGTAAATGGATCACTTATCGGCCTTGCTGGGTTTTAGAATCAAGTAAAATTAGAATTAAGAGGGGATGTTATAAAATTAATATTTAGTAATGTGGAATCCTATGTTCCTCGTTACTGGCTAGGGTCAGGAATTGTAGTCATCAGTCAGCCTAGGGAATGGCCAGCTCTTGTCTTAACTAGAATGGTATAAATGTTGGGTTGTACTTCCTAACTTGTACATCATCAGAGATGGAGCATAAGAATATTTACCGTTTATATTTGCTGTGCTTTATTGTGTAATCTATTTCCTAGGTTTTATCAGTCTTGTCAGAAAAGGAGAATCTCCAGTAGCCAAAATCAAAACTATGATCTTGCACATTGGCTAGTGAAGTTCTCCTTGTCAGGTCCCTTGCTGACAATAGTAACCCATAGGCTTCTTTCACACAATTTTCCCTCCTGCTCTCTGTAAAGTTCTCTATGCTTGACTGAAGTTAGTAATATTTTCAAAAGAAACGTGAAATCGCTTGCAAGATCGACATGTTAATCAAATATACAATTAGATTTAAAAAACATAATTCAGATGCACAATACATACACAAATAGATGTGAGCCATTAGAAATGATGGGATATCACAATTGCATGCCACATATTCAAGAACATCAAAGGCCTCCATGCTATGCTAAAGACATCTAGGACAATGGTGATCCAATTGTAAAACTCCAATGACTTCAATACAATGAACAAGAAACAGAAAACTTCATCTCTCCTTTCACAATTTTGTTGTCTCCAAGAAAATGATCTGTGAGTGGGATTGTTTTTTGTTACGATGATAGATGAATGGCAGTGAGAACCCTTCCTAGACAAATAACGCTAAGTTAATATACCAATGCCTACACAAAGTCATGCAACTCTCTAGTTAACCTGTAAGTTCACTAAACAGAAGTAAATCCATATGCTTGTACAAGGATACCCAACTTTCTAGTTGACCTGGTTTTGCATGGGCATGCTCCAGGGCCTTCCACTCCTGTTTCAGAATCGCCATCTCTCGCATGCACAGCAGGGCACCACCAAGACTGCTCACACACACAGTGTGTACATAATGCTCCCAGGACTACTTTGCTCCTGAGGATTTATTGAAAAGGAGGACTATGCCCCAATCCCTGGCAACACTGAGTTAACCATAGAACTTTACTAACCGATAATGCACGCAAGAACTAGAGCACTTAACACCATTAAATATAAACTTGGGTATACATGGTTGCAATAGTGCTTCTCCAAACAGTCAAAGGACAGAAAGCTAGAAAAAATAACTCGCAAAAGAACATGCAACATCCAGCCTTCACAGACCACTACTCAGAGGAAACAGGATTTTACACTGCACTTTAGGCACAGCATGGATCGGGTAAAAATAAAACAAATTGTTGACAAGGAAAGAAATTTTCTCCTGGCATCAGAAGGATGAAAAAACAATTTGAACAAATTCCAGCCTATCAATCAATTCGGAGGAAACTTTAAAACAAGCTCTGCACCAAAGAAACTCGAACAACCAAAACTGTCAAAATACAGTTCTAAAAAGTCTATTGAATAGTCCATAAATAACTTGACACTTGTTGTAGTTGTGAAATAGTCTAATTAGGGAAATCAATGGGACAGGGCAAAAGAAGACGGAAATGCGTCACTCTCAAGCACAATACAAACTGACTAGACCTAGATGTCAATAAAACTGAATTGCCAACATGGCATGTTTCTATCTTGGATTCTCCAGGCTTCCAAAGATAACTAGCATTTTAGGATGCACAGATATACTCTACCATATTTGGAGTCAAACTAATTGCTTCATTACATATTTTGACGGAAAACCCCCCTTGACAAAACCAAAAAGCTGTGAAGACAACTGTTCTAAACCAAGGAAAGCTCTATGAGAACATTCTTTTCATGACAATAAGATATTGGGTGTCATGTTCAGATAAGCTGAATCCAGGATATGTCAATTCGGTTTGTCTCAGGTGGTTGGAAGGAATAATTGTTATCCTCCCCACCTATGTTCAATTCCCGCAAGTGAAAAGAGTAGCTTCGTTGTAATGGCTTTGAGCCTTGTTGATTGCTCCATCGAAGATCAAAATATGTATATTCCTCATATGGAATATACAGATATTTCTCATGGAAGGGAAAAAATAAAAGTTGAATTCAGGATATATAAAATTTAAAATTTAAATCATACATTGATTGAAAGATAAAATTCATCTTATTACAAGCAAGGAAACTAATAGAAAAAATCCATTCAAGACTATATTAGCAGTAACGAAATAGCAAATCCAAAGCATTGTTAGCAACATAAGGCTGGTCCCTAATATGCATTTCTTATATGCATCTCTTAGACTGAATTTGGAAACCTTTTACATACAAACGATCAAAAGATTGTGCATGGCAGACTCAATAACACTGTCAAGAGATGTTTTTCATTTAATAAAGGATCTTACCAGGGAGGAAAATTGACTGGTGACTGCTCATACTTGTTGCCATGTGCAGCATCCAAATAATGTTGAGTCGCTTCTTCCCTGAAGCAATTGCCAAAACTGGGAAGAAACGGATGACTATCAAGTTCATTCCAACCTTCTACATTAGATTTATGATCTGGCTCGCTTGACCATGGGTTATCCCCACTCATTTGTTTGGGACTACCATCCTCTAGTTGAGATAAGAGGTCAGCAGGAAGATGGTTTTCCATTTCAGCAAATGATTGCACAATACTTTGAGGTACGGGATGATGTAAGTTTCTCTCTTGATCAGACATGTTTTGTACATGTGGGAACCAAGGAAAAGGCTTGCAAATTTTACTCTTCCCATATTGCCAATTTCCTAGTTCTGAGATTTCTTTTGAACCATCCAAAGCCAGTGAAGGCAAACTCCATAATTCTGCAATTGGGGGATGGTGGTCTCCATTAGCATGTGAATTGTCATCAGCTTTTGTGGGTGATATTTTTGACACAGGAGATGCAGTTTGAGCAGGCCTGTGACTTGGTGCAGAGATAGGTGCACAGTTTGATGACAGAACTCCAGTTGCTCTTGCATCTAAAAGAAGACTAGATTTAATATCTGTAGAAAAGCTTTCAGTCGGCTCTGAGACAAGTCCAAGTGACGAAACAATGTGTGGCTGATATAAGGAGTCTTCAGAAGTGTTGTTTTCACCTTCAGTCAAAGCAGCCGCAGGTATATATTCATGTGGTGAAATAAAATCTGAAGGATCTGGAGACTCTGAGACAGATCCTGAAACTGACATTGTAATGCTACATCTTGGCGTAACTGCTGCAGGTGCAAGCTGGATAGACTCCAGCGATGTAGAATGGATATCATTGGATGATGGAGAACATGATGTTGCTTGCACTGCAAAAGACTTGCTCTGTATTTCTCCATATTTCTCCTGTTCCAAATAATTTCTGGAATCCGAAGAATGAGACAATCGGGAAGATGTCAAAGGACCTTTAAACAGATGCTGCCACGATTTTGTTTGTGTTGTAACTGGTGATGCCGGCTGCGGCTCAACTCCCACCTAAACAAATACCACTTTCTCAATTAATTTTCCCTTTGTGCATGCAAATGTAAATGCGCATCCACAACAGTGAGTGAAAGTGCAAATAAGCAGAAGCTGATGTGCACAACTGCTACACATCGGAGATCAACACAGGCACCTGCTTGTATGTATATTGGTAACAAGAGGTCCTGAAAGCAACGAAGGAGCAAATGCATAATATAAGTGAGCTGTGCACACCTTGCATCTCACTCAATGAGTTACAATTCATTTATATTAATGGGATGTATTTAATGTGAAAAAAGAACGAATTGCCCTGCCTACCCTCATCATTTCATCATTTTAAGACACTACCTTTGAGTTTTCAATTTACAAGGTTTTAACTTCTGCTTTATAATGATGAAATAGAGAAAAGTTCAAAATATGAGTTGGAGATGCAATTTCTCTTTCTCAGGCATGGTAATTTTTGCAGTACATTTATGAGAACTAAAGAAAAATATAAAGGATGCTGGCAACTTACAGGTAACTGTGAAGGGTGTACTCCCAAGCTTCTATCAAAGTAACTGTTACTGTACTTCACTAATTTGGAATGTCTGCATCTGTTGCTGTAACTTAGAGTCAGTTGTTTCTTGCAAGTGTCCTCACATGAAGTGGTGCTTCCTTTACTCGAGCTTTTTGAGCAAGCTGTCCCAATCCAAGTGGAATTGGCACGCTGTCCATAGTTCAGACCCAGTGATCCAATCGAACCATTATGGATAGATGCAAGAGAGGAATCTCCAGCACAGCCTTTTTTAACAGATTTCACCCCAAATCGTTCAACACATCCCGATGTCAGGCGACTAGATGATGAACTTCTAGGATGCGAAGTAGAATATTTCAACGAAGCCAAATATCGAGATGTACCAAACTGTGTTATACCACTTATTAATGGTTTCATGGTGTGGACGCTGGTTTTGGATTCTGTTTCTAATGAAGGAGCTCTGTAGTGTTTCATGCTCCTAATAGGCTCTGTGGCATGATGTGCTATGGGTTTTGATATTTTATTTTTTCCAGTTCCTTCCATATTGTATAATTTCCCCTTTTCATTTCCATTTTTACTCTGAATCTCCCCCACATTGGCTACATGATTATCCTTACCAAAAACCTTTTCCTTTACCTTCTCCTTTACCTGTCGCCTCTTCCCTACTTCCCTCTCTATTTGAATTTCTCTTTGCTTTTCTGGTGCTGTCTCCCTTTCACTTTCTTTCTCAACCTCCAATTTCGCATTCCTTAACCTTCTTTCCTCCACTAATCTAGCAATCTCTTCTCTCTGTTTTCTCTCTTCTTCTTCTAGCATTTTCTTTTCTAACCTAGCCTGTCTCTTCTCTTTGGCCTTCCTCCTGGCTTTTTCTCCTTTGTTTTCATGAAAATTGCATTTATCATCACCCTTCTGTATATCTGCTTTACAGCTCAAATTCAGAGTTCTCCCTTCACTCAGAGATCTCTCCCTCCATATATTTCCTGAAAGCAACCTGATAAAGAAGAATGAAAATTTTAATACTTTTACTACAAAAATAAAAATTCCAGGATAAGACTCTCCTGAACATTTTCTATCTATAACTGCTCCTTGAAAGGTGCCCAAATTACTCCTTGAGATTCGCCGGTAATTTTCTATATTTCCTGGACCCCCTTTACCAAGAACCACACCAGATATATCTAATAAAGGTCTTCGAGATACATGACCACAGTAAGCACACATGAATCTGCCACTTCCAGGCATCTGATCTCTAAAAGCTGTTAAACAATTTCTGCACCTGCGTATAGCTTCTTTGAGCCGCTTTGCTTCCAATTGTGCTTCAACGCTTTGCCTCTCTCTCATAAGAGCACTCCGACGTGCTCTCCATGCAAAAAGTCGTGGAAGTATAATTTCATGCCATCCACTGCTAACCAAAAGCACAAAAACACAAGCCAGACGAGAGCAAGTTATCTCAAACCTTAAATTTGGCGGCAGCATCTGTGAAAATGCCCACAGTATGATAACAGGAATAACCAACCATCGTAGCACAGTTACAATGCGCCGTGACAATCTTGACGCAACACAGAGTATGCACATGTTTTTTCACTCTGCCCCTTGTGTCCTTACACGTGCCACTTTTGCACTTTCTCATAAACAACACTGATGACCCAGCTTTTGCTCTCCGTTGACAAACTTGTACACACAAACTAGTTGACCTGAAGCCTTAAGCATGAATCTTTATTTTCAAACCCAACTTCTTGGATTTTCACTTCTACTATTTATACCATCTTTCCACTACCTTAAACCGGGATTCATAAAGCAAGCTCGCCAAAAGATTCAGTTGTTTTTAACATTTATTATACACAATTACTGAACCCTTAAAAACTGCGTAACCAAATTAGAACCAATATTGTTTGCCAGTGGTAAAAGAATAATCAACACAAAAACTAGAAACTTAATATTATTGTCTAAACTCATCCAACCAACAAAGAAATGAATATTGGCCAGACAGATGTTCCGATCTTTCCAGTAGCAGCAACTTGCCTTTGTGCTACACATAAAAAGTGATTGCCACTGCTTCGAACAATCCTAATTCCTAAACCCTGTGATATGAAATGTTGCTGAATTGGAATACCACTTTTGCAAGTTAAAATGCCAAATCTGTGGAATTGAATCTCCCAAGAAATTGCTGACAAAAAGCAACAGCGAATGAATCATTAAATCTTACTTGTCATAATTGTTTAACTTCCCATTTTGCATTAAGTGATGCGGTTTTCATTCCAGAGGCTTATAATCCTTCTGCAGGTGGTGATCAGGGTTTATGCTGCATAATGGCAGATACCACAATAATCAGTTTCAGTTTCCACGGCCAAACAGATTTGAGAAATAACTGTAATGCGACATTCAAAAATTAGAAAGCTGAAAAGCAGATGCCAAATACCACGCCCTGTATTCCACAAAAATTATCAGTGTATCAGAAAGTATACCTAAATTTCTGATAAGGCACATGGTTAACCGTAACAGTTTCTAGAGCTAACTAAAGATATTAGATTGCTTGGAACAGTGAATTGCGAACTTTTTAAGAACACAAGAACATTTAAAAGGGAACTTTTTTAAGGTGTTGTTCCCTTCAAGGAAGCACACCAAAAGCTCTTTATTGATTTTTCTGTATCGAACACGAAATAAGACCTCATTCATCATTTACAAAATTTTCTAAAACTTGTCTGTAAAACTCTGCATATATTACAGTTTCTTACAGTGATATTCCTTGGGTTCTGGTATTAAACTCTAATTTTGTAAAACTCAGAATTACAGCAGATTAGAACTTTTTTACTCGTTGCAAGCATGCCATTACCAATCTGGGGGTAATACAGAATGTCACTGGATTTACAGCACACAAATTGGAATCCTTCTGCTAAGAAGCCATGAGCCTTGTCTATTCCACCAAAGGTCGCCCAGGACTTGCACCTGGCCCCAACCAAATGGAATGACCCACTTACATGGGTGATCCAACTGACAAGCAAAGCATACAATGGCCCACTTGCATGGGTGAATTGACCAGCAAGGGACAAAGCATGTCACTTTGGGGATTTGAACCTTGATGGAGGGCTAACACTAATCCCCGCATAACCATCATACGAAATCCCCATCGACAACAGATTAAAAAGTTTAATATGCATTGATATTAATTTATTTGAGGAGGTGTTTCTGCAAATATGTGGATAGAAAAATGGGTCACAAACTCTAGCAACACTGACAGTCTGCCAGCATAATTGTCTTTCAATCAACATCATTGCTTCTACAAGCTGCTTGAACCTTAGAGCAACTATAACAGTGATTAGTGATTTTTCTGTAAATGCTTATATCATGTAGAATGTTGTTTTGACAATTTCCATTCACTGGTTAGGCTGAACTTGTGAAATTTATCTCGAAATTGATCTAATAATTGTTGGTTTTGTGGTACACATATTTCAAATAAATATTTATATATTTACCACAATATTGATCTAATAATTGTTGATTTTGTGGTACATATATTTCAAATAAATATTTATATATTTACCATAATATAATGGTTTCCAATTTTATATATAGTCAGTTTGAGGTAACAATATGATATGATATATCATATCGTATAAATTATCTCTTAACACTATTCTGTGCACAACTCTAAAATGCAGCTTTCAGGTACCATCTAACACTTTCAATTTTAGGGTACAAAAACAGAGTTTATAGCAAAATACAGGTACTCAAGTATAGTAGGCATTCTCTCTTCCACCCTTGGCACTTCAATGTTCTGCTATTTGCTATGCTGAGAGTAAGAACAGGGTCTATGCCATCATTTCTGACACCAACTCGTTTCTGGGGAATTGTGATGATTGAGAAAAATATATTTCTCACAGATTTTGATTCCAGTGGAAGTCGTTATCCTGAGCTGATTTTTATCAAAGAGTGTCATTTGTTTATCTTCCATGGAAGTTCTATTTTGCGAGAATGCAACCCTATTTTCTGCCTAATTCCTCCTCGATGAACAATTTAATCTATGATCAAAAGATACAGCTTGGTTCTATTTCAATTTTCATATATTTAGCAAATTTAGTAACAAGCATGATGATATATTATATACAAGCGAGACTGGAGATTGTGAAATTCATCACTGCCAGCTAGAGTGGCAAGCATATTCAACAAAGTTGCTAAACTTTAAACTTTCCTTCTCTCTTGCTGTACTAGAAAGCATTATTCATTTGACCAAGGCACATTCATTTGCAAGGGCAATTCATTTCAAGTTTCGAATTTAAATGGCAAAATAATAAACTTTTTCTTTCTTGCTGCACTAGAAAGCATTATTCATTTTGAGGCAGCAGGTGCAGGGGAATATTATCCTTGTTCCCGGATGAAAACAAGGAACAACCATCCCCTGGGGACTTGGAGAACCAATCTGCAATCACGCAAAGGCTCTAGATATTTTCCAAGGATTAATGCTTATAAAGTATCAAGGATTTCATCACATCTTAGTGATTGGGAACTCAATGGTGATAACTAAATAGATGCTTTAATCATTAACCCCCCTAGAGCCCTGATTCAGTGATTAACACAAGAAGTTACCAGAGTTCAAAAATTGGTGAAAAGCATCCCAAAGGCAAAGTTTATCATGTTCTAAGGCACTTAAACTTCAGGGCATCAGTTTGTCAATGGGGCACTTAAAGAAAAATGTCAGATGCATCACAACTCATTATATTCCATGAAGTTCTAAGTAAGCAACAGGTCAGGATTTGAAGGCACAAGTAGAATGGACATTTGGCACTAGACCTCACAGGAAGGTACTTCCACTCAATGGAGCTATAATTCCCTCCCTTCATCACCCATCACAGCAGAGGCAGATCCATTAATTCCTTTGACAATGGGACTACTAAGCGCATGTGGTATTAACTTCAACCTCAAGTGTGAACTGTGTGAAATGCCAGGACTATCCCCTCACCAGCTTGTATACATCTCTATTAACAGTGTAATTAGCCAGATTTTTGGTCCCATCTTGTGGAAATATGAGCACACGCCAAAGTATAGGAGGCCCGGGCAGGCTGCAATCTTGGGTGCACTGAAAATGGCACATTTCCATAGGCATTCTCACTGCTGCGCAGGGTATGAGAACTCAGAACTGAGAAGAGGTATTTGATGGTGTGCGAGGCATGCTACAGAAGTTCAGGATTGTCAGGCATTACACATGAGAAGGTAGGAAGGACGGAGAAACGAATGGGAAAGAATAAATGCTCAGGAGGCAGAGGCTATGCAAAGGCAAGTATTAGGAAACAATTCTCAGTTAGAGATTATTCAAAATCAGCAGAGATGAATGGGCATCAAGGTGAAGAATAACACATTGATTATTGGAGAGGTATCACAAAAATTGGTTCTGCTGCAGACCAGGATTGACAAGCTGGAAGTTGAGAAGGAAAACAACAATGAAGGTAACCATTTAGCGGCTCATACTTATTTTTCAGGATCTTCAGGGGAAGAAATTATGATGGACAATAAGGAGTCTACAGTGCAACAACCATCTAGCCAAGCTTTAAAACCACCCTCTGCCATTCAGCCAACTGAGCCTGGTAACATTCCGGCTATCCAATATACACAGTAGAACTTATTTTGATTAGGTTTATATTTTGCCATGTTTTGGAATGTCATTCTTTTGCTAGGGCAGTTTAATTAGCTGTATACGAAATTTTGGGAACTTAAATACAGATGCAAAAAAGACAATTGGTATGATATTTTTGAATCCTGTCCAGCAATTTTTGGCTATATCTTTTTGTCAATTCAGGCTTGACGGTTCAGCGGCAGAACTTCTATAATACATTTTGATATCCGTTTCTGTCAAAACGAAAAGACATTATTTATTTGACCAAGGAACATTAAGAAAAAATATTAATATATCAAGGATGTAAATGTAGGAATGACAATGCATTTCAAGCTTCAGAATTTTAAATGGCAAACTACACCTACAACGTGTTCAAGCATGAGCAGATTAATATAACCTCGGATCCTGCTTTCGTGTTGGTTCAAAATGCATATTTTTAACTTTAACAAATTATGTACACCAGCTGCGACACTTGGAAATTTTAATTTCAGATTCAGTTGCCTTGCCGTCGGGGCCTTGGTTCACTGGTGAAGTCATTGGATTATTAAGCCATCCACCAGGGTTTCATTGTTGTGGCTTGCCCCAACCGGAATGGTATGATCATCAAAAAGGATGTGACTTACTGTGAGTTACGGGCGATTTTGACGGAAAAGACACCTTTCAAACCCGGCACCAAAACGGAAGGAAGTCCGTGTAATGCAGTGCAACCCCAATGTCTACTTCAACGTCGGGGCACGTTTCGAAGCAACTTCACTGAATAATAATTTTTAAAAGGCCTGAAAATCAGGGTTTGTGTTACCATTTAATCTTAACGAACCCCGATTCTGCCAATGTCCATTGTAAAGACCTAAAAACAGAGACTAGAGTTGCCTAAACGGAATGGCAATTTTGCCTGTAACTCTAAAGCAACACAAAACGCCAAAGTCCGGAAATACAAATTTTAAAGAAGAGAAAGCTGAACATTTTGGGTTTTTAACGAAAAGACTCAAGGTTTCAGTTGAATCTATTAACAGGAATTTAAACAAAAACGGAGATTTTATGTTAAGAGTTTTGAGAGTGCTGCCTAAAACTTGTTTTCATTTCTTATTATTTTTTTGCGCTGTAAGGCTCCGACATAAGCAGCATTCTTCTTAAACCCTGAGAGAATTCATCCATTGGAATGCTTACTATTAAGGTGACGAAGCCGTAGAAAGCAAAGAATGGGAAAAGGTATACCTCGCTGTAAAATAGACTGGGGCAGATGAAGCCTGTGTTCGTTGCTCCGAGCAGAACAAATTTCAACGGAATGGGAGCAGACAGGACCAGGATCTTGAAAACCATGATATCGCGCAGTTGTTGCATTTACCGGTCACGGGTTCAAATCGCGGGGGCCCATTTCACTGGGGGTTCATATACCGTGGCCATTTTCATTTACCGAGCTAAGTAAACGGTCCAGTTGGCAGGCGGCTCGGGAGTCGGACGTACTGTTATGAGAGGTGGTCGGTGGTCACATTTAGGTTTAAGAAGAGATTCAAAGAAGGGAGCTTGTAGCTCACGATCAAGAAAATTGGTACTTCCAGAAGAATATTTGGATTTACATTTACTTCTAGAAAAATATTTAGATTTACGAGTTAGTTTGAAATGGTTTATAGTATTTTTAATTAAAAGAAGTGAGGCTTGTAGATCACGATCCAGAAAATTAGTACTTCTAGAAGAATATTTGGATTTACATTTACTTCAAGAAGAATATTTAGATTTACGAGTTAGTTTGAAATGGTTTATAGTATTTTTAATTAATAAATATTATTTTAAATATTTTTAATGAATGATTATCATCCATTTTATTAATAGCAATAGCTTTTAAAGGTGCAAAGGTACACCCAAGAAATAGAAAGGTCATGTGGATTTGCTCTAATTCCATGTAAGTGTATCTGAAGACACCCAAAGATTTCACTTCATAATATAAAAAATTGCTACTAAAAGAGGAAATTGAAAAAACACTAATTATTACTATAACCAATTTTCAAATGTTTCCATTTCTCCAAGTAGTTGATTTCTTAACATGTATAAATTCATTTTAATTTAGTGTCAAAAATAAATAAGAAATTGTAATTTTAGTGTCAAAAAGTCAAACCATTTTTAGGCATATTTGAAATAGGTGAAGGTATGTATATATATATATATATATATATATTCATTTTAAGTTTATTTGGTCATCTTAATCAAAACACAACACAAACCTCTCTATAAAAAAGCATTGCAAATTCTCCCTTTTTAGGTATTTAGGTAAGACGATCTGAAATAGATATGAATAGTGAAAACCAATCTAAATCCTTACCACAATATATTTTAAGTTTATTTGATCATCTTGATCAAAACACAATACAAATCTCTCTATAAAAAACTTTGCAAATTCTCCCTTTTTAGGTATTTAGGTAAGTCAATCTGAAATACATATGAATAGTGAAAGCTAATCTAAATCCTTACCACACTATATATATATGTGTGTGTGTGTGTGTGTGTGTGTGTGTGTGTGTGTATAATTGTCACATTATCTTATTAAGAATTAATTGCATGACCTAATTGCCACTCTAGAAATATGGGACTAATCGCTCATTGTGAGAAATGGTAAGGGTTTTTAAGTTTACTAAAGTATATGGGATCTAGTATAATGACAAACCCCAACATGGTATCTAAGCCTTAACCCAAGTTTGTACTTACTTTAGAAGTTTACTTAAACCAACAAAAAATTGGTGGAACAGAAAACCTCTTCAATATATATAATGCTTACTAAATTATAGTTTATTGGGAGATATATACGACAAGTATTGTTATGTTAACTATGGTCCAAATCCCAAATGGGTTGTGTGAATTGGTCTCTCTCCACATCTATCATAAGAGCCAACTTTTGTTTTATAGTTGACTCATACCTATCCCAAATATTTTGTTTTTTTTTAAAGCCAATTTATGAATTCTTTATAAATAGTTTGCTTGTTGCATTGCAGGTTTGGTAGTCGAAGTATATCCAACATGACATATGGCATGCAGAGGCACGTGGTGTTCATCACTGGGTGAGAAAATCATTATCAAGCATGAAATATGGCATGCCTGGTGGCACTGGCCTGTCAATTTTTTTATTCCCTGCAGAACGAAAAAAATTTCAGATTCAGGAGCTCCAACATCCCGTTGGGAATGAAGCCTGTGAGACCATTCATGCTTGAATCTAGCTGCTCCAGCGCCATGAGGTTCCATATAGTGGAAGAGATTTCACGGGACAATTTATTGTCATAAAGATGCAAGTAAATCAGTCATGGAATCAGTTAACTTGTTCTAAAATGTCCAGACATAGACAAATGCCCCTCGCCTCTCAAGCAGTGCAACATGATATAGTTGAATACGAAGACACTGGAGTGAAGGAAAAATTGGAGGATCATGAAATTGAATGGAGATCCCTTTTACCCAAGCTACTCATCGTCGTTATTATGCGTGGTGAGGTGTTTGGGTGAATCACATGATAAACTCAACCTCAAGTCTACTTCTTGGTACTCTCTACACCTTGAATCAAGGTCAACAGTTTCACGATTTGGAAAACTGAAACTACAATGGACCTTCAGTTTCCTTTTAGTGAATTCAAGTGATAGATTGCTCCATTCTGCAACATTGTTATGTTGATGTGGACTGCGGTCTATTCTGCAAGATCATGTTAAATATAAATATCCAAGCCTCAGAACAATATCCAGGACAAAAATAGAGAAATATATTTAAAGTTGTTATCAAAACTAATCTGACTTCTAACATTGATCTTATATTAATTGCGGAGTATAAGTGAAACAATATCCAGTTCGGTTACAGATGGAAAACATGGTCTGTATATTCAAATCGAATCGGAAGCCCTGCTTATAGTAACTATATTTGAAGCTAGTGATTGACCTTTTGGGGCATGCATCGATCTTTATGTGTATCCACTACATTCACAGGGTCCTCAGCTGAATTATTATGGCCTCCCTGCAGATGAAGAGTATTCATTGTGTACTCGGTTAAATTGTTCATAGACCTGACACCCTGAGCAGACCTCGTGAGCAAGTAGTGTGCGGCAGCGTGCTGGACAAATCCAACGGTCGAAATAAAAGTCGAATGAATGGTGGAAGACGAAAAGGTTGACGATGGTGAGCAATGTACGTGTCAAATTGTAGTTGGAAGGAAGGACAAATCTTTTCCTAGCCAAACCCAGCAAAGAAAACACCTTCGGTGTAAAAAGTACTACATAAGCGAAAAATACAATTCCTCGAGCAAAAGAAAAAGTATGGAAGGAATCTTTCATCAAAATTTCATCCAAAAAATTAGCATTCAAGGTGCTCCACATGATGATTAAGCTGAAGAAGTATACAAGGTGAGAAAAAAAGACTTATTACCCCCAAAGTTGAACCTATAATTAAACATGAAAGAAACAATTGTCCACATGATTAATGAACAACATAGAGAATTCATTAAAAAAAAATTTAGAAACTATAATCCAGCGAAATCAACTACATATTACTAGGGATCTGTAATATTCCTTTTTAAGGATATTTCTAAAACACAACAAATGGTACAACAATGGAATGACTCCAAGAGAAAATATTCAGCAATACATAAAATAATAGGAACAGCTTATGCAACAGATACACGTTAAGCAGAGAAATCACTGAGCCATTTCATTATGCTGGGAATTACAAGTGATTACAATAGGTGCCCAGCTGACAGTACTCAACTGGCACAAGCAAACAAGAGATATTCTCGGGATAACAAGGGTACAACGGTTCTCCAGTTGCGTCCAAGCGGCTGGGGATACTGCCGCGTGCTGCTAATGACTCCCGATTCTGCTTCAGGCCCTCATTGGGCACGGACTGTCCCTGCACCTTCACCAAACCCGAAACCTCCCAAATGATAGTATTATAGAGCTCGCGCGAGATGGATCGCGGTCTTCCCACACAGACTGCGCCGCCACTTCTGACGCCGCTCTGCAACAAGTTCCAGACCCAACCTTCTAGCAAAACAATGATAGGATCGCCTCACCCAAGCAGGCACTTGAAGTCCCCCGGGGCTGAGGATGAGATCTCCGCTCGAAGACACTCGGCGCACTGAACAGTGCTGCAGACTGGCTGAACAGCCGGCGTGCTCAAGTCTTAACGACCAATGACAATTTCATAAAATTCAACAACCCAAAAACAAGGAGGCTCCCTTCCTTTTGTATGTGGCCTTCCTCTCAAACCCTAGACTCCTCCTTTCCCACGCAGCCCTTCTCGACCCCACGCTGCCAACTCAGCCCGCGTACTTACCTCCGCGTGCTCAGATGAGTCCACGACCCGCTCACTGCTATTTACCATTAACCATAGGCGGCAAAATTGGTCCGAATTAATATTCCAATTAGCTATTGCTAATTGGGAATATTACAATCTCCCCTGGCAAAATGTTGCTTGACCCCAAGCAACTGTAGTGACGGGTACTGTAAGATATTTTCACCCTCCCATGTAGCATCCTCATTCGGCAAGTTCTTCCACCTTACCAAGAACTCCCGGACTGTTCTATTCCGCAACTGCTTCTCTCTGACATCAATGATGGCTTCCTGCTGCAGCACCAAATGCCCTTCGTCATCTGTGGGCGGAAGCTCCTCCGTCGCTGTCACCTGTGGTCCCAAAGCCTTCTTCAGGCACGATACGTGGAAAATATTATGAATCTTGTTGCCTTGGGGTAGCTCCAACTCATAAGCAACTTGTCCCACCCTGCGTATCACCCGGTAGGGTCCATAGAAGCGAGGCTTGAGATTTTCCACCCCCTTCCGCTTCAGAGTGGACTGTCGGTATGGCTGTAGGCGCAGGTAAACCAAATCCCCTACTTCGAACTGTCTCTCCACCCGACCCTTGTCAGCATACAGCTTCTGTTGATTCTGTGCAGTGGCTATGTTATCCTTGAGAGCCCGGAGGATGTCCTGACTCTCTTGGATCCAATCCTTGGCTCTCGGGGCCTTGCTGGCACCAAAAATTACATCAATGAAAGACATCGCGTGATAGCCATACAGTGCATAAAACGGAGACATACCGATAGATATGTGATGTGTGGTATTATAGCAATACTCTCCTAGGTGCAGCCACTTCAGCCACGCTCTCTGCTGCCCGCTGACATAATTTCGCAAGTAGCCTTCCAGCCACTTGTTAACGCTCTCTGTCTGCCCATCTGTCTAGGGGTGGTAGCTGGTACTTGGTGTCAATTCCGTCCCCACCAACCGAAAAAGATCCTGCCAAAACCCGCCCATGAAGCGGTTGTCCCGGTCACTGACAATGGTCTTGGGGAGACCATGCAACCTGAAGATGTCCCGGAAGAACAGCTCTGCCACCTGCGCTGCTGTATAGTGTGCGGATATGGTGAAAAAATGTGCTTACTTTGTCAGCCGATCGACGACGACGAATATGCTATCCTTGCCCTGCACTACAAGCAACCCTGTAATGAAATCCATCGAAATACTTTCCCACTTCCCCTCGGGAATGGGAAGGGGCTGCAACAGTCCTGCTGGATGGTTCATCTCTCCCTTGTTGCGCTGGCAAACTTCGCACTCCCTAACATGCTGGAGTACGTCCCCCTTGAGGCCCTTCCACGCGAACCTCTCCCGGATGGTCCTGTAGGTCTTGGTAAACCCCTGATGTCCGGCTAACGGTGAATCATGAGACACCTGAAGTATCTTCTTCTTGAGCTGGGAGCCCATAGTCAAGAAGACCTTGTCTCTGTAATAGATAATCTCATCTACCACCCTGTACTTATCGTCCGCCACCTGACCATCCAGAATCTCACAAGCAAACTTGTCCTTGGAGTACTCCACCAAAAGTTGAGCCCTCCAATCCGCCTCCCAATTCATCAGGGACAACATAGCCGGTCTACGTGAAAGTGCATCAGCTACCACGTTGTTTTTCCCTTTGACATACTCGATGTCAAAATCATAAGCCTGGATTTTGCTGATCCACTTTTGCTGCCTCTCTTGAAGTTGTTTCTTCTCCAAGAAGAATCTGAGGCTATTGTGATCCGTCCTCACCCTGAACTTGTTACCCACTAAGTACTGCCGAAATTTGGCCAACGCATGCATCACGGCTAGCATCTCCTTATCGTATATAGGATACAATCGCTCATGGGGAAGGAGCTTCCGGCTCTCATAAGCTATAGGGTGGCCTTCCTGCATCAAAACTGTGTTGATCCCTTCTCCCGACGCATCACATTCCAAAACAAAAGGCTGCGTGAAATCGGGCAGCGCAAGCACTGGGCAGCTGCTCATAACCTCCTTGAGCCTATCAAAGGCCCGTTGTGTTGTCTTCGACCAACTAAATGCCCCCTTCTTTGTCAAATTTGTAAGTGGGGCAGCGAGCTGAGAGAAATGCTTGATGAACTTCCGGTAATATGTGCAAATGCCAACAAAACCCCGAAGTTTCGTTACGTTCTTCGGTTCTGGCCAATCTCGAATGGCCTTGATCTTTCCTTCGTGGACCCTTACTCCGTCCACTCCTATGATGTGTCCCAAATACAACATCTCAGTCACCCCGAACTCACACTTGGAGAGCTTAGCATAAAACTGTTGCTCTTCCAAGATATGCAGCACGGCCTCAATGTGCTGGAGATGCTCCTCCCAAGTCCTACTTTATATCAATATATCATCGAAAAATACCAACACAAACTTCCTCAGGTGACTGCGGAAGATGTGGTTCATGCAAGACTGGAAAGTGGTTGGGGCATTGGTTAGCCCAAAAGGCATAACCAAGAACTCAAAGTGGCTATAATGGCACCTGAAAGCCGTTTTGGGTACGTCCTGCTCCCTCACTCTAATCTGGTGGTACCCGGACCTTGAGTCAATCTTTGAGAAGAACTGTGCTCCCCTCAACTCATCCATCAGCTCATCAATCCTTGGTATAGGGTACTGATTCTTCAAGGTCTTTTTGTTCAAAGCCCTGTAATTGATGCACATTCGCAATATGCCGTCCTTCTTCTTTACTAACACCACGGAGGAAGCAAAAGGGTTGGTGCTCGGTCGGATGTGTCCAAGAGCCAGCAGCTCCTGGATGGCCCGCTCAATCTCGTCCCGATAGGCCTTAGGGTGCCTATAGGGCATGGTAATAATGGCCTGAATGCCCTGCTCCAACTCTATCGTGTGCTCAAACCCCCGATCCGGTGGTCGGCCTGGTGGTATATCCCCTAACACTGTGTCATGCCTGTCGAGGATAGCCTAGATATCGGGATGAACTGTCTGCCCGGTGGTCCCTGTTTCTGATGCCTGGAGCTCTACTGCCCACTCTATGTCTCCTTTCCGGAAGGTTGGCTCCATCCGGTGAGCTGAAACAACCTGAGGTGGGTAAGTGTGCATCCCACGTATCTTCTCATGCTTTCCCGTCTTCTTATCATCCCACTCCATCTCCAAGGCCTCCCAATCCGTGGTGACCTTCCCCAGAGTGATCAGCCATTGTACACCCAAGACTACATTGGTGTCAGGTATATTGACCACAAAAAAATGGTCGGTCACTGTGTAGGTGCCCATAGTTACTGCCAACTCTGGAACGTATCGCGCACACTGCATTGTCTGATCCCCTGGGACCAATACGGAGAATCCATCGAAGCTCTATGTCTGTATGCCCCGCCGCTCAACCATTTGTGCGTCGATGAAGTTGTGGGTTGCCCCACTGTCCACCAGAATAGAAACTCGCTGCCCACGTACTGTCCCTCGGACGTGCAACATCAAATACTTGGGCACTCCTCGCAATGCTGCAAGGGTTCCCCCTGTGGGTGCGAAAGCCGCACCACCCGCTCCCGGAGGTGGCGGTGGCCCATGACCTTGCGTCGTCTGCCTGTCTCCTGCCTCTCCATCTTCATACTCCTCCTCTTCCCCACTACTCTCGGAGAAGACCTCTATAAAATGTGCCTTGCCAGCCGCACATCTGTGCCCCGGCGCCCACGGCTCCTGACAGGTGAAGCACAGCTTTTTCTTCCTCAACTCCCTCATGGCGTCATCATCTAACTGTCCCCTACCTAGATTCCCCTTGGGAGGCGGGGTGCTCATATCCTTCCCTCTCAGCTGGAAAACCTGCTTCTGGGGGTAAGGTGTTCTGGTCCTGGGCAAGGCATCTTGCAGATCCCGGGTCCTGCCAATAACATCCTGAAGTGTGGATGGTCTTGTGGATCTGACCAATCCTCGAAGTGGCTCCGCCAGCCCTTCGATGAACATGAATATCATTCGTGTCGCTGATAAATCAGGCACCTTCACTGAAAGCCTCAGGAAATCGGCAATATATGCCTTTGGGCTTCCCGTTTGTTTGAGCCTTGTCAGCTCAATGAAATGTTCCTCCAGATCCCTCCGGTCGAATCTCTCCATTAGTCTCTGGGTGAACTCGGCATATGTGGTCACAGTTGAATGCCCAAGTGTCACCATCCCATGGAACCACCAATTCTAAGCCCCACCATCCAAATGCAGCGTAGCCACCTTGATGGCCTCCGTCTCCGCCATCTGGTTGAGCTGGAAATATATGTCCAGCTTCTCCACCCAAGACCTTGTCGAACTGCTTGATGAACCATCAAACGTAGGCAAATGATATCGGCTTGCTGAACGCTGGGTATCTCCTTCATGATAGTGCCGGTGCCCTCTGTAATGGTCACGGGGTCTGTGGTCCCGTTTGAGCTGGACAAAGTCTCTGAACAGAAGCGCCTCCCTGAACTCCTGCCCATATGTCTGGTATTCAGCAAAATAACCACCTATGTGGTCAGGCTCTGGTTCCTCTTGCGCTCCCGTCCCAGTATCTGCACTTAGAAAAGTGGGCATAGTAGTACGAGTGGGGGCATGTGATGCCTGGTGTGGGGTGGTAGCCCGCTTCTGCAAATGGTGGGATGTGCCCAACCCCTCACCAACCGGGAAGCCCCTTGTGGTTTCACGCTGTCTAGCTTCAACAGCGGTGAATCTCTACCCCATCATCTCAATCTACCACGATAGGTCTTGTACTGATTTGAGGAGGGCTTCCCCAAACTGTTTTGCATCGCTATCGTCCTCCATCGGCTCTTCCTGTTCCATGTCCACTACTCGAACGCAATCCCCTTCGTCGTAGGTGTTCTCCAACCTATGCTCAATATCTTTGTATTTCCTACCTCTGTAGCAGATGTAGGGGTTTCCTTCTAATGACATAGATTGCTCGCCCCACAGGCTGAGCCAGAGCCATGCTCTGATACCACTGTAATATTCCTTTTTAAGGATATTTCTAAAACACGCAAATGGTACAACAATGGAATGAATCCAAGAGCAAATATTCAACAGTACATAAAATAATAGGAACAACTTATGCAACAGATACACGTTAAGCAGAGAAATCACTGAGCCATTTCCTTATGCTGGGAATTACAAGTGATTACAATAGGTGCCCAGATGACAGTACTCAACTGGCACAAGCAAACAAGAGATATTCTCGGGATAACAAGGGTACAACGGTTCTCCAGTTGCGTCCAAGCGGCTAGGGATACTGCCGCGTGCTGCTAATGACTCCCGATTATGCTTCAGGCCCTCATTGGGCACAAACTGTCCCTGCACCTTCACCAAACCTGAAACCTCCCAAATGATAGTATTATAGAGCTCGCGCGAGATGGACCGCGGTCTTCCCACACAGACTGCGCCGCCACTTCTGACGCCACTCTGCAACAAGTTCCAGACCCAACCTTCTAGCAAAAAAATGATAGGACTGCCTCACCCGAGCAGGCACTCGAAGTCCCCTGGGGCTGAGGATGAGATCTCCGCTCGGAGACACTCGGTGATGTTGCCTTGTCTTTTGATTTGCCAAACTATCAAAACACGGGACACCAGGATGAACAAGTCTAAGGTGCTTCCAAGAGTCATTTCTTAGCCTAAAACTTTCAACCTACTGTAGTAAGAAATTATGGAACATAATGAAAACAGGGGAAAACATAAAACAATTCAGAATACTTCACCAACAGCCAAGCTCATGGATCCAATGATAGAGCCTTCTCAGGAACAAGCATGCAACAACATCATCAAGACCTCCAAGACTTCAATTTGTTCTTCAACTTCAACGGACTATGTATTTATTTCAAATAGTTTCAGTATTACAACTTGTGATCAAACAACAACCAACCAACCAACTGCACTTAATAACTAGTCTAAAACCAATACTCAAAGCACATAAGATAAACCTTTGCAAACAAAATTTTGAGAGATCCCTCTCTGAGAACAAGAGGACTAGATCCTGTAACTCTAAAGATTGGTTCTGATGTTTCCTTGTCTTTTGATTTGCCAAAATATCAAAACACGGGACACCAACACTCGGCGCACTGAACAGTGCTGCAGACTAGCTGAACAGCCGGCGTGCTCAAGTCTTAACGACCAATGACAATTTCATAAAATTCAACAACCCAAAAACAAGGAGGCTCTCTTCCTTTTGTATGCGGCCTTCCTCTCAAACCCTAGACTCCTCCTTTCCCGCGCAGCCCTTCTTGGCCCCACGCTGCCAACTCAGCCTGCGTACTTACCTCCACGCGCTCGGATGAGTCCACGACCCACTCACTGTTATTTACCATTAACCATAGGCGGCAAAATTGGTCCGAATTAATATTCCAATTAGCTATTGCTAATTGGGAATATTACAGGATTTGGAAGGACCCTCTCCTTATCAATTGAAGGCATTTTTGTTCCTAAAAAAAGATCCTTCCTTCCTCCTCCTAAAGTGTTTTTTGGATAACAAGTCAGCTTGATTATTCCATTCTCTTGGGATGTGATGGAAAGTCAATGACTGAAATATGCCCTCAAGATGTAGGATACGATTCAACCAATAGCTTAAGGAGAGAACCCTCAAGAGGCCCTTCCCTGACAACCAGTCCACCACACACTTAGAGTCCCTGTAGATGTGAACCAAGGATATTCTCAAAGAAGCAACCACAAAAAGAAGGACCCAAGCAGTTGTGACTATAGCCTTTATATTTGAACTGCACCAATGTTTAACCTAATATAGTAGGAAGTGTTGCCAGGAAGGAAGATGGTTGCACCACCTCCACACATGCTTGCTTGATGGGCTCCATCAAAAAAACCAACAGATGCAGAAAAGGTCCAAGAGGGAAAACAAAAAGGTCGTCTTTCAGGAGGCCTTCTAGGCTTAGCATAATCATAAAAGAAACCTATGATTTGGCCAAGAATACATGTGATTTCTTTAGGTCTTCCTTCGAAAATATATTTATTTCTGACTTTCCAAATTCCCCATGCAATGAAAACCGGAAGCAATTTTAGACATCCCATAGTCTGATCCCACCAGCAGATACATTGATCCAGAGGCTCAATGGTATCAAGTGCCCTGGTATTTAAAGCTTCAAGAACATCAATCCAGATGGATCTTGAATAAAAACACTTGAAAAATAAATGAGAAGATTTAGAATGTCTTAAGCACAGGGAGCATACACTCAGGCCATGGAAACATTTCCTTATCAGAACATCCCCATTCTGAGTTTGATTTCCTAAGGCCAACCATGTAAAACACTTTAAGTTTGGAGGTATAGGCCAATTCTATATTTTCCTGTGCCACTAGCTAGTGCTTTGTTGGTGTTGGGTATGCGTTATATTCTTTCCACGACTAGTTACGCGCGGGGAGTTCACGGGGGGGGGGAGGGGCGATAACTCCCTTTGTACGTTGCGCCGGGCACAGCAGGGGGGTCACAGGGGGGCGGCAACCCCCGTTGTTGGGGTCCGGGGGCCCTGGGAATTTTTTTTTGGACCTTATTCTCTGGTGGGCGGACCCACCCATGGTTTTGTGCATGGGTTTGCACATGGTTTTGGGGCATGATGGTTTTCGGCCCCTGGTATTTTGTAGATCCGGTCAAGGGAACTACGATTATGTTCTAATCCAGGGTTAATGGATTGGGGTTTATGTATGTTTCGGCATGTATATATTTGTGTTGTAACACTAAAAGGAATATAATGAAAAATCAAGTTGGTCGTCCCGATTTGGGATCCAGGGGCAAATCTCTGTGTATATCTATTTTATGTTTTTATGTTCTCGCTATTGTTTATTTTCCAGTTTTAAGATTCGTTTGCAGATAATTTATGTTCAGGGTTAAAACCTACAGTTAGGAAAAACACTCAAAGATTGCACAGTAAGCTAAACAAGCAGTAATTTGTCCAGTCAATGATTCTCATGCCCAAATGAAAGAGTCCTCCTCGTTCGAAAGGGTGAGCCCATAGCCTTGGAGGCTCTTAATAAAAAATTTCCATTCCTTATCCATTGAAGTATTCAAACCCATATCATGGGCATTTTTCCATATGCCAGCATAATCATGGTTCAAGAAAAAAATATAAACCTAACATAGGTAGAAGAAGTTGCGCACATGGAGCTGGTAAACTAGCTCAAAGGATAAAGAAATGACAGAAGATTCTCCAATTAAAGGGAAGGTTCTTAATTTTACCTATGTCCCCTTATCAACCTTCCAACTCATGCACCTTCGAATCCAATGGATCGCAAACAACATTCCTCTCCACACAATCGATCTAGCACAATGAGTGGATTGTTTAAAAGACCATAACCAGTTTGTTATCTTTTGATTATGAAGATATTTATCTAAGATGATTTTGCTCCAGATGTTTTCACTTGTGAAATCCCTCCATGTACTGTTCATTGCCAGGCCCAATCTAAACCAGTCGAGATTCTTAAACCCCCATCTGCCACTATGCTTTGGTTGAGCTAGCAAATCCCATTTGACCAAATGACAAAAGGCATTTCTTTTTCTGTCATTCCAAAGGAAATTGCTCATGCACTAACAAATCTTATGGATTGTTGATTTAGCAAATATTTTACCTATGGTCATCAGATTATTGTTTCCTACTCATGTTAAATGATGGAGGATTCCTTAATGCCTCCCTTCTAACAAGTCTTGGCCCATTGATAACAACACATTATCTGGGTTCAAAACTAGAGTTTTTTTCTTTTTCTTTTTCCTAGTACCTTGAGGCTTGCATGCCTTGATGGCAATTCCTCTCGCCAACGAACAATGGGAATACATCATTGTCCCTTGTTTATTGGATCTTCTCGATGACTCGACTACAACACATCCATTCATACCTAGTAAGATATACAAACCATCTCGACTCTCATTGACATCAATCGTGAGAGGCCTCGTGTTGATTAATGGCATTCATTAATGGCCAAATATTCAACAATTTATTTCTATGTTCGACATCAACAAATTCATTCACATATATAAGAATTATGCTAATGCGTGGGAATGATATGAAGACTATAAGATTCATCACCATTCAGCATTTTGTAGCAGATGCAGCAGAATTAGTAGCAGCGATAAAGAATCCACTTTCACAACTTCATCCACCACTTATGCAATCAAGAAGCAGATCAAATAATTGTATTTCACATTCCATGATCCAACATGAGCCGCATTTTTCTACATATGCACAATTCATCCACTTCTTACGTAAGTTAAGGTATGTTTTTTTCTAACTTTTAACCATGCAATTCCTTAAATACTGAAATTATAATTTTTGAAAAATACCTCACCACATTCCCTTTCTCATTTCACAAAAACTAAAAACATCTTTAGTTGGGGGGAAGGGATATCCATTCATGTTTACCTTTCATATCGCTTCATTTCATTCCAACCTAACCAACATACTTTTCCAAACAATTATTATTGCATTATGATTCAAAAAGTTATGTGATGATCAAAGAATGAGCACATTAGATGGCTGATTAAATGTTTTCAAATTCTTTTGATGCAACACAAAAATAAGAAAAGTATTGTTACACAAGAACCAATACTAATAAAATTTCGTTGTCACACAAGAACCAACCAGAATAATATGTTGCAATCAAATGTTTTCAAATGAACACTTTGCAAAAGGAACAAAGTTATCAAATGATTATGCAAAGTTGAAAAAAAAATCAAATATCAATCAAAGTTCATATAAAAGAAAGACAATTCAAAAAGACCAAATCATGATTAAGTGAACCAATGCAATAGATTACATGAGGACATGCAATAAATTCAGCTGGGGGGTATATTGGGGCTCCAAAGTGTCTTCAAAATTTCATACACTTTTACCTTCATCCCCACTATTTCACTCACATTTCGCAACTCTATAACCACATAACCCTACCTTAGCCTCAATTCTCATGCTCATATGGGGTGACATTAGTGTCTTCCAAAATTAATAATTTCAAGTATTATGAGTGAATTTATGATTAAAAGTGATCAAAATGACATATATTTAATTATACCTAAAAGTGGAATGAGTTTGGTGATATGTGTAGGTGATTAGAAAGCTTCCAAGACATCCTTATGTGGTTTCCAAGGTTCAATTTCAAATTCTCTTCAAGATTTGGATGGGGATCAACCATATCTCATAGATGAGAATCATGAATAAAGGGATATGTATCTTATAATTAGCTAATTGGTTGAAACTTTTATGGATCTAAGGAGAGAATGGTGGACCTCCATTAATGAGGTAGTTGCTTAGGTTTTTGTATAAATAGGAGAGCCTTGTCCTTTCATTGGTAATCTACAACTTTGTAATGTAAATTTAGGAAGTTTAGAATCATGGGAGGAGATGTGAAATGATCATGTATTGAGATAGATAGTAGTAGGCTTATAGCATAGAGTTTGAGTACGTAGTTAGAAGTTTATTTGGAGATTGATGTAATTATCACTACAAGGAAAAGACCCTCTAGCGAATGTTTTTGAGGAACTCCTTATAAAAATACCCCAGACATCCGTTTCTAGTAGAGGTTACTAGAGGAGGTTGGAGGGTGGAGGTTTTTGCATATGTTTTTCTTTCAGTGCGCATATCATCCTAAACCGCACCGGTGCATTCAACAAGAGAAAGCATCGGTGCGCACAAAACATTGGCACACCGGACACTGTGCGCTCTGTACACACCTGCCTGGTATGTCTTATTACTATAGCACACTGGTGCTTTACACATATTCCGCACCGGTGCATCATAAAACCTCGCTCTAAAACAAAAACCATTTGGTGCGGTCTTAAGCAACTGCACTGGTGCACCTATAAAACCCTGTGCACCAGAACAGGGTTAAATAAATAAATAAATACGACCAAAAAACCAGATTTTTCACTTTTCTCAGTGCTCCAGAGCTCTCAAGCACCGGTGCAATTTATCCTTGTCTAAGCTGCCCTAACATCGGTGCTCCCATTGCACCAATTGCATGCATTGTTGTTGTGCATTGCCCACCAATCTCCAGCTTGAATTTTGCAAAACGATGGGAAAATTTTCTTTTGCAAATTCTATAGCCAATATGCCTCCTCAACAGCCAAATGTACAGGTATTTTTCTTGTTTTTCCATAATTAAGCCTTTTAGCATATTAGAATTTCAAATTACCTTAAAATTAACCATTTTAAAAAAATAAATAAAAAATAAAAAATTTGTCGCGCGGTGCACTCAAGCCGTTCGACTCGCACCGGTTTGCGGTGCTGCCTGTAAATTTACAGGTTGCACCGGAACCAGTGCATATGGTATCTGCACCGGTTCCGGGGCGGAACCGAAGGCGCACCATGTTATTTTAAAAATTTTAAAAAAGTGCGGTGCAGTCGGTTACCCGACCGCACCGTTGACCATGTGGAATAACAGTAATGTGGTGCGTTGACTTAAATATCCACCTCGGGGCAGGTACTTTTGTCAGCGCACCACATTCCACATTTCGACAGGGTCAACGGTGCAGCCTGGTAAAAGACCGCACCATTGACTATGTAATGATTTCAGGAGGTCGGTGCGCTAACCGAACTATATGCCCCAGGGCGTAGGGTTTAGTCAGCACACCGCACTCCCAACACCATCCATAGTCAACGGTGCTCTAAAAATTTTCAGGTGCACCGCGGCCAGTGCGCTGAACATTTTTCGGTGCATCGCCGCTGGTGCGCAACAAAAAAAGTCACACCACTACCGGTGCATGCCTATTTTTTGTGGCGTACCGGCTGTTTTTTTTCTTTTTTTTCTAAAAAATTATATGTGTATATTCCTAAATACATGTCCCATTTAATTAAAAAAAAAAGTATTTAATATGTCAATCATTCAGAGATGTGAAAGGAGAGAAGAGGGGGAACAACAACAACAGGCGGACTAGTATAACATGGTTCGCTTGTGGGAGGCACGAGAGAGGGAGAGAGATGCGTACCCTCGCCCTATTACAACAGCTACCCAGGGGCTCCTAAGGAAAGTAGGTCTCCTAAAGTTCTATGAGGAGGCTACTTTCCTAAAGGGCCTTGGTGTGTTGTTGAGACATCTTATCCGCAGGTGGAATGCCCACCTACAGGCTTTCCGAGTTGGTCCTAACTAGTGGTACACGCCCACTGAGGAGGACATATATTTCATTAGAGGGCTATCGAGGAGAGGGGTGGATTTTCCCTCGTTCCCATAGGTTCCAGTTGGCTATGAAACAAGAGTCAGTTGGTGTACTCTCAGAAATACATTAGCACAGATATATTGTCTCCTTCATATTTTCAGGTCTCTGGAGGTCAGTTACGTATTGGTGCATTTGGTAGTGAGGAGGTGAAGTGCCTCTCACTTATGATTTCGACCATTTCACACAACACCAGTGATGGGTAACACATTAGTTGCTCGCTTCTATAATATGTGGATTCTTTAGTACAAAATCCACGACTTGTTAGGTGGTCTGCCATTTTTTTGCGGCAGTTCTGTATAACCTTAGATAGATGTCGTGCTCATGCACAAGGGAGGGTCAACTTCCATTTTGCTTTAGAGATTTTATTTTTTATTTTTTGAGAGGTTTCCAGAGACGAGGCTTACTTTTGTTCGGCAGCCTCGTAAGTCGATGTTTGAGCCATGGATGCACATGTGGGGGCAGATGATGCCCAAGAGGGACGAGACTGTGTTTCCAGCGAGGATATCACATGATGCACTGGAGTTACTAGCCAGTGTTGAGGATCATCCCTTCATTATGGTCCCCTATCCTTATGTTGGTTTGGATTGGCGAGGGTGTGCCAACATCCTCTTCACGGATGATGAGCCACCGGATGATAGAGGTAATGTTACTGTTTTATATAAATTTATTCTAACATGTTCTTTAACTTGTTTTTATTAAATTGTGTAATGAAATTGTCTAATTATTGTTGTGTACTTGTATATATTTTGCAGACATGGGGTCTTTTGATGGCGAGGACATGCCAGCACCACCACATGATCCAGGTGTGGATCCTTATGACGATCAGGGTATGCCAGATGCCGAGGATCATCAAGAGGCTGGTGCAGAGAGACCTGCTCCTATTGGTGCACTGGTACCACCTTTTGCTAGGCTTGGTAGGCTTGGTAGCAGATACAGGATGGAGTTGGGCGACCAACTCATTGCATTGATTGTTGAGGCGGGCATTAGGCTCGTTACTATGAGAGACATACAGGTCGATGGTAGGCTATTACATATGTGGAGATGCATGCCATGTGACATGTACAACCTGATGTGGCATGTCGTAGGAGCTATGACCTTAGTTACGCGGCTAAGGAGGACCGTTACACGTTATAGGCGTAGTCGAGACGCAGCACGTGATCGACAGCCTGTGAGCAGCGATGCATCATCTAATAATCGTTCACCTCGCGTCATGCCAGATGAGAAGCCTCCACTAGCATCGAGCATCAGTCATCATGGAGAGTATGCTGGACCATCAACCACGTCTAGTCAAAAACCTGCAGCATCCAACAATACTCGTGATCATGAGCAGGCTGGACCATCAACCATGTCGAGTCATCACGATGAGCAGCCGACAGTTGATCCAGATCAGCAGGTACGTGATGATCAACATGTTTCTGAGCTTGTTGAGACTGCACCATTGACTAAGGAGGCCTCGACTAGTACCACTATTGATGAAGTACCACTAGCTGATCCATTGATCCAGGTGGATATTGGTGGCCACCCACCTATTCCACTTGGGGCCCCACCATTTCCTCTTTCAGTTTTTCAGTTTCGGCACAACTTACTATTTTTAGCAGTTTTTCGGGTCTTGAACTTCCGGAGCCGTTTTGAGGCCCTAAACAATGTTTTTTGGGCATCGTGCCTGCAACGAATATCATTCCGTTCCGAAATGATCATTTGGTTCCAAAATAGATATTTGTGGCGAAAGTTGTACTCCTTGGATAGATCTTTCTAATGATGTACCATGTGCGTCAAACGAAGATAGTATGCCAAAGTTACGTCCCTGGGAAGTTGAAACACCAATTTACCCAAACGGGGCCCATAGTTTTGGCCCTTCATCTCCTAGGGTTAGGTTTTTCGATGTTTAGAGTTCCCCATTGTTTTTCAATAATAAATAGGCCCTCGAGCATCATTGTAACTCAGTTCAGAGGCTTGTAGCCGCCACATCTCTTCTCAGAGATAGCTACTAGCGCCCTAGCTAGTTTTATTTCCATTGTCTGCAAGCAAATTTCAGTTCTTTGATATTAACGAAATGAAGTGTTATTTCCGCTGCATCTCTGTATTTATGGTTATGTGTTTATTCTGTTGCGTTCCTGCATAAATCCGGATCAGTGGTATCAGAGCGGTCTGCTTTTTCTCGATCCTTCTTCGCATGTCCCCAACGAGGTCGGGGTATAAGGAGCTAGGGCTTGATCTGGTGGAACCTTTGCAAGATCAGCCTCGCAAACCTCGACGGACGCCCATGGGGGACGAAAAGAAAGATGAGGGAGCAGGAGATCCTATCAAAATATTGCTCGAGGAGGCCCTCGAAAAACAAAGGAACGCGATGATAGATAACTTTGCTCAGATCCTTCAACGGCTGCCCACCGGCGGCGCATCTGCATCTAGCAGCCACTCTGGAGGTGCGACTCCTTTTAAGGTACAAGTAAATTTTGACATTCCCATATTTGAGGGTCAAATAGACGCAGATGCCATAGATAGATGGTTGAATCTATTAGAAGGATATTTCTCCGTTCATGACTTTTCAGACCGGGAGAAGATTATTTTTGCACTCCTCAAAGCTACCCCCCATGTTAAGGACTGGTGGGAAACCTACTGTGAGAACAAGGACCAGACAGAACCCTCTCTATTCTCGGCCGTACCAACTTGGAATTCTTTCCGAGACGTCGTCAAGGAACAGTACTATCCCGTGGGGAGCTATGAGGACAAGTACATACAATGGACCACGATGCGACAACAAAGGGATCAAGATGTGCATGAGCTGACGAATCTGTTCCACACCTTGTGCACAAAGTTGGGTATCAAAGATTCAGAGAAACATCTGGTGCTAAAGTATCGCAGCTGTCTGCACATATACATTCAGCAGGAAATGGAGTTCCTCGACATCTCCTCGCTTGGTACGACATACCGGTATGCTGCCAAGATTGGGAAGAAATTAAAACAGAAGAAGCGAGACTTTGGATCTGCAAATCAAAAGCAAGGGAAAGGTGCTTCCAAACCGCAGAACAAAGGACAGAGCCAAGGGATGGAGGCTAAAGACAACTCGTCAAAGCCACAAGAAAATAACAACACCGCAAAGCCAAAGAAGGGCACGGGAAAGTGGTGTGAGTTCCATAAGAGCTCCACTCACAACACAAGTGAGTGTCGGGCCAAGCAGTCGCTAGTGGCCGAGATGAGGGCTTCTGAGTCAGATGCATGCTCTGACTCCGAATCAGAACCTGAAAAGGGGAATGAACAAGGGAAACAGATTATTGATGCGGAGCCCAACGCCACTGTTGCCACTACAAAGGTCCAGAAGGAGGAACCGGAAGATCCAGAGGAGGAGGAACGTCTCTTCCACTCCCAGATGTGGGTAAAGGGCTCCCATGTACAGTTCATTGTCGACAATGGGAGCCAAAAGAACCTATAGCATCAAGTCCTTCACGAATGAGTTATTATGCGATGTTGCTCCTATTGATGTTTCTGATGTATTATTAGGACAGCCATACTTGCGTAAGCGTCATGCGGTGTATGAGTCTCGGCCTCGTGCTGTTATTGTTACTTTGGGAAATAAGTTGTACAGGATACCAGAGGTACCACCTCCTGCTACTATCTCTTTGGTTACTGCAAAACAATGCAGTAAGCTCATTTCCCAAACTAGGAAATTCGTTTTCCTGATGATCCGCCCCCAGGGCAAGAAGAAGACTATGGCCACGACCTCCAGAAAAGGCTCCTCTGCACGACAAAAACAAATGGATAAGGTTGTGGAGGAGTACGGACATCTTCACCTCACCCACAGGGGTTCCTCTGCAGACTGCCAAGTCAAGCACTTGATTGATCCGACCTCGTGTGCGCCGCTACCCAATGGACCGACCCATCGGCGCTCTGTTCTAGAGAATGATGAAATCAAGAGGCAGATTCAGGAGCTATTGCAGAAAGGTCACATCAGACCAAGTTCATCGCCCTGTGGGAGCCCGATCGTGTTGGTACAGAAGAAGGATGGGATGTGGAGACTTTGTATTGACTATCGGGCACTGAACAAGATCACTATCCAGAATAGGTACCCAATCCCACAGATTGATGACCTTCTGGACCAACTCAAAGTTGCAAAATATTTCAGCAAGATCGACCTGAAGTCTGGGTATCACCAGCTACCAATTGAACCCTCTGATGTGTGGAAGACTGCATTCAAAGCCAAGGAAGGCCTTTTTGAATCGCTAGTCATGCCTTTCGGGTTGACGAATGCTCCCGCAACCTTCATGAGGATGATGGACGACATCTTGCGGCTATTCACCAACTCATTTGTAGTGGTGTACTTGGATGACATTCTGATCTTTAGCCAGACTTGGAAAGAGCACCTTCACCACATCCGACAAGTCCTCCAAACACTGCGGCAACACAAGTTGTGTGCCAATTTGGAGAAGTGCACGTTTAGCATGACCCAGGTTCATTATCTGGGATACATTATTGATGAAAGGGGGGTGCATGTGGATCCAGCCAAGATCCAAGTCATTCGGGATTGGCCATCCCCAACCACTATAACAGAGCTTCGCAGCTTTCTGGGTCTTGCTAATTTCTACCATAGATTCGTGTTGGGATTCTCTCATATCACGTGGCCCTTAAGTCAAGTCACCAAGGGAGGAGCGAGAGCAAAATTCTTTTGGTCGGAACCTCAACAAAAGGCGTTCACAAAATTGAAAAATCGCCTCTGTTCTGCCCCAGTGCTCACATTACCAGACTTGCAATAGCCATTTGAGATCGAGACAGATGCCTCTGATTATGCTATTGGGGCAGTTCTTACTCAACAGGGACATCCAATGGCATATCACAGTGAGACATTGTCTGACACAGTTCGCAAGTATACCACTTATGACAAAGAAATGTATTCCATTGTGCAAGCTTGTCGACAATGGAAGCATTACATTTTGGGGAAGGAAACAATCATCCACACAGACCACCGGCCCCTGCAGTTCATACAGACACAAGGGAAGTTGTAGAATGATCGCCATCAGAAGCGATCCACATATCTGCAACAGTTTCATTTGAATATCAAGTACAAGAAGGGTAGCACCAATAATGTTGCAGACTGCCTCAGCCGACCACTGATCGTGGCGCTCACCACCGTGCTCAACTCTTCTGGGCATGAGACTTCTAATTGGCCACTTCTCTATGAGCGTGACCCAGAATTCGGCCACACTTACAAGGCACTCCTGGGGGTACGCAAGTTCCAAAATTTCACCTCCAACATGCACTTTTATGTCACCTGGGACACCTTTGTGTTCCTTCAAGCGAGCGTGCCAAGATGATATGGGAAGCACACTACAGTCGAGTCGTTGGGCATTTCAGGGTCGAGAAAACAGTAGCAATCCTGCAAAAGTATTTCTATTGGCCGAACCTTCGAAAGGATGTTGAGAAGCACATCAGATCCTACACTGCTTGTGCCATTGCCAAACCGACCATCAAGAGGCAAGGCGTATATACTCCGCCACCTACCCCTAGTCGACCTTGGGAATCCATCTCCATGGATTACATGTCTGGCCTGCCTTCTACTAAGCAGGGAAATGAATGTGTTTTCGTGGTCGTTGACAGATTCTCGAAGATGGCCATCATGGCGGCCTGCAAGAAGAATATCACAGCAGAAGCCACTGCTAAACTCTTGTTTGAATGAGTGTGGGTGCACTTCGGGATCCCACAGTCTATCATATCAGATCGGGATAGCAGGTTCCTCAGCACATTTTGGTCCAGCCTCTAGTCAATGTTGGATACCAAGCTCACCAAGTCTACGGCTTTCCATCCCCAAACAGATGGCCAGACAGAGGTCATCAACAGAATGCTTATACACATTCTGCGCATGTACAATTCAAAGCATCCACACACATGGGACGAGAGCCTCCCATATGTACAACATAGTTATAATCGGGTTCTCCACAGTTCAATCGACCATAGCCCCTTTCAGGTGGGCTTGGGATTCCAGCCACTATGTCCTATTGACGTAGCCATACCATTTGTAGCTGCTCAAGCCGATTCAGCTCATGTCCAGTCTGAAGTTGACAAAGCAAGTAGCTTCATCGAGCGCATTCAACACATTCGCCAACAGGTTCATGATATATTGGACAGAGCCAATGCCAAGTACAAGCAACACCATTATCAACACCGGGTGCCACACAACTTCCAGGTGGGCGACAAAGTATGGCTACATTTGCAGAAGGAGCGCCTCACTGGACCCCACCGCAAGCTTCGCCCGCTCTGATACGGGCCGTACACCATCACCAATGTTGTAGGGAACAATGCCTTCGAGCTCAGTATTCCACCATTCCTTGGTCTGCACCCAATCTTCAATGTGGATCACCTTCGTCCTTACTTCCCACCTCTACTGGACACCTCAGACATTGCAGAACAACTCACACCAACAGAGTTAAACCCAAACTGCATGGAACAGGCCACCACAGATTGTATCAGGGACATGAAAATAAAGAGCACTCGCCAACAGAAAATCCAACTGTATCGGGTTGTCAAAGTTGGCCAACTCCTGCACCAAGGCAAGTGGTTCACCAGGGACCAAGTTCAGCAGAAGTTTCCTCATCTCATGGAAGAACTCAACGCAATGGGGACCATAGCTTCTTAAGGGGGGAGGAATGATCCAGGTGGATATTGGCGGCCACCCGCCTATTCCACTTGGGGCCCCACCATTGCCTCTTTCAATTTTTCAGTTTCGGCACAACTTACTATTTTTAGCAGTTTTTCGGGTCCTGAACTTCTAGAGCCGTTTGGAGGCCCTAAACGACGTTTTTTAGGCATCGCGCCTACAGTGAATATATCATTATGTTCCGGAATTGATATTCGTGGCGAAAGTTGTATTCCTCAGATAGATATTTCTAATGATGTACCATGTGCGTCAAACAGAGATAGTATGCCAAAGTTACGTCCCTGGGAAGTTGAAACACCAATTTACCCAAACGGGGCCCATAGTTTTGACGCTTCATCTCCTAGGGTTAGGTTTTTGGATGTTTAGAGTTCTCCATGTTTCTCAATAATAAATAGGCCCTCGAGCCTCATTGTAACTCAGTTCAGAGGCCTGTAGCCGCCACATCTCTTCTCGGAGATAGCTACCAGCACCCTAGCTAGTTTTATTTCCATTCTGTCTGTAAGCAAATTTCAGTTCTTTGATATCAATGAAATGAAGTGTTGTTTTCGCTACATCTCTGTATTTATGGTTATATGTTTATTCTTTTGCGTTCCTGCATAAATTCGGATCAGTGGTATCAGAGCGGTCTGATTTTTCTCGATCCTTCTTTGCATGTCCCCAACGAGGTCGGGGTATAAGGAGTTAGGGCTTGATCTGGTGGAACCTTTGAACCCTTGCAAGATCGCCCTCGCAAACCCCGACGGATGCCCATGGGGGAGGAAAAAGGAAGATGAGGGAGCAGAGATCCCATCAAAATATCGCTCAAGGAGGCCCTCGAAAAACAAAGGAACGCGATGATGGATAACTTTGCTCGCATCCTTCATCGGTTGCCCACCGTGCCGCATCTCGCATCCAATGTCTACCCGGAGGCGCGACTCCTTTTAAGGTACAAGTAAATTTTGACATTCCCATATTTGAGGGTCAAATAGACGTGTATGCCGTAGATAGATGGCTGAATATATTAGAAGGATATTTCTGCTCATGACGCCAAAACCTAGAGAAGATTATTTTTACACTTTTCAAAGCTACCCCTCGTGTCAAGGACTTCTGGGAAACCCACTTAGCAAAAGAACGAGAGGCAATCCTCCCTGTTCTCGACTGCACCCACTTCGAATTCTTTCCGAGACATCATCAAGGAACAATATTACCCCATTGGGAGCTATGAGGACAAGTACATGCAATGGAATATGCTGCAGCAGCGAAGGGATCAATATGTGCATGAGCTAACAAATATGTTCCATACCCTATGCACAAATTTGGGTATCAAATATTTGGAGAAACATTTGGTGCTTAAGTACCACAGTTGTCAGCACAGATACAACCAAAAGTAAATGGAGTTCCTCAATATCTCCTTGCTTCGTGCAACATACCGGTATGCTGCCAATATTGAGCATAAATTCAAATAGAAGAAGAGAGACTTTTGATCTGTGAATCAGAAGCAAGGGAAAGGCACCCCCAAACTGTAGAACAAAGGACCAAGCCAACGCAAGGCAGCCCGAGATAATCCACCAAGGTTGTAAGCGAAGAAAAACACCACAAAGAAAAATAAGGACATGGGAAAGTGGTGTGAGTTTCATAAGAGCTCCACTCACAACACAAGTGAGTGGTGGGCCAAGCAGTCACTGGTGGCCAAGCTGAAGGCTTCTGAATCATATGATTGCTCCGACTCTGAATAAGAACCTAACAAAGGGAACGACAAAAGGAAGAATATTATCGATGTGGAGCCCAATGCCACCGTTTCCACTACGAATATCCGGAAGGAGGAACCGAAAGATCCAGAGGAGGGGGAAAATATTTTCCACTCCTAGATGTGGGTAAAGGGCTCCCCGATACAGTTAATTGTTGATAATGGGAGCCAAAATAACCTCATTTCATCAGATGCCGTGAAGCGGTTGGGCTTGCCGACCACAGTTCACCCACATCCATACACCATCAGGTGGCTTCACCAAGGACGAGATCTCCGTCACCTGCACAGCTGCCGCCTTCCCTATAGAATCAAGCCCTTCACGGATGAGGTATTATGTGACGTTTCTCCTATTGATGTTTCTGATGTATTATTAGGACAACCATACTTTTGGAAGTGTCATGTTGTGTATGAGTCTTGACCTCATGCTGTTATTGTTACTTTGGGAAATAAGTTGTACAGGATACCAGAGGTACCACCTCCTGCCTCTATCTCTTTGGTTACTGCAAAAAAATGCAGTAAGCTCATTTCCCAAACCAGGAAATTCGTTTTCCTGATGATCCGGACCTCCAGACAGGGCTCCTCTGCACGGCAACAACAAATGGATAAGGTTGTGGAGGAGTACGGGGACATATTCACCTCCCCACAGGGGTTCCTCTGCACTGTCAGGTCAAGCACTCGATTGATCTCGATCCTGTGTGCGCCGCTACCAAATGGACCGATCTATCTGCCGCTCTATTCTCGAGAATGATGAAATCAAGAGTGCGCATTCAGAACCGCGTGCAAAAGGTCAGCATCGCACTGCTCATCGCCCCGTGGGAGCCCGATCTTGTTGGTACAGAAGAAGGATGGGACGTGGAGACTCTGTATTGACTATCAGGTGCTAAACAAGATCACTGTCTGGAATAGGTACCTGATCCCACTGATTAATGACCTTCTGGACCAATTCAAAGGGGCGAAATATTTCAGTAAGGTCGAATTGAAGTCTGGGTATCACCAAGTACCAATTGAACCCTTCGATGTGTGGAAGACTACCTTCAAAGCCAAGGAAGGCCTTTTCGAATGGTCTGGTCATGCCTTTCGGGTTGACGAATGCTCCCGTAACCTTCATGAGGATGATGGACGACATCTTGCGGCCATTCACCAACTCATTTGTAGTGGTGTACTTGGATGACATTTTGATCTTCAGCCATACTTGGGAAGAGCACCTTCACCACATCCGACAAGTCCTCCAAACGCTGCGGCAACACAAGTTGTGTGCCAATTTGGAGAAATGCACTTTTGGCATGACCCAGGTTCAATATTTGGGATACATTATTAATGAAAGGGGGGTGCATGTGGATCCAGCCAAGATCCAAGTCATTCAGGATTGGCTATCCCCAACCACTATAACAGAGCTTCGTAGCTTTCTGGGTCTTGCTAATTTCTACCGGAGGTTCGTGTTAGGATTCTCTCATATCACGTGGCCCTTGAGTCAAGTCACCAAGGGAGGAGCAAGAGCAAAATTATTTGGATTAACTCAAATACATGCCTACGTAATTGGTAAATCACCTCTCTTCGCCCCCAAAGGCTCACATTACTGCACTTGCAACAACTATTTGAGATCTACGTATGCCCTCGACTATGCTATCAGCGCTCTACTCAACAGACATCCAAGGCATATCACGTTGAGACATTGTTCACGCTCGCAAGTATCCCACCTATGAAAAAGAAATGTATTCCATTGTGCAAGCCTGTCGACAATGGAAGCATTACATTTTGGGGAAGGAAATAATCATCCACACAGACCACCGGCCCCTGCAGTTCATACAGACACAAGGGAAGTTGCAGAATGATCGCCATCAGAAGTGGTCCACATATCTGCAACAGTTTCATTTGAATATCAAGTACAAGAAGGGTAGCACCAATAATGTTACAGACTGCCTCAGCCGACCACCGATCGTGGTGCTCACCACCGTGCTCAACTCTTGTGGGCACGAGACTTCTGATTGGCCGCTTCTCTATGAGAGTGACCCAGAATTCGGCCACACTTACAAGGCACTCTTGGGGGGCACGCAAGTTCCAAATTTTCACTTCCAAGATGCACTTTTATGTCACCTGGGACACCTTTGTGTTCCTTCAAGCGAGCGTGCCAAGATGATATGGGAAGCACACTACAGTCGAGTCGCTGGGCATTTCAGGGTCGAGAAAATAGTAGCAATCCTGTAGAAGTATTTCTATTGGCCGAACCTTCGAAAGGATGTCGAGAATCACATCAGATCCTGCACTGCTTGTGCCATTGCCAAACCGACCATCAAGAAGCAAGGCCTATATACTCCGCTACCTACCCCTAGTCGACCTTGGGAATCCATCTCCATGGATTACATGTCGGGCTTGCCTTCTACTAATCAGGGAAATGACTGTGTTTTCGTGGTCGTCGATAGATTCTCGAAGATGGCCATCATGGCGGTCTGCAAGAAGAATATCACAACGGAAGCCACTGCTAAACTCTTCTTTGAACGAGTGTGGGTGCACTTTGGGATCCCACAGTCTATCATATCAGATCAGGATAGCAGGTTCCTCAACACATTTTGGTCTAGCCTCTGGTCAATGTTGGATACCAAGCTCACCAAGTCCACATCTTTCCATCCCCAAACAGATGGCCAGAAAGAGGTCGTCAACAGAATGCTTGTACACATTTTGCGCATGTACAATTCAAAGCATCCACACACATGGGACGAGAGCCTCCCATATGTACAACATAGTTATAATCGGGCTCTCCACAGTTCAATCGGCCATAGCACCTTTCAGGTGGGCTTGGGATTCCAGCCATTGTGTCCTATTGACGTAGCCATACCATTTGCAGCTGCTCAGGCCGATTCAGCTCATGTCCAGTCTGAAGTTGACAAAGCAAGTAGCTTCATTGAGCGCATTCAACACATCTGCCAACAGGTTCATGATATATTGGACAGAGCCAATGCCAAGTACAAGCAACGCCATGATCAACACCGGGTGCCACACAACTTCCAGGTGGGCGACAAAGTATGGCTAGATTTGCAGAAGGAGCGCCTCACTGGACCCCACCGCAAGCTTCGCCCGCTCCGATACGCACTGTACACCATCACCAAGGCTGTAGGGAGCAATGCCTTCGAGCTCATTATTCCACCATTCCTTGGTCTGCACCCAGTCTTCAATGTGGATTGCCTTCGTGCTTACTTCCCACCTCTACTGGACACCTCAGACATTGCAGAACAACTCACACCAATAGAGTTAAACCCAGACTGCATGGAACAGGCCACCACAGATTGTATCAGGGACATGAAAATAAAGAGCACTCACCAACAGAACATCCAACTGTTTCGGGTTGTCAAAGCTGGCCAACTCCTGCACCAAGGCAAGTGGTTCACCAGGGACCAAATTCAGCAGAAGTTTCCTCATCTCATGTAAGAACTCAATGCAATGGGGACCATTACTTCTTAAGGGCGGAGGAATGATCCAGGTGGATATTGGTGGCCACCCGCCTATTCCACTTGGGGCCCCACCATTGCCTCTTTCAATTTTTCAGTTTCGGCACAACTTACTATTTTTAGCAGTTTTTCGGGTCCTGAACTTCCAGAGCCGTTTTGAGGTCCTAAACAACGTTTTTTGGGCATCGCGACTACAACGAATATATCATTCCATTCTGGAATTGATATTTGTGGCGAAAGTTGTAGTCCTCGAATAGATATTTCTAATGATGTACCATGTGTGTCAAACGAAGATAGTATGCCAAAGTTACGTCCCTGGGAAGTTGAAACACCAATTTACCCAAACGGGGCCCATAGTTTTGACGCTTCATCTCCTAGGGTTAGGTTTTTGGATGTTTAGAGTTCTCCATTGTTCTCAATAATAAATAGGCCCTCGAGCCTCATTGTAACTCAGTTCAGAGGCCTGTAGCTGCCACATCTCTTCTCAGAGATAGCTACCAGTGCCCTAGCTAGTTTTATTTCCATTCCGTCTGTAAGCAAATTTCAGTTCTTTTATATCAATGAAATGAAGTGTTGTTTCCGCTGCATCTCTGTATTTATGGTTATATGTTTATTCTGTTGCGTTCCTGCATAAATCCGGATCAATGGTATCAGAGCGGTATGCTTTTTCTCGATCCTTCTTTGCATGTCCCCAACGAGGTCGGGGTATAAGGAGCTAGGGCTTGATCTAGTGGAACCTTTGCAAGATCAGCCTCGCAAACCTCGACGGAAGCCCATGGGGGGTGAAAAGAAAGAAGAGGGAGCAGGAGATCCTATTAGAATATTGCTCGAGGAGGCCCTCGAAAAACAAAGTAACACGATGATGGATAAATTTGCTCAGATCCTTCAACGGCTGCCCACCGGCGGTGCATCTGCATCCAACAGCCACTTTGGAGGTGCGACTCCTTTTAAGGTACAAGTAAATTTTGACATTGCCATATTTGAGGGTGAAATAGACACAGATGCCGTAGATAGATGGTTGAATCTATTAGAAGGATAATTCTCTGTTCATGACTTTTCAGACTGAGAGAAGATTATTTGTGCACTCCTCAAAGCTACCCCCCATGTTAAGGACTGGTGGGAAACCTACTGTGAGAACAAGGACCAGACATAACCCTCTATGTTCTCGGCCATACCAATTTGGAATTCTTTTCGAGACGTCGTTAAGGAACAGTACTATCCCGTGGGGAGCTATGAGGACAAGTACATACAATGGACCACGCTGCGACAACAAAGGGATCAATATGTGCATGAGCTGACGAATCTGTTCCATACCTTGCGCACAAAGTTGGGTATCAAAGATTTAGAGAAACATCTGGTGCTAAAGTATCGCAGCTGTCTGCACAGATACATTCAAGAGGAAATGGATTTCCTCGACATCTCCTCGCTTGGTACGACATACCGGTATGTTACCAAGATTGGGCAGAAATTCAAACAGAAGAAGCGAGACTTTGGATCTGCGAATCAAAAGCAAGGGAAAGGTGCTTCCAAACCGCAGAACAAAGGACAAAGCCAAGGCATGGCGGCTGAAGACAACCCGTCGAAGCCACAAGAAAAGAACAACACCGCAAAGCCAAAGAAGGACACGGGAAAGTGGTGTGAGTTCCATAAGAGCTCCACTCACAACACAAGTGAGTGTCGGGCCAAGCAGTCGCTAGTGGCCGAGATGAGGGCTTCTGAGTCAAATGCATGCTCCGACTCCGAATCAGAACCTGAAGAGGGGAATGAAAAATGGAAACAAATTATTGATGCGGAGCCCAACGCCACTGTTGCCACTACAAAGATCCAGAAAAAGGAACCGGAAGATCCAGAGGAGGAGGAACGTCTCTTCCACTCCCAGATGTGGGTAAAGGGCTCTCCTGTACAGTTCATTGTCGACAATGGGAGCCAAAAGAACCTCATTTCAGCAGACGCCGTGAACCGGTTGTGCTTGCTGACCACAGCTCACCCACATCCATACACCATCGGGTGGCTTCACCAAGGACGAGATCTCCGCGTTAGCCAATAGTGCCGCCTTCCCTATAGCATCAAGCCCTTCATGGATGAGGTATTATGTGACGTTGCTCCTATTGATGTTTCTGATGTATTATTAGGACAACCATACTTGTGGAAGCGTCATGCTGTGTATGAGTCTCGACCTCATGTTGTTATTGTTACTTTGGGAAATAAGTTGTACAGGATACCAGAGGTACCACCTCCTGCCGCTATCTCTTTGGTTACTGCAAAACAATGTAGTAAGCTCATTTCCCAAACCAGGAAATTCGTTTTCCTGATGATCCGCCCCCAGGGCAAGAAGAAGACCGTGGCCACGACCTCCAGACAGGGCTCCTCTGCACAACAACAACAAATGGATAAGGTTGTGGAGGAGTACGGGGACATATTCACCTCACCCACAGGGGTTCCTCTGTACTGTCAGGTCAAGCACCCGATTGATCTGACCCCCGGTGCGCCGCTACCTAATGGACCGATCTATCGGCGCTCTGTTCTGGAGAATGATGAAATCAAGAGGCAGATTCAGGAGCTGTTGCAGAAAGGTCACATCAGACCAAGTTCATCGCCCCGTGGGAGCCCGATCATGTTGGTACAGAAGAAGGATGGGACGTGGAGACTTTGTATTGACTATCGGGCGCTGAACAAGATCACTGTCCGGAATAGGTACCCAATCCCACGGATTGATGACCTTCTGGACCAACTCCAAGGTGCAAAATATTTCAGTAAGATCGACCTGAAGTCCGGGTATCACCAGGTACCAATTGAACCCTCTGATGTGTGGAAGACTGCCTTCAAGGCTAAGGAAGGCCTTTTTGAATGGCTGGTCATGCCTTTCGGGTTGACGAATGCTCCCGCAACCTTCATGAGGATGATGGACGACATCTTGCGGCCATTCACCAACTCATTCGTAGTGGTGTACTTGGATGACATTCTGATCTTCGGCAAGACTTGGGAAGAGCACCTTCATCACATCCGACAAGTCCTCCAAACACTGCGGCAACACAAGTTGTGTGCCAATTTGGAGAAGTGCACGTTTGGCATGACCCAGGTCCAATATCTGGGATACATTATTGATGAAAGGGGGTGCATGTGGATCCAGCCAAGATCCAAGTCATTCGGGATTGGCCAGCCCCGACTACTATAACAGAGCTTCGCAGCTTTCTGGGTCTTGCTAATTTCTACCGTAGATTCGTGTTGGGATTCTCTCATATCACTGGGCCCTTGAGTCAAGTCACCAAAGGAGGAGCGAGAGCAAAATTCTTTTGGTCGGAACCTCAACAGAAGGCGTTCAAAGAATTGAAAAATCGCCTCTGTTCTGCCCCAGTGCTCACCTTACCAGACTTGCAGCAGCCATTTGAGATCGAGACAGATGCCTCCGACTATGCTATTGGGGCAGTTCTTACTCAACAGGGACATCCAGTGGCATATCACAGTGAGACATTGTCTGAGACAGTTCGCAAGTATCCCACCTATGATAAAGAAATGTATTCCATTGTGCAATCCTGTCGACAATGGAAGCATTACATTTTGGGGAAGGAAACAATCATCCACACAGACCACCGGCCCCTGCAGTTCATACAGACACAAGGGAAGTTGCAGAATGATCGCCATCAGAAGTGGTCCACATATCCGCAACAGTTTCATTTGAACATCAAGTACAAGAAGGGTAGCACCAATAATGTTGCAGACTGCCTCAGCCGACCACCGATCGTGGCGCTCACCACCGTGCTCAACTCTTGTGGGCACGAGACTTCTGATTGGCCGCTCCTCTATGAGAGTGACCCAGAATTCAGCCACACTTACAAGGCACTCTTGGGGGTCACGCAAGTTCCAAATTTTCACCTCCAAGATGCACTTTTATGTCACCTGGGACACCTTTGTGTTCCTTCAAGCGAGCGTGCCAAGATGACATGGGAAGCACACTACAGTCGAGTCGCTGGGCATTTCGGGGTCGAGAAAACAGTAGCAATCCTACAGAAGTATTTCTATTGGCTGAAAATTCGAAAGGATGTCGAGAAGCACATCAGATCCTGCACTGCTTGTGCCATTGCCAAACCGACCATCAAGAAGCAAGGCCTATATACTCCGCTACCTACCCCTAGTCGACCTTGGGAATCCATCTCCATGGATTACATGTCGGGCCTGGCTTCTACTAATCAGGGAAATGACTGTGTTTTCGTGGTCGTCGACAGATTCTCGAAGATGGCTATCATGGCGGCTTGCAAGAAGAATATCACAACAGAAGCCACTGCTAAACTCTTCTTTGAACGAGTGTGGGTGCACTTTGGGATCCCACAGTCTATCATATCATATCGGGATAGTAGGTTCCTTAGCACATTTTGGTCCAGCCTTTGGTCAATGTTGGATACCAAGCTCACCAAGTCCACAACTTTTCATCCCCAAACAGATGGCCAAACAGAGGTCGTCAACAGAATGCTTGTACACATTCTGCGCATGTACAATTCAAAGCATCCACACACATGGGACGAGAGCCTCCCATATGTACACCATAGTTATAATCGGGCTCTCCATAGTTCAATTGGCCATAGCCCCTTTCAGGTGGGCTTGGGATTCCAGCCACTATGTCCTATTGACGTAGCCATACCATTTGCAGCTGCTTAGGCCAATTCAGCTCATGTCCAGTCTGAAGTTGACAAAGCAAGTAGCTTCATCGAGGGCATTCAACACATCCACCAATAGGTTCATGATATATTGGACAGAGCCAATGCCAAGTACAAGCAACACCATGATCAACACTAGGTGCCATACAACTTCCAGGTGGGCAACAAAGTATGGCTACATTTGCAGAAGGAGCGCCTCACTGGACCCCATCGCAAGCTTCGCCCGCTCCAATACGGGCCGTACACCATCACCAAGGCTGTAGGGAACAATGCTTTCGAGCTCAGTATTCCACCATTCCTTGGTCTGCACCCAGTATTCAATGTGGATCGCCTTCGTCCTTACTTCCCACCTCTACTGGACACCTCAGACATTGCAGAACAACTCACACCAACAGAGTTAAACCCAAACTGCATGGAACAGGCCACCACAGATTGTATCAGGGACATGAAAATAAAGAGCACTTGCCAACAGAACATCCAACTGTATCGGGTTGTCAAAGCTGGCCAATTCCTGCACCAAGGCAAGTGGTTCACCAGGGACCAAGTTCAGCAAAAGTTTCCTCATCTCATGGAAGAACTCAACGCAATGGGGACCATTGCTTCTTAAGGGGGGAGGAATGATCCAGGTGGATATTGGTGGCCACCCGTCTATTCCACTTGGGGCCCCACCATTGCCTCTTTCAGTTTTTCAGTTTTAGCACAACTTACTATTTTTAGCAGTTTTTCGGGTCCTGAACTTTCAGAGCCGTTTTGAGGCCCTAAACGACGTTTTTTGGGCATCGCGCCTGCAGCGAATATATCATTCCGTTTTGGAATTGACATATTTGGCGAAAGTTGTAGTCCTCGGATAGATCTTTCTAATGATGTACCATGTGCGTCAAGCGGAGATAGTATGCCAAAGTTACGTCCCTAAGAAGTTGAAACACAAATTTACCCAAACGGGGCCCATAGTTTTGACGCTTCATCTCCTAGGGTTAGGTTTTTGGATGTTTAGAGTTCTCCATTATTTCTCAATAATAAATAGGCCCTCGAGCCTCATTGTAACTCAGTTCAGAGGCCTGTAGCCGCCACATCTCTTCTCAGAGATAGCTACCAGCGCCCTAGCTAGTTTTATTTCCATTCTGTCTGTAAGCAAATTTCAATTCTTTGATATTAATGAAATGAAGTGTTGTTTCCGTTGCATCTCTGTATTTATGGTTATATGTTTATTCTGTTGCGTTCCTGCATAAATCCGGATCATCCATGACATTTATATTACAGTTTTATATTTTTTACATTATTCAGTTATATATATATATATATATATATATGGTCCATGTATTTTATGTTCATGTTGCAGTTGTACTTAATTAACATGTTGGTGATCATCATGATGTGTATATTGTTAGGTCATGTTAGATATGTTCATTTAATGTGCAGTTTGTAGATAGATGTGTGTGTGATAGCAATTATTTCACACGGGATGTATATTTGATGTTTGTGTTGTGATGATGTTATACAATGCTAATTATGATTTGTTAGATGATCATGATCACGATGATGTTAGTGAATTTGAATGTGTTTTTTAGTCAAATATGATGTTTGTACGATGGTTATCATGATCGTGATGTTTATTAATTAATTTAATATTAAATGACCATGATATTTATTAAATATTATGTCGTGATTGGAATTAAAATTTTAATTTTAATTGTATGTAAAATTGTATATGTATTTATATTTGTAATTGTAATTTTAACTATAATTATATGTAAAATATTTGTAAAATTTTAATTGTAATTGTATACATGACAAATTGTAAAATTGTAATTCTAATTCTAATTGTATGTAAAATTCTAAAATTGTATTTGTATTTGTAATTGTAATTGTATGTAAAATATTTGTAAATTTTTAATTTTAATTGTAATATTTAATTTATTGTGAAATGATTGTAATTGTAATTGTATATATGTAAAGTAGTAAAATTCTAATTCTAATTCTAATTGTATGTAAAATTCTAAAATTGTAATTGTAATGATATATATGTAAAATTGCAAATTTGTAATTGTAATTGTAAATTTTATGTAAATTTCTAAAATTATAATTGTAACACACAACTTGTAATTGTAAAATATTTGTAAAATTTTAATTGTATTACTGTGAAATGATTGTAATTGTAAAATTTTAATTGTAATTGTAATTGTATGTAAAATATTTGTAAATTTTTAATTGTATTAAAGTGAAAATTTTAATTGTATTAATGTGAATGATTTTATTAAAATTTTTAAATTTGTAAATTTGTAAAATTGTAAATAATTGTAAAATAATAAATCTAGAATAATATGAATTTTTGTAACATAACAAAGTGTAGAAAATAATGCAAAAAAATCATGTACTTTAGAGTTATCATTATTTTATTATGATCTTACATACAAAAAAAAGAACCTTATACAATACGTCATTTTTATTGAGATTAACATAATTGCAAATTATCAACTGAAATACTAATTTTAACATTAATTCAAAATACATATTATGATGTTTCGAAAAAAAGAGTTTTATAAGGTATAAGTTAATTAAGTCCTCTTCTTTATATAAACCCATCTTAAAAAGTATAAATATTGATGAAATGACACATGTACTAATTCCATTGAAAAGATTTTAGAAGAATTCGAGTATATTACCATTGCGTTGCCTCTTATGGATGCTAATTCCATGAACAGATTTTAGAAGAATTCGAGTGTCAAGAAAGCAATAAAAATAAATAAATAAAATAAAATAAAATAAAAATATTTTTTTGACTATTTTGCATTTTATTAAAAGGTTTTTGAGATTTTTTGTGGGGTTTATGGGTTCATGGGACAGTAGACAGTACCGACCTTGCCGTATTGGTATTTCAGTTGTATTTTTCCTAGCAACGATATGACTGAATCTTGTAGCTATGCATTTAACAAAGAACCCATATATTTTGAGAATATGATTGAAGACTGCTATCATATACTTGAGCACTATTCCATTTCTTCACCATATTAGCACAAAATATAAAGAATAGTTTCTTTCACCATAATAACACACAACTTTCAAAAAATAAAACACTCCATTATGTGTTTCGAGGCATTTTACGCAAATGATAGGCATTTATGTGGAGTTTTATCCATATTCTGCAATTTAATGAGGGTTCGAGGGAGCTTACAATCCTGTATATGTTAGTAACTACACCCTTCGGTAGAACCAAAGAAAATTCTGGCAGATTCCTCAGTGAAGTAGATTGGCCATAATCAATTCCTTCGAGACCTCGACAGAAGAAATTGATATGCATGTCAGAGGCTCCTGTTTGCACCTTTTCTTGTTGCAGGTTGTGGAAATGTTCAAGTTTATTTTTCTGAAAGAAGAAGAGGTGTAGTTTTGAAAAGAATTGGCCCAAAGATTTTCACAGCAAAATGTACATTTCCAACATGTCTAAAAACTAAAATATCTCCAACTTCATTAAACTGCTCAAAAACAAAACTTTCCCAACCATTTGCGAAAACTGCTCACGTCTTGGCATAGCACAGGTTCACATGCCACAATTGCCCACTTGGGCCCTGTAGTATTCATCTTCACACGCCCCACATTGCATTCTCTCCACATAATCAATGGGGACCTCCTGCAATAAACAAAATGCATTGGAGGAATAGTTATTTCCATCAAGAATTTATCCAATTATAATTCTCAAGAATAAACAAAATTCTAATTCTCAATTTCTATGGTTGGAGTTCACTAAATTTTGATGTACACACCTAAAAGTAATTTCGGTACCTTAACCGCAAATCGGTGCTACTGTACATATAACCGTACCAGTGCCTTTTAGTTACTGCGCACCGGTGCCATGTTACCAATGGATGCGCCGGTACAGTGCTATTAAGTGACGCACCAGTGACGAATAACCACAAATAAAAAAAGCACAGCTCTATTTTCTTTAATTGAAAAAAAAATGGTAAATTGAAAAATGGGTGGAAAAATATTTTCGAAAATCTAATTTCATAAAACATTTCTTTAAATACTAAACACTTTTCATTATTTCACTATTTTTGAAAAAAATTTCAGCTAGATATTTGCAGGAGACATACCTGGAGCAAGAGAGCACGAGAGCATTGTGGAGCAACGAAATAGTTTCGAACAGAAGTATTTAGACAATCAAAATTCCAAATCTCTGGTGATTGAAACCCTGTAGCATAGAATTTCAAATGATTTCGTGATTAAATTTGATTATTTTTTTTACATTTTCTGCGGTTTTTTTACGAAGTAAGAAAAAAATTTCAATTTTTTTTTCATTTTTAGAAACAAAACAAAACAAAGAAATCCATTTTTACCCTTAACGCTTCATTCTTTTTGTTTCTTCCATTTCTTCTCCCTGTTTCTGTGATTTCAGAATTAGGGCTTTTCATTTTAGATTGACATCCAACCCATGAGACAACTTGCATAGTCGGATCCCAATCCATGTCGGCCATTGCGTGAATTTTTGAAAATTTAATTATTATTATTATTATTTTTCGGTGCGCCCTGCGTAACTTAGCGCATCAGTGCGTTGTATTATCCAAGCGCACCGCGAAAGTACTGTTTAATAAAAATTTAAGAAAACAAATTTATTTATTTATTTTTATTTTTTTAAATTAGTGCGCCATATGTAAAATAGGGCACCGATGTGCTATTTCATTATGGCGCATCACAAACGTGCTATTTCCCAAAATTTTGTTTTATTGTGTTAATCGATGCACCATGTAATATATAACGCACCGCACCGAGTCTCCTATTTGACAGAGAGCACCGTATGGTGGTCCCTTGTTTGCACGAGACGTTTATGCTACAAAAACTAACATTGGACGCTTTTTATTATTTTCCCTGTGTTAATCGGTGCAGTGGCTAACATGTAACGTATCGGTGCTCCTTGTTGACATAGAGCACCGTACGGTCTATTATACTATTTGTGCGATGTGTTTATAAGACCCCCACGCATTGACGTCGATGCGTACACCATGAATGGTGCATCGGTTTCTTGAGTTTTTTTTTTACCTAAAAAGTTGACAATTTATTTATAAATATATTAATGAATGATATGGTACAAGTTTCAGATTGATAAAGAAATCCTGACAAGAGATTAAGTAACAAAATACTAATAACACATCAAGAAAAGCAAAAAATGCAAGTTCTTTGTAAATTCTTTACAAAAAATATTATTTTTGAACTATATGTAAGTTTAACTAATATGTATTATTTACTGTGTATCATGCAAAGCCACAAAATGACGAAGTTCGATAAGATTATTTTTGATCTAGGACCAGAAGAATGTAAAAAATTGATAGAAAAATTGCAAAAGAATGAATCAGGTGAATGAAAAAATACTATTGGTCCAATATGAGTTTCTTTTTTTAATTTTCATTAATAATATAGTTAAAATTATTAGATAAAATGTGTCAAACAATCTATTAATTCGCATTTGTTTAATGTTCTATAGGGACCAACAACTCAGAAAAGTAATGTTGTTCTAAGAAAAGAAAAAAATAGAACATGCAAATGAAAATGAATTGCTCCTTAGCTCATCTCGAGTGATGCTGGAGGTTAACGAAAGAGGGAAAAACTTTTACAAAAGTTTGAGAGATCTAGTGGAACGAATGTATAGACGTTCTTTCCACTTACAATACAAAAATCAATCCAGTGATTCCAAGAACCAAATTTTATCTAAACTACAAGATGAGTTTTTAGGGAAATGGTCAATGAGACATGTCAGACTTTTAATAGCAAAAACGTACAAAAAAAGAAGAATGAATGAAAAAGTAATATTCCTTTAAATGTTTGTCTAGAATTATTTATAAATATCACTTTTGTTATATTTACTTTTCATATATCAATATAAGAATTAAATAGTTTATCATGTTACATTTTCAGTGAGATTATGAAAATTTCAAAAGATGAACGAGCTAATATTAGAAATATGCCAGTAGGAATGCCCAAAAATATGTACAAGGAGATGGTCAAAGAAATGTACCAAATTGCATCGCAGGAGGAGCCATCTTAACAACAACGTGCTTCAAATGTCATATGTAATCATTGATTTTTTTGATCATTAGGTACAATAAATAAACAATTTAGCATTAAATATTAATTTTCAAGTATTTTCTTGCAAAAAAGAAAAGAAAATGGAACCCATTCAACACATAAAACAGGACGACAAGGAAGAAAATGGTTGATATCTAAGTTTGTGAGTAATTGTTACTTCCTTATAACAACTTAACTATATTTAATTTTTGTATTTTTTAAGTTGTTTTACAAAAATCATCATTAAATTTCTTCAAACAGGTGCTAACATACAAAGAAGAACCATCAGACGAATTGATTGAAATTGGGTTAAATATGGGTTGTGAGTATATGTTGGCATATCAGAAATTAATTGTGGAATTTGTAAGCATTTATCGATCTTGTTTTACTTAGCTCCGTCTATAATTAATAGAACAAAAAAATCTTTTATATTAAACATATGATTTGTTATGGGGTATAAAACTTGCAGGAAACAAAGTATGGAACTGCGCCAACAGATGAAATCTTGAAAGATGGCATGGTACATGGTTTTGAAATAATGTGTATAGTTTGAGTCAATTGTTGCTATGGTACGTCATTTATTTTCGATTTACATTGATCTATATTATTTAATATTGCAATTTTCATTATTCTCACCAATGTATATACACTCATTACAGTTTATTTTTAAGTTTGTAGATAGAAGGTAAAGAAGAAGAAAACAATAAACATTGTGAACAAAACACTCCTGCAAATAACCCAAGTCATGGAAGTAGCTCTAGTAGTGACAGTAGTTCAAGCGAAGAATAATGATCACTATGTTTGGATATCAAAGCAAAGCGTTGTATTTTTTGAAATATTTGTCTGTGAAATCAGACATTTTGTTTAATGTAATGGACATAGTGTCTCAATTGAAAGACAAAGGGATACTAAGAACTATCCCATTTTGTATGACAAAGACTGTCTTATTCACATATATATATATATATATAATGAAATATGTTTTAATTTATTTTATTGTGTTCTCCATTGTAGCTGTGAAATGTAACACCACTAATTAAATTTATGGATGATTAAATATTATAATGAAGAGATGTGAAATTTGATGATATGATATAACAAATTAATCCAAACATCACATTCAATGCATTAATAAAAATTTAATTCATATGAATATTGTTATAAGATATATATGTGTCGACTTTTGATGAATAATGATTTTTAAAAATTCACAATAATTATGATATGATATAACAAATTAATCCAAACATCACATTCAAATGCATTAATAAAAATTTAATTAATATGAATACTTTTATAAGATGTGTCGACTTTTGATGAATAATGAATTTTAAAAATTCACAATAATTGCACTATCACAGGTCGATGTTTCTAAAAAATACAAAATGAACATTAGTGTGTGTCAGTGATTGTACATCGGTGTATTTGTATGTTGCAGCGCACTGGTGCGTTTCTATGGCCTATGGGCACCACACAAATGTCAAAACAATTAAAAATCTCAGTGTGTTTGTGTGATACTACGCATTGGTGCATTTATGTGAGACTACGCACTGGTGCATTTGTATGACCTGTGGGCACCGCACAAATACCAACACCAATTATAAATCTCGGTGTGTTTGTCTGATATGGCGCACCGGTGCGTTTCTATAAGTCTATGCATCGGTGCATTGAGACGACCTATGGGCACCGCACAAATCCCAAGACCAATTAGAACGACCCCGTGCATTGTATCACCAACACTGCACCCGGTGCGATTTTATACCTTGTGTTGAGCCCTAGAATTGCCTTCTCTTTTACAAACCTTCACTTCATTTCATCATTCTTTTATCACTTCATAAGCCTAAAATCAATGAAGAATGATTAGGATTGCTTAAAGGTTACATGCAATTGATTAACATATTGTATTTTCATGGTTTTTGCTGTTTTAATAATTTTGTGCAATATAGCTACAGAATACAGATGTTCCGTAGCCGATCAGGTGTTCCGTAGCTATTTTAGTGGTTGAATATGTTCCAGGTGTTAGTTGGAGGATTGGGCCACATGGGTGTTTCTAGAATTATGCCTTCATGGATTCTATCTTACTCACTTAGTCCAGATCAATAGAAAAATGTGGCTAGAATCATGGTCAAAGGTGGAGTCAAGCTATGTTATCCAAATGCAGTAGGACTCTTGATTTGACTCCAAGAGTCCTATTACAAGTCTAAATTCGAATTAGGAAGGGTCTAACATTCCTATTGCAAGTCTAATTCGAATTAGCCACCTGTAGAAAGTATATCTCATAATCAGTTATGTATTTTCCCTTTAAATATTGGTTGTACAAGACCAAAAAGACAATTCAGAAAAAGTACAGTACAGTTCAGATTTACAGTGATACTCTGTTTTTAAATGTTGTTTTAATAAAGGAGATTAGCCTTTGATGCTGTACTAAAGACAACCTTGAGGAGTTAAAGATTTTTATGCCAAATTGATAGAAGAGGGTCCCTGCTATCCAAGGAGGCTTCTACATGCTTTCTAGATAAGTAGCTTTGAATTTTGTTTTGTTATATTTCTTACTTAGACAGTTTTCTGAGTTCATGTCTTTTAGTATCATGTCTTGCATTGTTTGTTTAACTAACAGATCCTCATGGTGTTATAGTTATTCTTTTCTCAAAGCTTTTCCAACATATCTCTATTCAATGAATGGATCTAATTGTGACATCTTGAGTTATCAACACTTTAGCTCTGTCATTTAGATTAAAAGATCCTCAGTATCCTACAACCTTTTTTTGTCTTAAAATCTTTTCCAACATATCACTATTATGCGAATGAGATTTGGTTGTACTATGTTGAGTTAATTAGCATTTTATGTTCTGTAATTAGATAGAAGATCCTCATATTGTTACAAACAGTCTTTTCTCAAAACTGTTCCAATAAATCTCTAAATCACAGAGAAGACTTGTAATGCTGTGGGTTACTGCTTGCTTGTTGTTTAGAAGATCCTTATCACATTATGTCTAAATCTCTTTCAATAAACTCTTCCAATAAATCTTTAGCTGATGAACGAGATCTAGTTGTAATGTCATAAGTAGTTTCAAATGTTCATAGGAGATCCTTAGCATATTGTATCAATCTTCTTCTCAAGCTATCCCAAAATACCTCTATCATATGAATAAGATTGCACTATAATATACTAAGTTGCTGTCTGTTTTTAGGAAGATCCTCATCACATTGGAGTTTAACCTCTTTCACAAATTATTCCAACAAACCTCTAACTAAATGGATCAGGTTGAATTATAATGTTTTGAGTTACCTTTCATGTTCATTTGCAGGCTATAACATCCATGGATTAGGATTCTTTGTTCTTTTTATCATTTTCTAGTTAAGAATAGATCTTGCAATCAAACTCTGTTTTAGTGCATTTAATAACATTTCCTTTTATTCCTCTTTGTCATGAATTTAGTTCTATCTTCTTAGCATAAGGTAACATATTAGAAATCAAACATAAAACCAAAAACATAAGTAAAACACTAAAAGCAACGAAGTAAGAAAAAGGGATACTTAGGCACATATAATGCATTACACTTCAATAGTTTACTAGCCCTGGTCGATAATTTATGTTAACAATTTAGGACACTAAATTGACTAAACACCTTGACGGCTCGGTGCATGCACCTTCAACCACCCCGTGCCACCTTCTAGATGACACACATTGGTGCGTTGAAACCTTAGTAGTGCACCGATGAAAAAAACATCCGTAATAACCTCCGGTCACCCAGGTTTTTTAGTTGTGTTGAATTTCCGTTAAAATCTCCTCCAAAACCTCCGTAACCATAAACGGATGTTGTAGCAAATATGTTTTTGACAATTTTGGCCAATTTTATAACACTAAAAACCTCCTGTATAACCTCCGCTAGAAGGTCTTTTCCTTGACATAGTGTATTCTTTCATTTATACATAAAGTTGTTTTGAGTGTGCCAATTTGAGTTTGAGTGTGCTCATCACAGTGTTGGTATGATTTTGAAGAATGGAGGACCCCCATCACAAAAAGCATACTTTGGTAGAGGTAACTTAGAAGTTTGTTTTCATTATTTCATTCCATTTTCAAGTATGCTTTAATTTCATGCAAGTGTGTGTAGATTAGTTTTTCAATTCATGCAAGTAGATTAGTTATTTTTAAATCCGCAAGTGTGCATTTCCATTCCTGCAAGAGTGATTTAGATTAGTCACTTCAATTTCCGCAAGTGTGCTTAGATTAGTTATTTCATTCTTGCAAATGTATGCTTTCAATTATCTCAAGTGTTTTTTAATTCAGCAAGTGTGGTGTGATTTTCTTTCATAGTGCAAGTATTATTTTTAATTCTAAAAGTTTGGTGTGATTTATTGATTTCTAGATTAGATTTATTTTCATGACGATTGTCATTTTTCATTTGATAAATTAAAATTTCTCTTTCGAAATTGGAAACCGATCTCTAGCACATATAGTGCATGTGCGCCTTGCAAGTCCACGGACCCCCGGGTTTATATGGAAAGGAATTTAAGAAATTCAATTACCTCAACACCAGTGTTTGGTCAACAAAGGAGGTTATATAGGGAGACACTAATGAAGTTCATGCTGAATAGTCAAGGGAAACCCTACAACTATCCCTTATACTCTGTCCACTCAGACCTCGACTCATTCATTTTGTATAATGATGGGGATATGGAAAAACACATTGCCAACTTAGAAAATGATCTTTTTGAAATCACAGAAAACAAAACAACAATAGTGGAACACAATACACAATATGAACCTCTTTAGAATGTGGACTTTGATGGAGCTGTTAGTAAAGAGGGATCAGGGGCAGGAGTATGGGTTTCAAACTCAGGAAGTCACCATGCAGAGGGACATTCATATAGGCTAAACTTTCAATGTACAAATAATATAGTTGAATATGAAGCATTGATACTAGGGTTACAATTGTTGAAAAAACTTGGTGCTAAAATAACTTCCATTCATGGATATTCTGAAATGATAAATAAAACAAATCAAGGGAGAATATTTTGCTGAACATCCTAGATTAAGAGCCAACAAAAATGTTGTTCTAGATTTTTTGGAATGTTTTGAAGAATATGACTTATCAATACTCCCAAGAAATCAGAATATTCTGGCTGACGGTTTGGCCACTTCTGCCAGTACCTTCAAAATCCATTTCTGTCCCAGTCATCAATACACAATGGAGGTAAAACACATGCCAATTGTCCCAGACAATGTTAGATATTGTCAAGTTTTTGGGAATGATCAACAAATTGAAATTTGTTGGCAATCCAAGTGTAGAGGTAACTTAATTTCTTAAATTAATTAACATAAATTATCAACCTGGGGGTCCGTGGACTTGTGAGGCACACGTGCACTATATGTGCTAGAGATCGGTTTTCAATTTCGAAAGAGAAATCTTAATCTATTAAATGAAAAAAATGGCAATCGACATAAAAGTAAATCTATTCTAGAAATAAATAAATGACACTACACATTTCCGGAAGTGAAATCAAACTTAATTTAAGAACAAGAAAGTAAGTTTATGCTAATGATAGTCTGGAAAAGCAAGAAATATTTAATATATTGGAAAAACACTTTCATGAATGGAAAAACTAATCTACTTGCATGAATGGAAATCTAAGCTACGACACACTTCATGAATTCAAAATCTAAACTTCTTGCAAGAATTGAAAAACATAAATTGAAATCTAAACAATCTTAAATATAATGAAAGCAAAGTGATCAATCCATCTAAACTTGCAAGAGCACACAAATAAAATGAGCATATGGAAACTTAACTTATGAAAGCATGTAAATGAACATAAAGGAAATAATAACAAAGAATCAAATGAAAACTAAACTAAACATAAAGAAATGAATGAAATTATGATACAATCTCACACTCATTTAGGTGGCCAATTTAATGATGCATGAGGATGGCAAGTGAAGAAGCTCCATATGCAAGCAAACCTAAATCAAAGTGAAAAAACACTCATGAGTATGGTGCCAAAATCCAATTCTTTATTCAAAGCTTGAGCATAACTCCAAACTTTACACATGCCTTTGAGAGGAGAAGGCTCTCCTATTTATACAAAAACATAAGAAGCTACCTCATTAATGGAGGTCCATTATTCTCTCCCTAGATCCCTAGAAAATATCATAGAGTTATAATTCATGTAGAAATTTAAACAATATTGTGATGTATTACCGGATTCTCCTGATCTAACTACTATATCCACAGTTAAATACAAAATCATTCTACTTAATTCTATGCGGAAATTAAATTGCCAATTGCAAACACATGAAGAAAAATCAATCGCACATAACAAGATGTTTTTACCGAGAAAGTTTAAATCTATAAAACCCCAACTATAATATATTATGTATATTAATGGATCATGAAAAAATCTCATACAAAGATCTACTCATAGAGCTCTCAATACAATATACAATTGTCTCACACTGTCATACAAAATGTTATCACCATTAAATTTTTTCTAAACTTGGACAATTTACATCGTTCCTATTCATGGTCTTAGATAGGTGTTAGGTTATTTCATGCTTTAAAGGGTAGGTGATAGGGTAAGAGTCTCAAAAGTCTCATTTTCATATCCAAATAAAGTTTAACAACCTTATTCCATGTCTTAAAGGTCTCACATCCTCTTTAGAAGCCATATCTTAAACCATTTGAAATTTTTTTGGAATTAGCCACAAAACCACGTTTTCGTAGCGTAGAAAGTGTAAAAATCCTGTTTTGTGCTACAAAAACGCTGGTATTTTCATAGCGCGCTACGAAACTGCTGAAGCAACATTTTTCATCAAAAAAACTCTGTTTTCTGGTTTTATTAGTAAATTTCCAAGGAGGTTTATGGGCAACTGAAAATGCATTTTTGAAAACTGAAAGAGGTTTTTCTTTCTAACATAACTAAATACAAAAACCTCTTTCAGTTTATTCAAATTCATTATTAGGTGGGATAAATTGATGACTTAACTTGCGCTACGAAACTACTGAAAGTCATTGAGAGAAAAAATTTGCTTTCTGGTTTTAGTTGTCAACTTAATGATAAATTTATGGCCATAAGAAAAAGTCTTTTGAAATTATGAAAGAGGTTTCTCTTAATAAAATCTCTAGCTACAATAACCTCTCTCACTTTCCTCAAAAGTGTTACCAGTTGGGAGATACAAGGCTTTCTTTGAAGCCATATTTTCAGAAATCGGAATTTTTCAGTTTTACACATGTTGTTCAAAGATAGTTTCTGGATAGTAGGAGACGTATTTAAAAAAACCAAGAGAGGTTTTTGTTCAAGACAACATGGTCTCCAAAAGGCTCCTTCAGTTTCTCAAAATAAATTTTGGATGAGAAGATAAAAGCTCTGTCTCAACACCTATTTTTCAGATAAACAGTGCAGAAAAATGATAGATCTTAAATCAGTTTTTCATTAAGGAGAAGACCAATTTTTAGGAAAAGAATCTTTTAAAGGTTAAATTTTATTTATTTATTTATGGTAATGTCAATCCTTGAAGAGTTTTGAATACCTTCAAACTTTAAATTTTTTGAAAACTGGGTTAAAAGAAGCCTGCACAGCAGTTTCGTAGCGCGCTACGAAATTGCTAAAGATGAGTTTTTAGCACTTTACACATGGATTTTGGAGGTAAGCATTGTTGGTTTTCAAGGTTTGATGTTGTTGGTGAATACATGAAGATCACAGGTGAAGACTCAAAGTGAAAAACGAGAGAAAAGATGGTTAAAGGACAGAGTTTTACAATGACCTACAAACTGTGCTATGAAAACAGACTATTTTCGTAGCGCAGCCAGTTTCATATCCTTTTACACTATTTCAGAGACATTTCTTTGCACAAGTGGAGGATTAAAGTTTTCAAGGGAATATTGGCACATGTGACACATATGAAACAATCATCAATGTTAACAAAGCTGCTTGAAGATGAACACAGAAGATAAGGACTAAAAAATTGGGAAATCTGTCTCCTGATTTCTAGGACAGTTTTTGACATCATCAAAGGATTACATCAAAGGTGGAGTGATCAGGAGATCAAGTCCTTAATGGAAAAATGCTAAAAAAAAATAGTTTCTCAGAATTGGTCTAAACCAGAACGACAGGAAAGAGCTCGAAAAAACGATCCTGTAGCCGCGAACGACATTGAAAACCGACGCTGTATGAGAAAGTTATTCAGCTTTGAATTTTTCCAATTTTGGTTAAAAAAAGGCCAGTTTGACTTTATAAAAGTTTTTATTAAAAAAAGAATATTCCACAAAATATTTTGAGAATATTCCATGGAATATTCCACAAAATATTCTACGGAATATTCCAGTGGCTGCCAATCATAGGGCACCACGTGGCTAGCCCGGAGGCAGCCAAGTGGCACCAAGGGTCGAATGAAATTGTTATGTGTTAACAAAATTTGTTTGGAGTGGGCAGGAGTCGACCCCGGGTCGGGGCAGAGGCAATTGAGCGGCCCAACCATCGGGCCACAAGTAGTACTTAATATGTATGACCGCCAGGTTGTATATAAAGTTTAACTTCATTTGGGTGGGACCCGAAAGGGGGCCAGCCCCTAAGGGCCAACCCCCTCTTGCATATAACCACAAGGCGAAGACCAAGGGCTTAAACGGTTGGCGCGCATCGAATTTTGGAGTAAGGTCACGTGTGTTTCGAAACCATTTTATATTATATGGGTTAAACATTAAAAAACCCGTGATTAACTCAAAGTTCTACAAACAAAATTCCAAAGGTCACGGTCCTGTGGCTTATCTCCTTAGCACCCATAACTAGCAGAAAATTCGGCGGAGTGCCCAACTTTAGTGCCAGACCCCAATTTTGTCAGGGTCATCTAGCAATTCTCCACATTTGGTGGAGCTTTCCTAGCCCTAACTGGGAAAAGTCAGTTTCAGTCATAACTTTGGCTAGGGAAGTCCTTTTGGAGTGAATTTTTTGTTTTGTTTTGGGGGTATTGGAGCATTCTGAAGCTGTTCGAACAGGTTGCAGAGCCATCAGGGAACTCTGTCAGAGTTTTTATCAATGGATTTTCTTGTGGAGCCACCAGGGATATGGGAATGATCAGCTGTATTGGGCTATGTTCATCTGTTTGAGGTGAATGAATAGTCAATTTTTACTGTTTCCAGCACTCTGATTCTGATTATGCAGCTATTTTAGCCTATTGAGGCTTTCTTCATGGTGTAAAACTAATTTTGAGCATTAATAGAAGAGGGAAAAGCCCATTTGGGGGCTTTTGGACCCAGCATATGTAGCCCAAGAGAGGGGTGAACTGCTTTATCAGATGCTTGTTATTATGCTGTGAATTCTTGCTGCTTATTTCTAGAGTTTAATACCTTAAACAGTAAATTTAAATAAGTCCTCTTAACACAAAAAGGCTTATACAGTTATCAAAACATATTTGTTCCATTCCAAACCACATTTGTTCCATTGCAGAACACTTTAACATGCTTGTACACTCATAATATTGGTTAATGAATACTTTGCAATCAGAAAACAAATACTTTCATTGCCAGATCGTTTCAGTGTTTAATTCATATTTCTTTAGGTAGAGCCAGTAAGAGGGCCAGAAGCTTCTGGTTTCATCCTTTCTTTGAAAGGTGAAATAACCAGTAAAATCCCCTACTGTCTATCTCTGTATAAGAAATATTTTTTTCACACATTTCATATCAGATTGGTATCATAGTTGTTTGCACATTTAGAATTATTGGAAATGGATACCTTGCACCCTTATTTCAAGTAAAATCCATTTTCAGATCAGATGGTATCGGAGCTCTAGGTTTTTCTCAAAAGTTTGTGAATTTTGTGCAAGGAAATTGTGTTGTTCTGCAAATTTGATGCTTACTAGGCTGAAATTGAAAAGAGGGGAAGGTCAATTGGTTAGAGCACAAGATAATCCTCAGCCAAGGAGGGCTAGGGTGCCATTATCTCCACCTTCTATTTCATCCTCATTAGCCTTAGAATCAGCCACAAACATGTCTTCAAGAGAAGGAGAAGTGCATGAGGAAATGGATCCCAAGGAAGAAGAAAGAGTCTTTAGAAAAGCTTTCTTGGATATGATTGAAATGGTTAGGATCCTCTATCAAGAAAGAAATGATAGGATTGCTGGAGAAGGGTCTAGAAACCAAAGAGAAGAAGGGGATTCGTCAGGAGGGAAGAAAGACAATGAGAAGTCTAAGAAAGGGAATGGAGGAAATGGTGATCCACCATCTCCATCGTCATCCTCTTCCTCCACATCATCCTCTTCAACCTCTGTAAATCAGTCACACAAAACAAAAACATCTGTTCGAAATCCTTTGTTAAAGCTTGATGTAAAATTCGAGTTGCCAATGTTTAATGGTGATGTTAATGTAGAGAAATTGGATAACTGGATTAGACAGCTGGAAGTCTATATAAGGATTTAGAATCTGCATGATGATGACACAAAAATCCAATTAGCCTCATTAAGAATGGATGGAGCAGCTTTGGTTTGGTGGGAAGCCAAGACCAGGGAGGAGATCAAGAAGCATGGTAAGATAACTCTAACATGGACTGATTTTATTACTGCTATTAAGAAACAATTTTATCCTCTTGCTTATCTTCAGAAGGCTATAATGAATTGGCAAAATTTTAGGCAACTTAAGGGACAAAATGTGCAAGACTACACCCAAGAGTTTAGAAGGAGAGCACTCTTACTTGGGGTAGATTTACAAAGTCAGGATACTTTGTTAAAATACATAGGAGGTTTGCACAATTACCTTCAACATACTATCCTAATGTTTAATCCTACCAGCTTAGATGAAGTCTGTGTCCAGGCTACACATTTAGAAGCTAGAGGAAAGAATGCTTTTGATGCTTTGAATGAGGATAGTAATTTCAAAAACAAAGGAAAGAAAAGAGTTGCAAATTCAAGAAAAGAAAAAGGAAAGTTCTTTTGCAAGAACTGTTCAAAGACAAGTCATGATGAAGATCATTGTTGGAAGCTTCATCCTAAACTGAAGCCAGAAAAATACAAGAACAAGGACAAGACCAAAGAAAAGGGAAAAATTGTAGCAACAGTTGAGCAAGACTTAGGGTCAGACTCTGGTGATGAGACAAAAAGCATCGCCATGGTTTTAAAGAACATTAAGGGGAAATAAGTGTTGAGAATGCAGCAAGATGATGGAGCTTAGTGAAATGAAGTCGCCTTCACTAAGTGGGCCCGCAGGCGAATTCTGGCGCAAAGTCTATTTTTAGACATATGGAGCATGGTTCGGGGATTCCAGTTTGAGATTCTTGAAGTATGTGTCATGTTGGTAAAAATAGATGAGACTCTATTTTTGAGGTCAAAGAGGTCGAAGTCTATTTTTAGACTGCCTCTCCTTAAAACAGTGAAGTCAAATATTATTTACCCTTAATAATATTTAGACTATAAACAACAGTTTACTCTCTTGGAGCACTTCAGTTCGAGCTACAGAAGTGGCTCATGCATCTGACAAAGGAATCACGTGGTTCCCAAGGGTTTGATGGCATCATGCATGGTTGACTTCAGTTGGACTTCAGTGGCAGAAGTTTGGAGGAGTTAATGAGACAGCTAGTGGAGTTGTGTTCTGTTTATTTTAGTTGAACTAGTTGAGATTAGTTTAATTAGCTAATCAATTAGTTATGAGTGGAGTGAATTAAATATTGTTTAATTCATTAATTAGTAACTCATTATTCAACTCAAGAACACATCAGTTCACTACAGTGCATGATCAGTTCAGTGGAGACCAGTGAAAGAGGTAGATGAAAGGGTGGAGTTAGCTATCGGTTGTGACTATACTGTTGCTATTTGCAACACACAGATAGGTGGAGTAAGCCCATGAGGATTGCGCAGTTCAGGCTGGTGGTTTATCTATATAAAGAGGCCATCCCATAGCATTAAAACACGCAATAGAGGCAAGGCAATTGGCGGTGAGTTTTGAACCAGTAACCTGTTCAAAACTGAGCTAGATTGTGAGTAACTGTATGAGAAAGTACTGAGTACTTGTGAGGAGTATTGTACTGAGTTAGTTACTTGATTTCTCCATTATAATATACACAACAGCTGCGGGGTTTTCAGCTATAAGCTTTCCCCATACATACTGTGTTAATGTGTATGATGATTTGATGTGTTATCGCTTGATTTTATTTCCGCATGTGTGATGATCTAAGTTGGTTGAGTGGAAGAGGTTATGTGTTGTGTATAAAGTTCAAATAGTATGTGACCAGGATAGTCTCGGTGGATAATTAATCATTATTCAACAAATTTCTACATGGTATCGGAGCTATTGAAGCAGAGATTGATCATCACAGTGATTACAAACTTATTTCGGTAGACAGAGTCTGCATGCGGGCCAGGTAGCCTCCGGATTCATCTTTCTTCGGAAAGTGAAAGGTCTGGTAAATGCCCCTTGCGGTCAATCTCTGTGCTAGAAATAATTTGTTCTCACAGATCTAGAGCGGCTGAGCTTTGAGGTGGAATTCGAAATTTTGCAGCAGTTTTGTTTTCTTGGTGCCATTGTTGAAAATGTCTTTCAACGGTTTGCAACTCGAATATGCTCTTGAAGGCAGTTCGAATTATGTTGCATGGAAGGATCGCATGGAGGCAGTATTAGAAGATAATGGTCTGAAGGAGTTCGTAGATACGGATGTCCAAAAGCCCACTGATCCTGCTGAAGTCGATGCATGGCAAAAGAAGATGGCGAAGTGTTGAAGGATCCTGTTGGAGGGCGTCAAGGATCATATTGTATCCAGCCTGCATGGAAAGGCTACTCCATATTTAATGTGGAAAGCTTTTACGGATCTATTCCAGAGTAAGAGTGACCAAAGGAAGCTGGCGCTCAAAGATAAGCTCAGGAACATCAAGATGGAGAAGGGCGACAGTATCGCCAAATACCTCACGAAGTTCACTCAGTGCAGTGATGAACTGGGAAGTGTGGGGGTGGCTGTCAAAGTTTCACTGATCGCATGCTTGGTTTCAAGTGTGATGGGATCGGTGTGGTTCTTGGATAGCGGTGTGTCATTTCATATGACGGGAGATCGGGATTTGTTCTCAGATCTGGAGGACAAAGATTTGGGTGTGCACATCGAGATGGGCGATGATGGTAGATACAGTGCGACTGGTATCGATACCATATCCTTTCAGAGGGAGTCTGGTAAACCCTTTGTATTGAAGGATGTCATGCATGTACCTGGATTGAAGAAGAACCTGATTTCAGTAGTGATGTTGGAGGATAAGGGGTATGATGTGGTCTTCAGCGAAGGAAAAGCCTTCCTGCGCAGTAAGACTACTGGAGAGACCCGGAAGATAGGGGTTCGAACTCAGAACCTTTATCAGTTGCGGGTAGATGACTGCGCAGCTATGGCATGCAAGGCTGGAGATGTGGTGAGCCGGGATGATGAGGGCGAACTATGGCACAGGAGATTGGGCCATCTTCACCATGGAGCTTTGAAGATTCTGCAGCAGATTTCTACTGGACTTCCTAAGGGCACCCTTGCGCGGTCAGATCAGTGCAAGGGGTGTACTTTAGGGAAGTATGTGAAAGCCACCTTTCACGAGAAGGATAGTCGCGCCACGACGATCCTTGAGAGAGTTCACACAGACGTGTGTGGTCCTTTCTCAGTTGCTTCGACAGCAAAGCACAGGTATTATGTGATCTTTGTTGATGATTTCTCTCGAGAGTGCTGGATCTTCTTCATGCAGAAGAAGAGCGATACATTCGCGAAGTTCTGTGAGTTTAAAGCACTGGTCGAGAAGGAGTCGGGGAAGAAGGTGATTGCTCTAAGAAGTGATAACGGTGGTGAATTCATCTTGGCTGAATTCAAGGAGTTCTGCAGCGCAGAAGGGATTCGGAGAGAGCTCATCGCACCCCATAACCCACAGCAGAACGAGGTGGCTGAGCGGAAGAACAGAACGATCGTGGGTGCTGCACGGGCGATGTTGCATGATCAGGGCCTACCCCTTCACTTGTGGGATGAGGCATGCAATACATCAGTGTATGTGCAGAACTGTTGTCCTCACAAGGTTCTTGGCATGAGTACCGGAGGAGGCTTATTCTGGCAAGAGGCCTGATATTTCCCATTTGCGGATTTTTGGTTCTCCTGTCTACATGCATGTGACGAAGGATGCGAGAAGGAAGCTGGATCCAACTGCCGAGGTTGGAATATTTGTGGGGTACACTGATACACCTCACAACTATCGGGTGTATGTGCCAGACAGTCGCAAGACTGTTGTGCGACGGGATATAAAATTTCGGGAGGAGAAAGCCATGCAGTGTTCGCTTGAGAGGGAGCTACACTTGCATGCAGATGAGGAGCTGTTAGTTCCTAAGGAGGAGCTTCCGGATGTGGATCAGCCACAAGAGGAGGTTCAGGAGGTGGAAGAAACCACCCAGGCAGCGCCAACCATCGGAGGGCGCATGCGCACTACAGAAGCTGAGCGACTGGCTCGGGATGCAGAGAAGGTTGTAGGACCACCTACAGCACAGCGCAGACAGAGACAGTCACCGGATCGGTACATTGGATACATGGCTCTTGTGAGTCAATGTGTTGTGACGGAGCCATCCTCTTTTGAGGAAGCTGTGGAGGAACCCGCATGGGTTGATGCCATGATTGAAGAATATGATTCGATCGTCAGGAACAGTGCATGGGAGATTGTCCCAAGACCGGTGGGGAAATCAGTGGTGGGTTCACGATGGATCTACAAGGTGAAGCAGGTAGCTGACGGGAGTTTGGAGAAGTACAAGGCGAGATTTGTCGCCCGTGGCTTTTCACAGATCGAGGGGATCGATTATGAGGAGACCTTTGCACCTGTCGCAAGGTACTCTTCCATACGGACGATCCTTGCTCTCTCAGCGCAGATGGGGTGGCACATTCATCAGATGGATGTGAAGACTGCGTTCCTCAATGGAGTCATTGAGGAGGAGGTGTACATAGAGCAGCCTGAAGGTTTCGAGATCTTCAGCAGTGAGTCGCATGTGTGCCGACTCAAGAGAGCATTGTACGGGCTGAAGCAAGCACCTCGTGCTTGGTACACTCGGATAGACAGCTACTTCACCGGGCTTGGATTCTCCAAGAGTGAGGCGGATCTAAACCTGTACCAGATTGTGGTGGAGGGGAAGCTGTTGATCATCGTACTGTATGTAGATGATCTGATTTTGACTGGCGATGAGCAGTTGATACTTTCATGCAAGGAGGATCTTGCACGAGAGTTTGAGATGAAGGACTTGGGCATCCTTCATTATTTCTGGGGATTGGAGATTTGGCAGCGCAGCGGAGGACTGTTTGTTTCTTAGGGAAAGTATGCCCGGGAGATTCTGGAGAGGTTCAACATGCAAGGCTGCAAGCCTGTTGACACTCCTCTTCCTAGTGGTTGGAGGAAGGAGGATGCTACTTCGAGCGGAGGTAGTGGATGCCCTTTCACATCGGCAGTTGGTGGGGTCGCTTATGTATGCGGTCAATACACGACTAGATATATGCTATACGATTAACAGGCTTTCGCAAGTATGGTTAAGCCTACCAAGCTCTTTTTTAAGGAAGGCACTTTTGGAAGGCGAGGCAAGCATGTATTACTTGCTTCTCCAGACACATCGGGATATAGTGCATGGTACGAGACATGAGGATGGAGCAAGCTTTCGAAAGCCAACGATGTAGATTGGGCGAGGCCCAACGAGCGAAAGGAAGAGCACTTACGGAAAGTTTCGGCATTGGGTCGGCGACGGTTTCTGGTACGGCGAGAAGCGAGAGATCGTGGCTTTCGATTCGAGGCCGAGTACATGGCAGCAAGCTTGGCTGCATGCAAGGCTATTTGGATGAGGAAGATCCTCGTTGGATTGTTCGGGTTGCATTTGGAGCCTACAGTGATTTACTGTGATAACCAGAGTTGCATTAAACTCTCGGCTAATCCGGTATTTCATGATAGATCCAAACACATCGACATCAGGTACCATCATATCAGAGATTGTGTTCAGCGGAGAATCATGATGCTTTCATATGTTCCCACGGAGGATCGGGATGCCGACATCCTGACGAAGGCGCTCACCAGGAGCAAGTTCGAATTCCACAGAGGCAGGATAGGGGTTGCAGATAATCCATATCTTGCTGAGAGGGAGTGTTGAAAATGCGGCAAGATGATGGAGCTTAGTGAAATGAAGTCGCCTTCACTAAGTGGGCCCGCAGGCAAATTCTGGCGCAAAATCTATTTTTAGACTATGTCTATTTTTAGACATATGGAGCATGGTTTGGGGATTCCAGTTTGAGATTCTTGGAGCATTGGTCATGTTGGTAAAAATAGATGAGACTCTATTTTTAGGTCGAAGAGGTCGAAGTCTATTTTTAGACTGCCTCTCCTAAAAATAGGGAAGTCAAATATTATTTACCCTTAATAATATTTGGACTCTAAACAACAGTTTACTCTCTTGGAGCACTTCAGTTCGAGCTACAGAAGTGGCTCATGCATCTGACGGAGGAATTACGCTATTCCCAAGGGTTTGATGGCATCATGCATGGTTGACTTCAGTTAGGACTTCAGTGGCAGAAGTTTGGTGGAGTTAATGAGACAGATAGTGGAGTTGTGTTATGTTTATTTTAGTTGAACTAGTTGAGATTAGTTTAACTAGCTAATCAATTAGTTATGAGTGGAGTGAATTAAATATTATTTAATTCATTAATTAGCAACTCATTATTCAACTCAAGAACACATCAGTTCACTACAGTGCATGATCAGTTCAGTGGAGACCAGTGAAAGAGGTAGATGAAAGGGTGGAGTTAGCTATCAGTTGTGACTATACTGTTGCTATTTGCAACACACGGATAGGTGGAGTAAGCCCATGAGGATTGCGCAGTTCAGGCTGGTGGTTTATCTATATAAAGAGGCCATCCCATAGCATTGAAACACGCAATAGAGGCAAGGCAATTAGTGGTGAGTTTTGAACCAGTAACATGTTCAAAACCAAGCTAGTTGTGTGTAACTTCATGAGAAAGTACTGAGTACTTGTGAGGAGTATTGTACTGAGTTTGTTACATGATTTCTCCATTATAATATACACAATAGCTATGGGGTTTTCAGCTATAAGCTTTCCCCATACATACTGTGTTAATGTGTATGATGATTTGATGTGTTATCGCTTGATTTTATTTCCGCATGTGTGATGATCTAAGTTGGTTGAGTGGAAGAGATTATGTGTTGTGTATGAAGTTCAAATAGTATGTGACCAGGATAGTCTCGGTGGATAATTAATCATTATTCAGCAAATTTCTACAATAAGTGGTGCAAGACACAATTCCCAGTTCTAGCTCTTTAAATTGTCACAAAGATACTCATGAAGAAAAGAGGAGGATAGAGCTCTTCCATGTGAGGGTAATTTCAAAACATACCAAAATTGACACACTGTTTGACAGTGGGTCACAAGCTAATCTCATATATGAAGACTTGGTCAAGTAGTTTAAACTTGAGACCATTCCACATCCGAAGCCTTATCCACTTGGGTGGATATGCAAGGATGCCAATTTGCAAGTCTCAAGAAAGTGCACATTGCGCTTTGCAATAACTGCACACTTTATTGACACAGTTGAACTTGATGTGGTGCCGCTTGATATTTCAGGAATTGTTTTGGGAAGTCCTTACTTATTTGACAGGAATGCCATCTTTCATCGCCATGAAAACAAGTATCACTTGTTCAAAGATGGTAAAGAGTTCATTGTGAGAGCACACAAGAAGAAGATGGAATCTTCTTTACTCCATGCAAGTCAATTGAAAAGGCTGGTTAATGCAAGTCAAAGTCTAACTTTGTTAATGTTGAAATCACAAGATTTTGAGCATTCACCTTTTTATGATGTTGCTAATGATATGTCTCAGTCTAATAACAGTTTGTCTTTGAAAGAAGATACCATGATGTTGCACAAGTTACCTTTTGGGTCAGCCAATGCAGTGAATGAAGTGTCAAAGCAAAGCAGTGCAAGCAAGGAGGACACACCATTCAACATGGGACAAAGTTGGTTTCAGAATGGTAGAATTCGCCATGGGAACAGTTTGCAAGGTGAAAGTTATTTTAAGTCTTCTTGGAAGTTTTATCAGCGTAGAAAAAATTTGTTTTCTGCAAATTACAATTGCTGTTCTGCAAATTTTAATAATTTGCATCATGACTCCATCAATCTTAGCAATGGTCGATCAGTTAAATCCAGAGACAATTTATCATTTTCTGAAAAGCTCCATTTGATGAAATTGGGTAGATTTCAGTTATTCAAGGGTGGAAGAGTGGAGAATCAGTCTCCACATCATCAGTTTCACTAATCAGAGAGCTTTTGTGGGTCCAAAAGCTTCCCATTTGGGAGGTGTGATCAGAAGATCAAGTCCTTAATGGAAAAATGCTCAAAAAATTAGTTGCTTAGAATTAGTCCAAACTAGAATGACAGGAAAGAGCTCGAAAAAACGATCCTGTAGCCGTGAACGGCACTGAAAACCGACGCTGTATGAGAAAGTTATTCAGCTTTGAAGTTTTCCAATTTCAGTTAAAAAAAGGCCAGTTTGACTTTATAAAAGTTTTTATTAAAAAAAGAATATTCCACAGAATATTTTGGGAATATTCCATGGAATATTCCACAGAATATTCTGCGAAATATTCCAGTGGCTGCCAATCATAGGGCACCACGTGGCCAGCTCGGAGGCTGCCACGTGGCCCCAAGGGTCGAATGAAATTGTTATGTGTTAACAAAATTTGTTTGGAGCAGGCATGAGTCGACCTCGGGTCGGGGCGGAGGCAACCGAGTGGCCCAACCATCGGGCCACAAGTAGTACTTAATATGTATGGTCACCAAGTTGTATATAAAGTTTAACTTCATTTGGGCGGGGCCTGAAAGGGGGCTAGCCCCCTCCTGCATATAACCACAAGGCGGAGACCAAGGGCTTAAACGGTTGGCGCGCATCGAAGTTTGGAGTAAGGTCACATGTGTTCCGACACCATTTTACATTATATGGTTTAAACATTAAAAAACCCGTGATTAACTCAAAGTTCTACAAACAGAATTCCGAAGGTCACGGTCCCGTGGCTTATCTCCTTAGCACCCATAACTGGCGGAAAATTCGACGGAGCGCCCAACTTTAGCGCCGGACCCCAATTTTGTCGGGGTCATCTTGCAGTTCTCCACATTTGGTGGAGCTTTCCTAGCCCTAATTGGGCAAAGTCAGTTTCAGTCATAACTGTCAAACCAGGAGGTAACTCCTCAAAACTGCAATGTATATTAGCTGAAGAATGTACATGCTTATATAGATGGGAAGTGAGACTATTGGGATTCAGCTCCCAATGACTCTTGGCCTTCCTTATCTCCTAATAATAAATAATATATAAAAATAAATGTGCACACCCATCCATAGGATTAGGTGTCAACATTCCCCCCTTTAATCCGAAGGGATGTTGGTGAGTCCAAGCATCGATCTGAACTTTTCAAACTTCTCTCTTCCAAGTGCTTTGGTGAAGATGTCAGCAATTTGCTCATTTGTGGAACAATGATGTAGATGGATGGTCTTGGCCTGAACATGATGTCGAATGAGATGGTACTTTGTATTGATGTGCTTTGTTCGATCATGGAACTTTGGGTTCTTGGCCAACTTTATTGCGGAAGTGTTGTTGATCATGAGTGGAGTGGAATACATCTGTTTCATCTGCAAATCTTCCAGGATTTTCCGGAGCCACACAATTTCCTTTGTTGCTTCAGCTGCTGCCACATATTCTGCCTCGGTCGTGGAATCTGCTGGAACTGACTGTTTGCGTGATCTCCATGAAACAGCTCCTGATCCAAGACTCATGGTGTAACCTGTAGTAGACACCCCTGTTTCTTTGTCGCCATCAAAGTCTAAATCAGAGTATCCGGTCAAGATGAAGTCGCCTACCTGTGTATATTTGAGTCCAAAGTCTTGAGTCCCCTTCAAGTACCTTAGTACTCTTTTTGCAGCAGAACAATGTCCTTCACAAGGTTTCTGCATGAACCTTGAGAGGATTCCAACAGCAAATGAGATGTCAGGTCTGGTGGTGGTCAGATAGATAAGACTTCCTACAAGCTGTCTATACTTAGTTGCATCCTCAAATTCCTTCCCTTCAACTGATGTGAGCTTCAAGTTTTGTTCCATTGGAGTGCCTAAGGGTTTACAATCATCCATGCCAAATTTGTTCAAGAGATCTCCAATGTACTTCTTCTGAGAAAGAAAGATGAATTTTGGATGTTGAATTACTTCAATACCCAAATAGTAATGAACATGACCCAAATCAGTCATTTCAAAACTTTTCTTCAACTCTTTCTTCATGGATGCAATATAGCTCTCATTGTTTCCTGTTATCAAAAGATCATCTACATATACCACAAGATATACAACTGTTTTTCCAACTTTCTTAACAAACAAAGTTGCATCATCAAGATCCAAGTGTTTGAAATCAAGTTTCAGAAGATGCTCGGTCAATTTCTCATACCAGGCTCGTGGTGCTTGCTTGAGGCCATACAAGGATTTTACAAGTTTGCAAACTTTGTTTTCTTGACCCTTTATCACAAATCCTTCTGGCTGGGACATATAAACTTTCTCCTTTAGATCTCCATTCAAGAAGGTTGTTTTTACATCCATCTGATGGACTTTCCATCCATTCTGAGCTGCTAAGGCAAAGAGAGTTCGGATGGTGGTCCATTTTGCTGTGGGAGCAAAAGTTTCTTCATAATCGACTCCTTCTTTTTGTGCGAATCCTTTTGCCACAAGCCTGGCCTTGTGCTTGTCAAGTGAGCCGTTTGCTTTGTACTTGTTCTTGTAGACCCACTTACAGCCAATTGGTTTCGTTCCCAAAGGCGGATCAACCAGCTTCCAAGTGCCATTCTTTATCGAGGCATCATACTCCTTCTGCATCGCTTCTTTCCATTCATCATGAGAAGCGGCTTCTTTGAAGGAAGTTGGTTCATGATCTGTAGACAAACTCAATTCACAGTTATAAGCAATATCCATATCAACAGGGGAATCAGAATTATCTACATCACCTTCAATTTCTTGAGTGGAACTTCTTGTTCCTGTTTTTCCAACCTCATCGGGATGAACATCCTCCAGTGTCTTTGTCAGCCATTTGGGAGGACCTTTCTGAGATGGCCCAGGCTGGTCACTTGACTGAGTTGGGATTGATTCAAGATTCAATCTCCCAATTCTGTCAATCACATCATCCAATGTGTCATCCGTGGTTGTTTCTTCATGTGGGGGAGAGTGTGGTTCAGGAAATGATTCCACAGTTTGATTCAATATTGGAATCCCCCCTTCAAGGTGTGGAATCACATTATCAAATTCTTTGAAAGACTTTGCATGTGTGAATCTATCCAGGCGATCAAGTTGCCGCTCAACAACCTTGTCACTCTTGGATGATTCAAGAAATATGACATCTCTTGCTATCACAAACTTCTTATTTGCTTCATCATAGAGACGATATCCTTTGGAGGTATTGGAGTACCCCAAGAAGATGCATTTTCTACTTCTAGCACCAAGTTTGTTCCTTTGACCCTTGGGTATCAAGGCATAACAGGTGGACCCAAAGACCCTGAAATGCTTTACCGAAGGAATGTGGCCATGCCACATTTCAAAAGGAATTTTGTTTCTAATTGAACTTGAAGGACACCTATTCTTTATGTAAACAGCACATAGAACTGCATCAGCCCAAAACATCAATTTTACATTCTTGAAAAATAGCATGGAGCGGACCATATTTAAGATGGTTCTGTTCATTCTTTCAGCTATACCGTTCTGTTGTGGATTATATGGCACAGTGGTTTGATGTTTGATTCCACGTTGACGAAGATAATTTTCAAATTCGTTTGAGGTGTATTCTTTTCCATTATCAGTACGTAGAGAGCCAATATGTGTTTGTGCATCATTTTCAATCCATACATGAAAATTCTTGAAAGTTTGAAAAGCATCAGACTTATTCTTTAGTAAGTAAATCCAACACATCCTGGTGTAGTCATCAATAAATGTCATCATGTATATGTTTCCATTTGCCGAAGCAATAGGCATAGGGCCACATAAATCTGAATGAACAAGTTCAAGTTTCCTATGTGCTCTTGAGTGTGAATCATGAAATGGCTGTTTGCTATGCTTTCCTAGAATACATGCATCACATTCCTTAGGTTTTCTAGGAATTGTAGGCAGTCCATCAACACCATTTTTCTTCCACAAACGAAGGCTGTCATAATTTAAGTGTCCAAATCTAGCATGCCATAAAAGACTTGATGGAAATGTACCTTCATCATGATATGAACTGAATGCAAAGTTTTGAGCATGAGCAGATGAACCTTTCAGCTTCAAGAGTCTCCCTTCTTCTATTCTTTCCATGACAAGTGAGTGATCTGATGCTGATCTGACCTCTGCCTTGCCATCAAACAAGTGAACTGAGTGTCCTTGCTGCCGGATTTCGATCAGGGACAGCAAGTTTCTCTTCAACTCCGGGAGGTATAGAACCTCATGTAGGATATGATCGGGAAGACCAGGCAGTTTAAGCCTGACTGTGCCAAGCCCTGATGGCTTGAGTTTGGATTTATCTGCGAAATATACTGCTCCATCAACTTTGTCAGTGAAATCTTCAAAAAAATCTTTTCTAAACGTCATGTGACATGTTGCTCCTGAATCTAGCAACCAATCATCTCTCCATGAAGTAAATGAAACATCAAAGAGGTTTTCAGTTACTCCATTGTTACAATGTGCTAGAACATAGTGATCGGATTCAGGTGCTTTACCTTTGTCTTTGTCATTGGTTTTACCTTTGTCTTGATTTCTGTGCTGCTCAATTTTGTTCCATGGTGTTCTGCATTTGGGTGCATCATGTCCATCTCTATTGCAGCGTGTGCAATGAAGATGGGATTTGTCGGCTTGTCTGCCCCCCCTTTCTGTGAAGTTCCTTCTTCCTCTTCCTCTTCTGCCACCTCTTCCTCTGAATGAATCTGGAGCATGATTCTTTTCTCTATGTGCCAAATATGCAGCCTCTTCGGAAGATGAAGGGACTGTCATCTTCCCAAAAGCTTTCTCTCTTTCCGCAAACTTCTGCTCAAGTTTATCAAAGGTGATTTGTTCAAGGTTTCCACTTGCTTGCAAAGACTCAAGATAATGTGAGTAAGTCGGATATAATGCCTTAACATATGCTATGAGAGGTATGTCCATTTTTACACCAGTGTTTTGAATGTCATGCATTATAGATCTTATTTCTGAAGCTAAAGCAAGGGCATCATCATTCTTCATTTCAAGACTGAACAGCTTAACCATCAATTGAACATTTTCTAATTCTGAGTGTGAGTCATAGAGTTCTTTTAGTTTCTTCAAGGCTTCAAAGGCATTTGAGAATGATGAAATATGGCGACTCACCTCTTCACTCACTGAGGCTGCAATCAAGGCATAAGCCTTGCAATTCTTGTTTTCCCAAATGGCACGCTCTTTGTCTGAAGTGGGCTTCTCTGGTGGATTTTCTGCTTGTCCTTCACAGATTCCTCTCCACAGCTCATTAAAAATGAGTGTGTGTTTAAGCTTCCGCGACCATTCAAGATAGTTCTCTTTGCCAGAGAGAACTATCCCAACAATAGAGATGAGAGAATGCATTAGACTGCTGGAAAAATCTTCTGAAGAGGAAACAAATTCTGCTATAAAATATTTCAAATACAGGGGCAAAATCTCTTGCTGGAAAAAATTTTCTGAGTTTAAAAACTATTTCTGGAAACTATATCTGCTCAGAAAACTTTGCTGGAGACTGAATTTTAAAAAACACTCTATGCTATAGACTGAATTCTGCATAAAAAAAAAATGTATTTTTTTTGTTTGTTTGTTTGGGGAAAAGTGTATATGAAAACAAAATGGAATTATGAATGTGAGGGATTGAAAGGGCGTAATGGGAAGTATGAGCGTGGGCGGAATTATGAAAGGAGGGAAAGGAAATTATATGGGGGGCAGTGTTAGAAATGGTGGTATTTAAAAATGGGGGGCGGATTTAATTATATGGGAGAGTCGAACTGTGAGGTGAGGGCGGTATATGGGAGAGTCGAACTGTGAGGTGAGGGCGGATTTAATTATATGGGAGAGTCGAACTGTAGGGATGCATATAAAGAATGGGCGGATTTTTAATTGGGCGGAATATTAAAAATAAAAAAAATTTAAAAAACTGACACAGAAATTTTAAAACGGTGGGAGGGCCGAGATGAAGGGATTGGTAGCGACAGCTGTACGCTCTGAGGGAGGGCGGATCTGTAGGCGGGAGAAGGAGCTTGCGTTAGGAAGGGACGGGTGTGTGTTGTGCAATGGAGGGGCCGGCCAGAGGCCGTGGTCAGTGAGCGAGAGGTCGAGTAATGGAGTGTGCTGAATCGAACTCGTTTTGAGGAGGAATTCGTATTGTAAGGGAGTGTTGTAAGGTCGAGAGGAGTGCGTCAGAGCAGTAAGGCGCAGGTCGATGAGGGAGTTAAATTGAGGGCGGAGTAAGAGATTTTAAAAAATCGAAATGATGGTTTTACTGTTGAAATACATGGGAAGAGTGTGCAGGCGTGAGGTATGGCGAGGGATTGAGTGCTGTAGCGCAGATAGGAAGCTGTGGGAATCGTGAGGGGCGTATGTGAGGGGTGTGGCTGTAGCGCAGGAGAGTGTAGGGTAAGGAAGATTGCTGTAGAGAGCGATGGGGATGGTGTGAGGGATCAGGGAGAGGGGGAGTGAGGGCGCAGGATGAATGCGTATGGGAAGAAGTGGAGGCCCAAAAAGGTACATTACATAAAAATTTGAAATTAGTCTACTTGAGAAAACTGATTGCGGGAGCTACTTCATTTGACGAGCTTTGCAATTCAGGTGTGAGCACACAAATGTGGGTTATAATCAAAGGGAAAAACAATGCAAGATATGATCTAGCAATTAGGAGGCAATGAAGAAACAATTAATAAAATACTGAGCAAAGGGTAGGGAGTTACACCACAGGGCAGAAATGCCAAATGTGGAGCTGGCTCTGATACCATGTCAAACCAGGAGGTAACTCCTCAAAACTGCAATGTATATTAGCTGAAGAATGTACATGCTTATATAGATGGGAAGTGAGACTATTGGGATTCAGCTCCCAATGACTCTTGGCCTTCCTTATCTCCTAATAATAAATAATATACAAAAATAAATGTGCACACCCATCCATAGGATTAGGTGTCAACAATAACTTTGGCTAGGGAAGTCCTTTTGGAGCGAATTTTTTGTTTTGTTTTGGGGGTATTGGAGCATTCTGAAGCTATTGGAACAGGTTGCAGAGCTATCAGGGCACTCTGTCAGAGGTTTTATCAGCGGATTTTCTTGTGGAGCCACCAGGGCTATGGGAATGATCAGCTGTATTGGGCTATGTTCATCTGTTTGAGGTGAATGAATAGTCAATTTTTACTGTTTCCAACACTATGATTCTGATTATGTAGCTATTTCAGCCTATTGAGGCTTTCTTCATGGTGTAAAACTAATTTTGAGCATTAATAAAAGAGGGAAAAGCCCATTTGGGGGCTTTTGGACCCAGCAGATGTAGCCCAAGAGAGGGGTGAACTACTTTATCAGATGCTTGTTATTATGCTGTGAATTATTGCTACTTATTTCCAGAGTTTAATACCTTAAAAAATAAATTTAAATAAGTCCTCTTAACACAAAAAGGCTTATACAGTTATCAAAACATATTTGTTCCATTCCAAACAACATTTGTTCCATTGCAGAACACCTTAACATGCTTGTACACTCATAATATTGGTTAATGAATACTTTGCAATAAAAAAACAAATACTTTCATTGCCAGATCGTTTCAGTGTTTACTTCATATTTCTTTAGGCAGAGCCAGTAAGAGAGCCAGAAGCTTCTGGTTTCATCCTTTCTTTGAAAGGTGAAATAACTAGTAAAAGCCCCTACTATCTATCTCTGTATAAGAAATATTTTGTTCACACATTTTAGATCAGATTGGTATCAGAGTTATTTGCACATTTAGAATTATTGGAAATGGATACCTTGCACCCTTATTTCAAGTACAATCCATTTTCAGATCATGGAGGCATCATCCAAATTCGACCTCATGGGATTGCAGCTGTCAAAGGAAGCATTTAAGTTTAGATAAGGTTGTTTCAAGAATAATTAGGAGTTTCACTCCTATTTGGATTAAGACTCTTCAAAGACTGTTTACTTGTCATTTTGTAATTAAAAGTCTGTTTTATGGGTAGAATAGGTGTCAAGAAAGGAAATTCAAATTATCCTAGTGGTGGATCATGGAATCCAATACTGTAAATGCTATATATTAAGCATGAGGTCGAATTCATAAGGGGTTGGATACTTTTTGGAAAAACTGGTGCATATTGTAAAAAGACTGTTTCAACTAATGCAGAGAGCTTCTATTTGACCAACTTGATATTCAGAAGGGGTGTTTAGTGTTTTCATACTCTATTAGTACTTCTTATATATCTTATTTGCAGTGGTGTTCATCTATATTACTCATAACTCATCTTCAAGATGCTCTGACTTCCTTTATAAATGGACTGACTGTGTTTTTACATGTTTCAAGTGTGTGTCTCATGACTAAAAACCTTGATATGCCTCAACTTCCATGTCAATCAGATTCACTGATTTTTTGAGACTACTTTGTCTCCATAATGCCCAATGTATACATGTTGATGTTAGCTTCAACCTACAGGTTGGAAAATGTTATCTAAGCATACCACTTTGTAAAGCTTTGGATTGACTGAAATATACAGTAACAATACCACTTTCCTTTCACCTGAGATTCTTAGTGTATTTCAATGAGTTTATGTCCTATCATTTGAAATGTTTTTCTTCCATAGTTTAAGTGCTTATTACTCAGAATTCATGACTGCTCATGCTCTGACTTCCTTTAAGTATTTAGCTATGGTGAAATCCCTTTCAGTAGTTTTTCTTTTAATACCTTGATGTCTCATTACTTAGAATTTGTGTGCTACATGCTCTGACTTCCTTTGAACTTCAAGTTATTGGGATTTTCCTGAATGTGTTATTCTTTCGTTGAATTATATACAAGCCTCAACTTCCACAAGGAAAGCCTTTGTCATATTTATCCATATCACTGACTCCATAGCCCAATGGTAGCAAGCATTCATCTTCTCAACCTAAACCAAAACACAAATAATAGAGTTAGCCATCTATCTATATCCCATATCATTAACCCTTGAGAGAGCCCTCTCAGGTTGAGGAGGCTAAGCCTCAACGAAAATATTGGTTTGAAATAGTTACACTGAAGTGGTCTAATCAACAGCCTATCAGGTCCTATTTTGGTGCGTCCGCTGGGACTCTGAAAGATATACATCTCCCGAAAAATTAGGAAGCTGAACTCTTGAAGGTAGCAGGAGCTCAGAAATCTTTTCGAGGCTGCAAAACTACCTTGGCGACTCCATTGTTGAAGAATTCAAAATTCATAGATTCTTGGTGATTCCACTGGACTTATGAAGAACTTAGATGCTGCCATTCTTGTTTCAAGGTATGCATGTATAATTTTTTTAAAAATTCATGGTTTCCCAAATCATTTTCCCAAGGATACATATTTTTTAAGGAATGGTCCAAAATTCAATGGAGAAGATTTGCGTTTGACTTTGAAGCATATATCAGATTTCTGTGATTTTACTGAGCTTCTTAGAGTCAAACATGAAGATGTTTGCATTGTGTTGTTGTCTGATTCATTTCAAGGGAAATGTAAACAGTGGATTGAAAGTTTTCCTATCAGATCTATTAAGTCATTTGCAGAATTTTGGCTTATGTTTTTGGAGGAATGGATAGACAGAACAGAGTTGGTGGCAAACTCTCCTTCAATTCAAGGTTTCAAACAATGGAATGGTGATCATATTAATGAAGAAATATATGAAAATTTTTCTTTGTTCTTGTCTTCTTATCTAAAATCATTTGAGTGCAAAACTGAAGATAAGATTAAATTTTTGGATGAAGTTGCTAAGAACATTGAGAAAGACATTGAAGATTTACAAGGTCAAATTCAATCTTATAGTCTTCATGATCATGATCATTCTTTTCAAAAGCTTTCTATGGTAGAACACAAAGAGAGAGTGTTTCTACCTTTCTCCTTTGAGATTGAGGAAGAATGCACTATTTTTGAAAATCAGTTTGAAATACAGTTTGAGAGCACACAACTGATGTCTTATCTGGTTGATTAAATCATGTATATGTGGTCCACAGTTGCAGAATGTCATGAGAAGCTCCAAACAGATTATGTCTTCTATGGTTCTATAACTGACTACATGGAAAAGATTTACTGTTCATATTTCCAGTTATATTTTCATCTTGAAGATCAGTTACATCTCATGTTGCCTTGGTTATTTTAGTATTATGTTTATTTTTTCTTCAAGCACAGTCAAGAGATTCAAGTGTCAGATCAGATCAATGACAAGCTGCATTGGAAGTTTCATGTTCCTTGAGCTAAAAATGGATATTGCAGCTGATAGGGTAATTAGGAATGTGCAAATAAGCTCAAGGTTGACTGATCATTTTTCAGTAGGTACAGTTTGAGTGCTTCTTGCAAAAATCATCAAGCTTAAGCCCGAGGTGAAGGCCATTAAAAGTTTGATGGGAAACTTGGCAAAATTTCATATTTTTTTTTTCTAAAGGATGGATAGCAGCACTGGAGCTACCGGTTCTTAGTGTACCACAGGGGCACACTATCCTAAGTGGAGCCACTGTTATCACTGTTATTAGCTGAAACAATCTTTTTACAATATGCACCAGTTTTGCCAAAAAGTTTCCAACCCCTTATGAATTCGACCTCATGCTTGATATATAGCATTTACAGTATTGGATTCCATGATCCACCACTAGGAGAATTCAAATTTCCTTTCTTGACACCTATTGTAACCATAAAACATGTCATTAATTGCAAAATGCCAACTAAACTGCTTTTGAAAAGTCCTAATTCTAATAGGACCGAAACTCCTAAATATGATTCTAACAAAGAGGAAACAACCTTATCTAGTCTTTAATTCATCCTTTGACACCTACTATCCCATGAATTCAAATTTTGATGCTGCCTCCACCTTTGATGTAATCCTGTTGATGATGACCCAAACTGTCCTAAAAATCAGGAGATAGATTTCCTGTTTTTCAGCCCTTTGATTTCCTTAACTGCTTTGAGGACTTTGATTATTAATATATCATGTTTATATGTATCATGTTGCCAAAAATTCACCATATATGTTCAATCCTCCAACTGTGCAGAAAATATAATTCGAATGATGCAAAGAAAATTAAGGATAAACTCGCGCTACGAAAGTAGATCAGTTTCGTAGCGCAATGTTTAATTTTTTTTTCCAATCCATCCCTTTGACCTGTTTTCTTCAAGGAATGTTTCATAAGTCATTAAAAAAATTCCACCAGAAAATTCAAGACAAAATTCACGAAAATTCCCTCAAGATTTGCTATAAAAAAATGATGAAAGGCTGCTTTAGTTGCAAGTTATTCCTGTTTTTTCCCTGAAAATTAGGTCTTGGGACAGAGCTTTTATCTTCTCATCCATGATGTATTTTGAGAAACTGAAGGAGGCTTTTGGAGACCATTCCATGTTTAAAAAAAACATCTCTTGGGTTTTTGAAATACCTCTCCTACTGTCTAGAAACTGTCTTTGAACAACATGTGTAAAACTGGAAAATTCTGATTTATGAAAACATGGCTTCAAAGAAAGCCTTGTATCTCCCAATTGGTAACACTTGTGAGAAAAGTGAAAGAGGTTATTGTAGCTGGAGCATTTATAAAGAGAAACCTATTTCATAATTCCAAAATACTTTTTTTTGTGTCCATAAACTGATCATGAAGTTGACAAATAAAACCAGAAAACAAAGTTTTTCTCTCAATGACTTTCAGCAGTTTCGTAGCACAAGTTAAATCATCAATTTCTCCTACCTCGTAATGAATTTGAAGTAAATAAGAGAGTTTTTTGTATTTAATTATTTTAGGAAGAAAAACCTCTTTCAGTTTTCAAAAATGAGTTTTCAGTTGCTTAGAAACCTCCTTGGAAAGTTACTACTAAAACCAGAAAACAAAGTTTTTTGATGAAAAAGGTTGCTTCAGCAGTTTCGTAGCGCGATATGAAACTGCTGTGCAAGCAGTTTTGTTGAAAATATCTTCAAAATTTATAGCTTAGAGATGTTTAAACCTTATAAGGGCTGATATTCTCTCAAAAACATAGTAATCTGACCTCAAAAACATGACCTTCCTCAACTGGATCTCCAAATCTTCAACTTCTGCATTAAGCTCTTGTAGCCTTTTTGAATGTCTAGTGGCAGAATTCCTAGATTTTAAGAAAAATGTTGCAACCTCATCATTAAATTCTAGTTTCTTGGATGATTTCATCTTCTTCTACTTTCCTTGATCATTTTTTATGAAATCAGCTTGTACCAATGGTGATTATTCTATATCAATGGCCCGCAAGATGTCATTTAGGTTTCCCTTTAAACCTGGACTATCAGTTGCTTCTGAAAACACTGCTTTACCCTTTTCTTTTGCACTTTGACTCCTTTAAATTTCTGTGTATTTCCTATAAACCTGTGATAATTAGCCTCACTTGATTTCAAAACAGTCAACCTCGCTTGATTATGGTATTCAGTCTCGCTTGTTCATGGTATTCAGCCTCGCTTGAAAATATATGAGGGAAGCTTTGGTATGAGATTACCACAAGCTTATCATTCAAAAAAATGCATGCAGTAATGTTTTTTCATGAGAAATGGAACAAAAGACCAAACCTTTCGAATTTGAACTCACCTATCATGATGACCTCTACACTTGAAATGATGGATTTGGATGGTTGCATGCCTTAGAAATGACCCCTAACTGACACCTAATAATGAAAAATTAACGGAATTTGAATGAATTGATGATTTGGAAAGATTGCCTACGAATCCGCGCTTTTGTAGCGCGCTTAGTTCATTTTCAAGGGTTTGTGCTACGAAAATAGTAGCGTTTTCGTAGCGCAAAACATGCTTTCTACACTGTCTACGCTACAAAAACGTGGTTTCGCGGCTAATTCCAATTTTTTTTCAAATGGTTTAAGATATGACTTCTAAAGAGGACGTGAGACCTTTAAGACATGGAATAAGGTTGTTAAAATTTATTTGGATATGAAAATGAGACTTTTGAGACTCTTACTCGATCACTTACCCCTTAAAGGATGCAATGACTCAAGACCCATTTGACACCATGACTAGAACAAGGTAAACTTTCAGAGTTTAGAATTTTTTTTTTAATGTGATATGACAAAAATTGGTTCACACATGCACTAATTTACTGCCTCCTGACAGCCTGCCTCAGCTGCATAATCCCTTCTGAAGAAGATCCTTGAATGAATGCAATATTTCCTTCCTTGACTGCGCAATCCTCATTGGCATCTCCAATGTGTGTGTAGATGCATTGAATGCATCACTATAGTCATAAATGATAGTCAACCAGACCCTTTCACCTATCTCTCCACTTGGTCTCCACTGGATCTGAAATGCAAGTAGTTAACAGTTGTATTTCTTCAGTTGCATGTGAGACACTATTTTTTAATTAATTAAATAATTAATTCACTGATCTCTCACTAGTGTATCATGAGTTACAACTAGCACAACTGAGTTTAACTCGCTTAACTGAGTTAAACTAAATAACAACTCACATAACTACTCTTCCAACTCTATTACAACTTTGTCACAGTCAGTTACAATGAAGTCCACTGTGCATGTCCCACCAACCAACCTTGGAATGCGTAACTCCTTCAATCAACTAGTTTGCCACATCAATTAACTGAAATCAAGTGCTTTAAGAGAACAAGTTATTATTTATTGTCTCATTATTATTAAGGGCTAAAAATAATCGACATGCATTCTATTTTTAGACATGCGATCTATAAATAGACTTCGGCCATATATCTAGAAATAGAATTTTCTCAACCATCTAGAATTAGTCTCCTGCTAATTTTAAAATATGATCACCATTCTAAAAATAGACGTACACCTAAAAATAGCCTGTGAGCCCCACCTAGTGAAGGTGCTTAATTTTCACTAGGATCATCATCTTGTTGAATCTCAACACTCCCTCTCAACAAGAAATGGATTATCCTTCACCCCGATCCTGCCTCTATGGTATTTGAATTTGCTCCTAGTGAGTGCCTTCGTCAGAATATCTGCATCCCGATCTTCCGTAGGAATGTACTGAAGCAACATGATCTTCCACTGCACACAATCTCTTATATGATGATATCGGATATCTATATGCTTAGATCTATCATGAAACACATGATTAATCGAGAGTTTAATGCAACTTAGATTATCACAATGAATCAATGTAGGATCTAAATGAGAACCAAACAAAACTACTAGGATCTTCCTCATCCAGATAGCCTCACATGCAACTTGACTTGCTGCCATGTATTCCGCTTCCGCTAAACTGAGTGCCACAGATCTCTGCTTCCTGCTGTACCAAGAAACAACTGTAGATTCGATACTGAAAACCCCTGCTGATGTGCTCTTTCTGTCCATTGGGCTGCCTGCCCTATCTGCATCCATGAATCCATGCAACTTCACCTCATCCGTCTGTTTATACCATAAGCCATACTCAGATGTGCCCTTGAGATATCTCAGGACATGCTTGCCCGCCTTCCAAAAGAGCTTGGCAAGCTTAACCATCGCTTGACTAAGCTGTTTCACCGGATAGCATATGTCCAGTCTTGTATTAACTAAATACATGAGCAAACCCAACAACTATCGATAGACAGTATCATCCACTACCTCTGCTAATGTAGCATCCTCTTTCCTCCAGTTTCCCTGAAGAGGAGTATCCATGGGTTTGTAGCCCTCCATGTGAAACTTACCGAGTATCTCCCTTGCATACTTTCCTTGAGACACAAACAATTCACCATCTCGCTGCCATATTTCCAATCCAAGGAAATAGTGAAGGAGGCCCATATCCTTCATCTCAAACTCCTTTGCAAGGTCCTCCTTGAATGAGTGTATCAGCTGCTCATCACCAGTCAGTATTAAATCATCAACATAAATACAATGATCAGCACCCTACCCTCCACCACACAATCCTGCAGGCCATCCGCCTTACTTCGGGGTGAAGCCAAGTCTAGTGAAATAGTTGTCGATTTGAGTGTACAAAGCATGGAGGCTGGCTTTTAGCCCATACACCTTTTGATTTCATGACACATGTGACTCATCGTCGAAGATCTCAAACCTTTTCAGCTCATCATCGTACTTTCCTCAATGATCCCATTAAGGAATGCGCTCACATCCATTCATGAATGTGCCAACTGGAATCAGGTTAAGAGAACAAAATGGTCCTATGAAGAATAATTGTATGATAGGTGAAAAGGTTTCTTCATAATCAATCCTCGATCTGCGATCTGTGAGAAGCCCCGGGCCACAAATATGGCCTTGTATTTCTCAACACTCCCATCAACAGCTTGCTTTACCTTATAGATCCATCTTGAGCCTACCACTGATTTATCAACCGACCTTGGAACAATTTCCCAAGAATTTTTTCTTACAATGGATTCATACTCCTCCACCATTGCATCTACCCATGTGGGCTCCTGCACTACTTCCTGAAAGGAATATGGCTCAATCAAAATACATTTTCTCATGAGATCCATGTATCCAGTGAATCGGTCAGGAGACTGTCTTTGTCTGTGCTGTGAAGTAGGTACTCCTACATTGTGTGCCGCATCAAGTTTCAACCTCTCAACTTCTATTGTACGACTTCTTCTAGTTTTGATGTTTGTCTCTGTGTGATTGGAATCCTCCACTCCATGAACCTCCTCCCGTGGCTGATCCATCAGATCACCTGGAACCAAAGTTCTCTCCTCGTGACAAAAGTCTAGCTCCCTCTCAAGTGACAAATTTCCACTTGCTTTCTCCTCATTTAATTTCCAGTATATCGTATGCACCGCCTATTCAACTATTTGGCAAAACACACACGATAATTGAAGCCTGTGAAACTACAAATATCCCAACTTCAGTAGTCGGCTCCAGCTTCTTCCTAGTGTTCTTGGTCACATGAACATAAACAGATGAGCAAAAAATATTTAAATGAGAAACATCTGGCTTCTCACCAGTAAAAGCTTCTTCACGTGTACTCATGTCAAGTACTCTATGAGGACAATGGTTTTGTAAATAAACCATATTTTTGCATGCTTCTGCCCACAAGTGCATTGGTAGGCCTTGATCATACAGCATAGCTCGTGCAGCACCCACGACAGTTCTTTTCTTCCTCTCCGTGACCCCATTCTACTATGGGTTATGAGGCGCTATGATTTCTCTCTGAATTCCTTCTTTGCTGCATAATTCTTTGAATTCATTCAAGATATATTCACCACCATTATCGCTCCGCAGAGCCTTCACTTGCTTCCCCAACGCTTTCTCCACCAATGCTTTAAACTCACATAACTTTGAGAATGTTTGATCCTTCTTATACATGAAGTAGATCCAGCATCTACGAGAATAGTCATCAATAAATATAACATAATACCTATGTTTTTTTGTTGAAGCAACCGAGAAAGGTCCACACATGTCTGTGTGAATTCTCTCCAGGATCACCGAAGCACGGTTATCCTTCTCATGAAAGGTGGTCTTCACAAACTTACCCATAGTACATCCCTTGCACCGATCTAATTGCACAAGTGTACCCTTGGGAAGTCTAGTAGCCCGGCTGTAAAATATTCAGGGCGCCAGCAGTGAAGATGGCCCAATCTCCGTGCCACTCTCTTCATCCCACTTCCTCACCACTTCTTCTACTTTGCGCACCATTGCAGTGTATCCATCTACCTCCAGCTTGTAGATATTATTGACTCGAATCCCTATCTTCTTGGTTTGACCCGTTGTTTTATGTCATAGGAAAGCTTTTCCATTGCTGAAAACAACGTCATAACCTCTGTCCTCCAAAATCACGACTGAGACCAAGTTATTCTTTAGACTTGGAACATGCATAACATCTTTCAATAGAAATGGTTTACCTAACTCCCTCTCAAAGGTAATGGTACCAATGCCGGTCACACTGTATCGTCCATCGTTGGCCATCTCTATATGCATTTGGAGATCTTTCTCCTCCAAGTTGTTGAAAATCTCCTTATCTCCCGTCATGTGGAAGGAAGCACCACTATCAAGATACCACACTGATCCCATTACGCTTGAAACCAAGCATGTGATCAAAGAGAAATCGAGTTCAAATTGCGAGGCAAGGGCCTCACCAGCTGCAGCTCCAACAACCTTCTTTTTTTGTGGGCAGTTAGTGGCGAGATGCCCATGTTCGTGACAGTGAAAACACTTCACTTTGGACAAATCTAGCTTCTTGCCTTTAGCCTCAGATTTTGAGTGGAATTTCTTACCCTTCCCTTTCCTTGCTTTGGCAGCCAAAGCTCAATCCTCTTCATCATCCTTATTTGATGAAGAGCCATCCCTGGTGTTCTGCCTTATCTCCACCTGCACTAGATCCGACCAAAATCATTCCCAATCCGATAGTTTCTCGCATTCGTTAACAGAGTATTCATAACTGTATCAACTCTTAGGAAGACCCAAGAGAGCCAAGCTCACCAAATCATCATTAGCAACCATGATTCCCACACTTCCCAGTTCATCTCGACATTGGACAAACTTCGTGAGATACTTTGGAATATTGTCGCCCTTCTCCATTTTGATGTTTCTGAGTTTATCCTTCAGCCCCAACTTCCTATGGTCACTGCTGCTTTGGAAAAGATTTGTCAAAGCCTTCCACATTGCAAATGGAGTGGCTTTCCCGTGAAGGGTTCTCCAGCCCTCAATCAATCTCCAAACGCTTTAGAATATTTTGGCGGAAGGGAATCTCATGTACAAATTCATTAATACAAGTGATGTATCGTCGAACTCTCATGATCTAACAATTTTTAATCCAGTGTTAAATACAGAATCCTTCCACTTAATTCTTTGCGGAAATTAAATTGCCAATTGCAAACACATGAAGAAAAATCAATTGCACATAAACAAGATGTTTTACCGGGAAAGCTTAAAGCTAAAAACCCCAACTATCATATATTATGTATATCACGGAATCATGAAACAATCTCATACAAATCTCAGTTCATAGAGCTCTCAGTACAATATACAATCGTCTCACATTGTCATACAAAAATTGGTTCACAAATGTAGCAATTTACTGCCTCCTGACAGCCTGCCTCCACTGCGCAATCCCTGTTAAAGAAGATCCCTGAATGAATGCAATCTTGCTTTCCTTGACTGCACAATCCTCATTGGCATCTCCAATGTGTGTGTAGATGCATTGAATGCATCACTATAGTCACAACTGATAGTCAACCAGACCCTTCACCTATCTCTCCACTTGGTCTCCACTGGATCTGACATGCAAGTAGTTAACAGTTGTATTTCTGCAGTTGCATGTGAGGCATTGCTTGTGAATTAATTAAATAATTAATTCACTGATCTTTCACTAGTGTATCATGAGTTACAACTAGCACAACTGAGTTAAACTAAATAACAACTCACATAACTACTCTTCCAACTCTGTTACATCTTTGTCACACTCAGTTACAACGAAGTCCACTGTGCATGTCCCACTGACCAACCTTGGAATGCGTAATTTCTTCAATCAACTGGTTTGCCACATCAGTTAACTGAAATCAAGTGCTTCAAGAGAATAAGTTATTATTTATTGTCTGATTATTATTAAGGGCTAATAATAATCGACATGCATTCTATTTTTAGACATGTGATCTATAAATAGACTTTGCCCATATATCTAAAAATAGAAACTCATCTAAAAATAGAATTTGCTTAACCATCTAGAATTAGTCTCCTGCTAATTTTAGAATATGCTCACCATTCTAATAATAGACATACACCTAAAAATAGCCTACAAGCACCACCTAGTGAAGGTGCTTAATTTTCACTAGGATCATCATCTTGTTGAATCTCAACAATTCAAATAGGTAATGATGAGACACATATCCTCTTAGAGTTATGACTCAAACAAGTAATGATGAGACACATATCCTCTTTTACCTTTATCCAAATCTCCTTCCATATCTTGAAGGGAATTCGAATTTGAGCATTGGAGGCCACATAAGGGTGCCTTGGAAGCTTCCAAATGACCTACATATGTCATTAAATTCAAGCTACTTTTAAGTATTAGCAAGTATATGTCATTTTTCTAATTTTTAATCATTAATTCACTATAAACACTTGAAAAATATAAATTTGGAAAATACAATTATGATGATGGAAATGTAGGGTTATATAGTGACAAAGTGATGGAATGAAGGTGATAAAAGCGAAATGAGGGTGTGAATGAAGTGAAAATATATGTCATTTTGAAGACATTTTGGAGACCTAACACCAAGGATGAATTTGAAGAAGCCAACATTGAGTTAGATTGTGAGTTGGAAAATAATGTAGATGTAAGTTTGATTTAGAAAACCAGTTAGGAAACCATGTAAATAAATATGTAAATAAAGTAGTATTACGAGAGATAGATCAAGAAATAAAGGAACTATAAATACTCCAATTGAAAGATAATGCTTTGCCCATAGGGTTAGTTCCCTTAGAAGAATTGTTTGACTTTAACGATGTAGCCAAGAAACCCAAAATTGAACCCACAAGAGCTGAAGTGGAAGATTAAAACATAGGAAATGAACAAGACCCAAAGATGGTAAAACTATCTAAATCATTTCCCCTTGCTGAAAAGCAGAAATACATCAGTCTGTTCAAAGAATTTATTGATGTTTTTGCATGGAGTTATGAAGACTTAAAATCTTATGAAACCAAAATTATATAACACAAAATTCCTATTAAAGAAGATCATAAACCTTTTAAACAAAAACTAAGAAGGATAAACCCAGTGTTGATGCCTTTAATTGAAAAAGAGGTTAAAAAAATGTATGATGCTAAGATCACAATACCTTTGAGGTACTCTAAGTGGGTGTCCAATTTAGTACAAACTAGGAAGAAGACAGGTGAAATCAGACTTTGTGTAGATTTCAGGAATCTTAATAAATTCTATCTGAAAGACAATTACCCCTTACCTAAGATGGATCATATTTTACAAAAGGTAGTTGGCTCCACTAGGATTTCTCTTTTAGATGGTTTTTCTGATTATAACCAAGTTTTAGTCCACCCTGATGACTAGGATAAGACAAAATTTACTACTCCATGGGGTACCTTCATGTATCTGAAGATGCCTTTTGGATTAATGAATGCTGGATCTACATTTCAGAGAGAAATAGACATTACTTTTGCTAATGAAATTGGCAGATTCATAGTCATATATCTTGATGACATCACTATTTTCTAAAAAACATATGAAGAGAATTTTCTACACTTGTGGAGAGTATTTGAGAAGTGTAGGAAGTTTGGCATTTCCATTAACCCAAAAAAACACTTTTTAGCGTAGAGGAAGGCAAACTTCTGGGGTGTATCATTTCCAAAAAGGGAATCATAATTGATCCCAACAGGATTAAGGCCATTTTAAAGATAAGTCATCTTAGGAATGTCAAAGAGCTTCAATCATTTATTGGTAAAATAAACTTTTTGAGAAGATTTATCCCTAACTCGGCAGAACTCCTCAAGAACATAACAAACATGTTAAGAAAAGACACAGAATTAAAATGGAGTATTGAGGCTAAATAATCATTTGACCAAGTAAAACAAGCCCTAACAAAATCACATGTGTTAATCAGCCCTGACTTCACAAAATATTTCATAATCTTTTCATTTGCATGTGAACACACTATTGCAACAGTCCTCTTACAAAAAAACAATCAAGGACACGAGCAACCCATTGCTTTATTTAGCAAGGCTCTAAGAGATGCTGCATTAAAATACAATATAATGGAAAAGAAAGCATTTTCTCTAATAAAATAAATTAAGGATTTCATAGTGTATATTCTTCATTCTCACATAATTGCTTTTGTTCCAAATTCTGTGGTCATGAAAGATATCCCGACTCAAAATGGACCTGATGCGAAGAGAGGTAAGTGGATTGCCATTATCCTTGAATATGATATTGAAATTAAACCCACCAAGCTCATTAAAGGTTAGGTATTAGCTAAGTTAATGGATGAGTCTAATTCTCATCCTTTGGATATTAATTCTGTAGCTGCATTGGATGACCGAGAAGATCAGGCGACTCCACAAATAGATGAGGCTTTTACAACCTCTCCCTGATATGCAGACCTCATTTTTGTATTATTAAATTTACAGGCTCCTCTTGTTTTGACCAAAACAAAAGCTAGATTTCTCAAGTTAAAGGCTATGAAATTTTGTATCTTAGATAATAATTTGTATTGGAAAGATGCTGCTGGAATTCTACTAAACTGCTTGTTGAAGGATAGGTAGATAAAATCATGCAGGAATTTCATGGAGGAGACTGTGGTGGACATTTGTATTGGAAAAACACTGCCAATAAGATCCTAAGAGTTGGTTTTTACTTGCTAACACTCTTTGCTGATGTCCATAAAGAAAGTTACTTCTTGTCACAAGTGCCAAATTTTTGAAGGCAAGAGGAAACTACTGCCTTTGCTCTTGAAACCCATATCTGTTGAAATTCCTTTCCAACAATGGGGTTTTGATTTCATTGGACAAATCCATCCACCTTCCGCAGCCCAACACAAATGGATCCTCACAGACCCAGACTATTTCACTAAATGGATTGAAGCCATACCCTCAAGACAAGCAACAAATGTTGTGATCATCAAATTTTTAGAGGCTAATATACTGTCAAGATTTGGATGTCCCAGGAAACTTAACACACACAATGCATTAGCTTTTAAGTCAAATAAAAAGGTGGAATTTTGCAACAAGTATCAGATCACTCTAGGACATTGAGTTGCTTATTACCCTCAGGGGAATGGGTTAGCTGAATCCTCAAGTAAGAGTTTAGTCAATATCATTAAAAAACCGCTGGTAAATGCATTGTGGGCTGACAGACTCACCACTAAGAAATCCAGAAAGGGAATCAAAATTGATCCCAGTAGGATTGAGGCCATTTTAAAGATAAGTCATCCTAGGAATGTGAAAGACATTCAATCATTTATTGGTAAAATAATCTTTCTAAGAAGATTTATCTCTAACTTGGGAGAACTCCTCAGGAACATAACAAACATGTTAAGAAAAGACACAAAATTAAAATGGAATATTGAGGCAAAACATTCATTTGACCAAGTAAAACAAGGCCCAACAAAAGTGCATGTGTTAATCAACCCTTACTTCAAAAAAGATTTCATAGTATTTTCATTTGCATCTGAACACACGGTTGCAGCATGAGCAGCCCCTTGCTTTCTTTAGCAAGGCTCTAAGAGATGCCGCATTAAAATACAATATAATGGAAAAACAAACATTTTCTCCAATAAAAGAAATTAAGGATTTTAGATTGTATATTCTTCATTCTCACATAATTGCTTTTGTTCCAAATTCTGGGGTCAAAGATATCGTGACTCAAAATGGACCTAATGGGAAGAGAGGTAAGTGGATTTCCATTATCCTTGAATATGATATTGAAATTAAACCGGTGCTTTTACAACCTCTCCATGGTATGCAGAAATCATTTTTGTATTATTAAATTTACAAGCTCCTCTTGGTTTGACTAAAAAAAAAGCTTGATTTCTCAAGTTAAAGGCTATGAAATTTTGTATCTTAGATAGTAATTTTTATTGGAAAGATGCTGGTGGAATTATACTAAATTGTTTGTTGAAGGATGAGGTGGATAAAATCATACAGGAATTTCATGAAGGAGACTGTGGTAAACCTTTGTATTGGAAAACCACTGCCAATAAGATCCTAAGAACTGGTTTTTAGTAGCTAACACTCTTTGCTTGTGTCCATAAAAAATTTACTTCTTGTCACAAGTGCCAAATTTTTTAAGGCAAGATGAAACTACTGTCTTTATCGTTGAAACCCATATATGTTGAAATTCCTTTTCAATAATGGGGTTTGGATTTCATTGGAGAAATCCATCCAACATCCTTAGCGCAACACAAATGGATCCTCACAGCCACTGACTATTTCACTAAATGGATTGAGGCCATACACTCAAGACAAGCAACAAATGTCGTGATCATAAAATTTTTAGAAGCTAATATATTGTCAAGATTTGGATGTCCCAAGAAACTTATCACAGATAATGCAACAACCTTTAAGTCAAAGATAATGGTGGACTTCTGCAGCAAGTATAAGATCACTCTAGGACATTCAACTGCTTATTACCCTAAGGGGAATGGGTTAGTTGAATCCTCAAATAAGAGTTTTGTCAGTATCATTAAAAAAATGTTGGAAGAAAACAAGAAGTAATTGCACAATAAGATGGTAAATGCACTGTGGGCTGATATAATCACCACTAAGAAATCAATTGGCATGTCCCCATACCAATTAGTTTATGGAATGGATATTGTTTTTCCAACTTCTTTGGGTTTCCTAGTTATGAAAATGACGTAAGATTTGCAGGTGGAATCCAATGTTATCCAGAGAAGGATAAATCAGACCATACAGTTGTAGAAATCTAGGGAAGAAGTGTACAACAAAACACAAGTCATCCAGGAAAATGTCAAGAAAATTTATGACAGAAGGACCAAGGCTGGCGATTTTTGGATAGGGGACAATGTTTTAAAATGGGATTCAAGAAGAGAAGAGAAAGGTAAGCATGGTAAGTTTGACAACCTATGGAAAGGACTTTATATCATCCATGCCTACAAGGGTCATAATGCATTTTTTCTGAAATAATTGGATGTGACAGAGCTACCTGGTGGACCTATGAAAGGCAGGATGTTGAAACATTACTTTTCACAGGAATAGAAGTGTTTCTTGATAAACTCATTGTAAATATCATTGTCTTTAATTGTGTTTATTGGGTGACCTATTATTAGAAGTTGAAGCCCGTACAGAAGGCCTTAAGCTCCCGATTAATGTGCCGCCATAACTACTACAACAACTCAAAAAGAATTTAGATGCAGAAAAGTGTTGGAAGTAGAACATTCAAGGCTACTGGTCAAAGGTTCTCGGCACCTCAAAAGGAGAGTACCATCCCCAGCTGGAGCCACTGTTAGGGTCCTATAATCCATAGGATTACAAGGTGATTGAATATTTTCTCTTAGTCATATGAAATTGTAAATAATATTGCATGTTGCAAACGAATTCCCAAAAAAATATAAATAAAAAAGAAAGAAAAAATGAAAAGAGGGTATTTGAGCAAGAGAAAAAAGAAAAGAAAAGAAAAGAAAAACATAAAAAGAATAAAATATGATGATGAAAGAACCCCATGAAAAAATAAAAATAAAAATGAAAGTGATGCAAATTCAAATGTCACTACTAGATAAATAGTTTGCTTTTACGAAAAAATAGAATGTTGTGTGCAACTTGTTTAAAAAGCCACAACCCTGAGTCATTGTTTAGATCATACAGTGTAATCATGGTCAAACAAGTTTCATTTTTTGTTAATTATATTAGAGAATAAATTAGCCAAATTGTGTAATCTTGGCTAATGTTAGTTAGGTAGATGAATAAGTTGATCCAATTGAATAAGTTGGATCAATTAAAAATGAACAGATATGATTAGATTAGGTGTTTTTACCCTCAAAGAAAATAAAACAAAGGTCTACACATCTAAATGCACCCTTTGACTGGTCAAAATTAGTCTTAGGTTAGGAAAAATAATTAATTTAAAAAGGGGTCAAAGGATAAAAAATGGGTTGAATTTACATAAAGGGCTCTTATCCTAGATTTAGGCTCATTAGTGTGCTTTTATCCTAATTTTGAGAAGCATGATCTAAATTGCGCTTTTATCCTAAGTTTGAGAGCAAATGTTTTTTATCCTAATTGATGGGCCTATGTAATACTGTTTGCAAGCAACAAAAAGGTTTTTGTCTTATATGGTTAAAGTGCGCACTTCAATCGGCGACCCGATAAACTCCTTGCCAGATCAATAACCGATATTAATTTTCACACCCCCCTGCCTATCCTCTCTTTATCAGCGGGGGGGTCCGGAAAGTAGTTTCTTCCTCGCCGGTCCCAGACATATGTGTCACCTCCACGATATTTCACACCCACCCTCACAAACTGCTTCTACCTTGACCCCCCTCTAAAAATCGTCAACCCTCCATCTTTTCCCGCCATTACTTCCTGCGTGCTCCCCTCCACTCATATCCTGACACCTGGCCATGTCCGTTACACAATTAATGTTTCCTGAGATAACCATTTGAATTCAATAATGGCCCCGCACCTCTAATGGGACTATGCCATTACCATAAAACCCCCTCTACGCACCATTTTCACTCCATTTTTTCACAAATCATTCACTCTGTCTTATTTTCGAAATTATGTTGACATAGTAAGCTTCCACAGCCGAAAAAGAAACTAGTGAAGCACAGGAAAAAGACATTGTTTCCACCTATAGCCGACTATCATCAAATCCCTGGTAATCTCCCACTGTCAGTTTTACCTTTCTCGTAATTTGAATAGTTAAAATGCCTCCAAAGAAGAAAAATAATGATAATCCAATCAACCCAATGCTCCCTCCGACAATCGATCTTGACCATATTACCCTTGCAGACATGGATTATAAAATCACAGAGAGAAAATGTGAATTTGATCTCTTCGAGTTATATTGTTGGTTCGAGGACAATTTCATTGATCAAACTGATGAAATTGGAATCTGGGAGTTGCATTTACCCTTCTATATTTTTCCTTTTTCCCAATCAGAGAGTTGTTGTGGCCCCAAGTGGGGAAGTTTTGTTCATTATCACTCCTGAAACAATAAATCAGATGATGCAGGTCCCTTAGACATAATCTATAATCCGAGATGATTTTTGCTACCTTGTTAACCAATACCTTTTGCTTCGGATGATGGGTTAGAATTACATTTTATCAAAAGAATTAATGAGCACATGTAGATATAATCAAGAGGAACACATGCCAACAATCACACAACTCTAACCAACATTGCGGTGTGAGAATATTTTAATTGACTATGGCTTATACAGGTTTAATTGAGCACATTAGTTCATCGATTATAATGCTTAAACATACATAAACGAGCTTAAAATATCAAGAAAGCACATGCAAGTAAATAAGAGAGAGACAACCGATGTTGGTAACAGAGTTCACCCCTCCATCTCTTTGGGGCTACATCTCTGGATCTGCCTCAATTGGAATGCAAATCTTCTATATTCCTTCTTTAAAGTAAGCTCTCAAAGCTCTCTTACATTCAAGCACTATGGCCGAGCATTAGCTAAGCACTATGGCTCTTAATATCTAATCATTCTCTCCTTTCTTCTCCCGTTTTACATGGCTCACATAAGGAATATATATGGTTTTTCCTCACTCACTCTCCAATAAAGAGCATTAATTACAAGACCCAAAATTGTAGGACCTAATTACAAGGAAGGAAAAACAAGATCCATGAAAGTAGGATCTCCAACTATCTCAGGCTCATAATTGGGAAAAGTCTCAAAACCACCTAAAGACTCTTCAACCATGCCCTTGATTCTCTCAACCTAAAATTTTGAGAAAAATAGAAAACTGGTGTGAGGTGGTTTCTCACATAAAAACCAATTTCCATAATTACATTAAATGAATAATATGTGAGACAAATTCTCTCCCACAAATATTAATCATTAATATCAAAAGTGAATAATAATGCATGAGTTTAATAAAGACTCATAAAATGCATAATTAAATGCATGAGCATCTCATGAAAATCATTAATCATAATTTCACCCACTTAAGAACTTTGTCACCAACTTTAAATCAACATGGCACAAAGCTATTTCACGTGCGAAGATCCTTTCAGATCACACCTCCCCACAAAGAAACTTTTGGTCTCCAAAATTATCAACTTCAATCCATCATCAACTGAATGCTAACGTCTATGAAAGGCACATTCCCACATGACTCCTTCACCTGACGTACTTCAAAATCGGAACGCAATGCCAACACCTGCAACTGTTGCAACGCAAATGTCTGAAAAGGAAAATCCCTTGAAGACTCCTTCACCCAACGTACTTCGGAATCAAGATGCAAATTCAACACCTACAACTGTTGCAACACAAATGTCTTAAACGACACATCCCTTGAAGACTCCTTCACCCAACGTACTTCAGAATCAGGATGCAAGGCCCACATCTGCCTAAAGCTACAACGCAAACGTCTGAAAAGGCACATCCATTGAATACTCCTTCACCCAACGTACTTCAGAATCAGGATGCAAAGTCAACACCTGCAATGAAAATGTCTGAAAGGGCACATCCCTTGAAGACACCTTCACCCAACATACTTTAGAATTGGGATGGAAAGTCAACAACTGTAACTGTTGCAACGCAAATGTCTGAAAAGGTACATCCCTTCAAGACTCCTTCACCCAACGTACTTCGAAATCAGGATGCAAGGCTCACATATACCTAAAGCTGCAACAAAAATGTTTGAAAAGGCACATCCCTTGAAGAATCCTTCACCCAATGCACTTCGAAATCAGGATGCAAAGTCAACACCTGCAACTGTTGCAACGAAAATGTCTGAGAGGTACATCCCTTCAAGACTCCTTCAACCAACGTACTTTGGAATCAGGATGCAAAGTCAACACTTGCAACTGTTGCAACGCAAATGTCTGAAAAGGTACATCCCTTCAAGACTCCTTCACCTCGGTCCTTCAAAATCGGAATTCAAAATCCCACATCTACCTTGTTGGGTATGTGTTATATTCTTTCCACAATTAGTCGCACATGCGGGGGGGGGGGGGGGTCACAGGGGGGCGGAAACGCCCTGGGAAAAAAAATTGGACCCTATTTTTCGGTGGGCGGACCCGCCCATGGTTTTGTGCATGGGTTTGCACATGGTTTTGGGGCATGATGGTTTTCGGCCCCTGATATTTTGTAGATCCGGTCAAGGGAACTATAGTTATGTTCTAATCTAGGGTTAATGGATTGGGGTTTATGTATGCTTCGGCATGTATATATATGTGTTGTAACACTAAAAGGAATATAATGAAAAATCAAGCTAGTAGTCCCGATTTGGGATCCAGGGGAAAATCTGTGTATATCTGTTTTATGTTTTATGCTCTCGCTATTGTTTATTTTCTGTTTTTAAGATTCATTTGCAGATAATTTCTGTACAGGGTTAAAACCTACATGCCTAAAGCTGGAACCTGTAGCTGATCATCCCTGTTTACATTCTTTGAAACACTTGCCAAGAGTTTAAAACCACACTCATTGGTCAAGTTTCAATGCCTAAATGGCTTAGGCAAATCGCCTCATTCAACTTGATTACAAAGAATCCAACAAGGCTTAATGCGCAAAAATACGCCTCTCACTCTCCCTCACATAAGTGGGGCTAAAAAAAGTATTTTACAATGCTTCATAATCATCTTTTACATCATGAATTCATGGCAACTATGGCCTTTGCATGGCATTTCATCAAGTTACATGCCAACTTTCTAATGCCAAAATAACAATTACATGGCAATTCAATGTGCACAAAGGGAAAAAGACAAAATTTTCAACCCCCTTTTAATATGTGTATGCACCAAAACATTCAAATGCACTACTGGTGAAAAGAAATCAAATCCCCCCATTACAAAATATGTGCATTATAAAAGCGCCTTCTTCATTTTCTAGGCATCGGGCAAATAATGGGTATATAAAAAAAATCAAAGAAAATGACCCTTTTAATTACCCATTTATGTATGTCCACAGTAAGGAGAGAGGCCACATAGGATCCATCCATTTGTAGGCTAACACCCTGACAATTGACTGTTCCCCAAAGGACCCCCGTGTAACAGCTCTCACAAATACATGCTGAGCTTCTAGTGTAAGACAAGGGACTGCCTTCACCGCTTGAGGTAGTTTCTGGTATTGGGATGCCACTTTTAAAATGAAACTCACCACAACGATAAAGGATTCATCAATCTAATGATGAAAACCAAGAAGACAATTGCGTGGAATCGACCCATATTGTCCACCGATTCTTGTTGCAGAATAAGAATAATAGAGTGATTTCTCTTCTTGTCGAAACTAAATGAGAACCGACACCAGCATAACTTGGCGGAAAAGATCCCACAAAATCTGCAGATGATCTCAACAATATTGGCGGAAATATGGAACAAGGTCTATGCACATCTCATCGGTGGTGGAATTAATAACAACACATCGGTGGGATGGCTAATTCCAGTATTACATATCTTCAACTGTTAATTGTTGGCATCAAATAGTTCATGAAGTATTCTTTGACGTGCCCATTTTCCCCTTTGGAATTGGCAAGCCCATCGCCAGAGAGATGCCCGAGCTGGGGAATTGGTTCTGGGTTCTCATACTGCTCAAACTTAAGACATATCACTTCCCCGATAAGATTTGGCTGAGGAACAACAAGCCTCGGCATAGGACCAAACTAGTACACAAAATTCTTTCCATAAGCCTTAGTCCAATGACGAATCTCAGGCAACACTCAAGGCAAAATACTATGTGTGGAAAACTGCATTGGAACCAAATTGGTTGCCTTCATCCTTTCGATTACCTCCATTGTGTTCATATAAAGCAGCATGTATGGGGCTTTGAGATACCCTGTGATTCGAAGAACCTTTTCATTCGAATGGGTACCCACCATATTTTCATAGCAAATTTTACAACGACAAATAGAAATTCAAATACCACTGCTAGAGACTATAAAACTCTGAGATCCCTTTTTCTGTAATATTGTATTCCATTTGCTGCTGGATGGAACATGGGCCTGCTTCAATGGTTGTAAAACGAAGAGCCTGGTGTGAAAAATGCAGGGGTTAATGAATAAGGCATAGAACTGCCCACACGGGAAGAGCTCATCGATTTTCCACAGAAACAAATTGTTTGCATTGAGGATGACAACACTCTCTGGACGAGATCCCATGTGTATAGTTTGTTGAGAGTGAGAGAAAAGCACCTATCGAAATTGGGTTGGTGTCTATATGGATTGTGTAGGTTGTCTACTGTGACTACCTTGGCTCCATCTCCATTCAGTATCTTGATCCATGGAGATGGAACGTCCCGGGATGCAACGACAACAATGTCTACGTCCACATTGAGCTGGCAGAGGGACCGAAGCATTACACACACAACCACATAAAACTCGTAGTCTCTTGGCATCCCCATGTACATCATTGTCGCATAGGCATTTCTTGTTGCGGGTAATGCCATATTCGTAATCACAGTGGCCCAGGCATGAATTAACATTATCAGACATAATATAAATAACAATAGTCGATTTCAGGATTCGAACCTCAGACCGGGTGGAGCCATAATTATAGATACTGATGCGCCTAAGATAGCCCAAAAATCTCTCTGTTGGCCGAGATCTGGGGTCTATTTTGTTCTGAGATTGGTTCATTTATTTGTACCAAGCAACCTGGTCTTTGGAAGGATATCACAGTGCACCAATTGTTGCTCGCTAAGGCTCACCAACTCTCCTGTCTTCACGAAATTTGCGCCCTCCAGCACCCCGTTTGTGCTGAAATCCTAGCAGGAGCCACACGATCCTTTGATTCTTAACTTCTGTCATGGCTCCCTTTTCTCTCCAATCGAAGACCTCTGACAGATCGTTCGTGGGAAAAATAGGGGCATCGTGGCATCTTGAAGAGACGATGCCATTATTTGTTGATTTTGAATCAGAAAATTTTTGAGTGTTTTCCATCAATAGAGGAATACATGCCCCCATAAAACTCAAAATTTTGCAATGAGTAGAAATAAACATTGCAGAAACATCATGATCTTCTTACCAAACCAACACCAAGCACTTTCTTCTTATAATCGTGCTTTTCTAATGGTGGATGGAACCTCCTTCTTCACGAGCTCTTTCACCATATGTTTGCTTGACTTGTGGTGAATTTCGGGGTGCAACTTCCAACACTTCTTCTCCCAATGGCCACTGATTTTGCATAAAATATAGAAATTATGTCGTTTCCCATTCAAATGTGTCTTCATGAAATGAGGATTAAGAAGGTTCTCATTCTTCTTGGTCTCACTTCTCGTGGACACATCTGTCTTCTTAACCCACACTTTCTTTGTATGATGCTTAACTACATCACGGTTAGGAGATCTATGGAAGTAATCATTTATCTTATATTTAAAAGAAGAATTTGAATGAATGTTATACCTTCTTGACTTGTCCTTGAATTGATGGGTACTAGGTGGCTTGAATCCCTTCTTGGAATTGGGTGATGAAGAGACGAATTTTGCTTTAGCTACCTTCGAGCATTCTCCTTTCTCTTCCTGTTCATAACCCAAACCTGCAAATGGTTTTCTTGGTACAACCTCCAATGACTGGGTGACTCCTTGGCCATTTATGCCAAGTCCAACTCCTTTATACCCCATCTTCATGAGCATTTTCATGCCAACATTAGTTTCATATTGAGAGAGAACAAAACACGAAGTAACATCATATACCTCGGTTTGAGATGCAGCATCCATCGTTTCAAACTTCTGAAACTTAGCCAATAACTCCTCTTTGGCTCATAGCATCTCTTGAAGCTCCTGCTTATCCTCTTCAGTGACCTACAATAGTCTTCACAAATTTTCATTGTCGGCTTGAATGCCATCATTTATCTCTTGCAACTCTTACATTCTTTTAGCATGCTTAACTTCTCATAATAGTGTCTTTAATGCATCATGATCTGTTTGAATACTTCCGTCGTTGCTCTTCAATTCTTCCAATGCCTCTATCGTGGCTTGCAACTGAAGCTGCAATCTCTGCTTATCCTCCTTCTCTTCTTGTAGAAGTGTATTCAACTCAGCATTATCTTCTGCTTGTTTGTCATAATATTCATACAACATGTCCACCCTTCCAGACATCCTCAACATGTCCTCGTAGATGTCTTTGAATAGTTAAAATGCCTCCAAAGAAGAAAAATAATGATAATCCAATCAACCCAATGCTCCCTCCCATAGTCGATCTTGACCATATTCCACTTGTAGACATGGATTATAAAATCATAGAGACCAAATGCGAATTTGATCTCTTCGAGTTATATTGTTTGTTCGAGGACAATTTCTTTGATCAAACTGATGAAATTGGAATCTGGGAGTCCCATTTACCCTTCTATATTTTTCCTTAGACCTATCATTTACCTGATTTCATTAGAAAGTGCCATGCCTGTTATTTTCCCAATCAGAGAGCTGTTGTGGCCCCAAGTGGGGAAGTTTTGTTCACCATCACCCTTGAAACAATAAATCAAATGATGCAGGTCCCTTAGACAAAATCTATGATCCGAGATGATTATTGCTACCTTGTTAACCAAGACCTTTTGCTTCGTCTGATGGGTTAGAATTACATTTTATCAAAAGCATTAATGAACACATGCAGATATAATCAAGAGGAACACATGCCAACAATCATGCAACTCTAACCAACATTACCGTGTGAGGATCTTTTAATTGACTGTGGCTTATACAGGTTTAATTGAGCACATTAGTTCATCGATTATAATGCTTAAACATACATAAATGAACTTAAAATATCAAGAAAACACATGCAAGTAAATAAGAGAGAGATAACCGATGTTGGTAATGGAGTTCACCCCTCCATCTCTCTAGGGCTACATCTCCAGATATGCTTCAATTGGAATGCAGATCTTCTATATTCCTTCTTCAAAGTAAGCTCTAAAAGCTCTCTTACATTCAAGCACTATGGCCGAGCATTAGCTAAGCACTATGGCTCTCAATAGCTAAGAATTCTCTCATTTCTTCTCCCCTTTTAAATGGCCCACATAAGGAATATATATATTTTTTCCTCACTCACTCTGCAACAAAGAGCATTAATTACAAGACCCACAATTGTAGGACCTAATTACAAGGAATGAAAAACAAGATCCATGAAAGTAGGATCTCCAACTATCTCAGGCTCATAATTGGGAAAAGTCTCAAAACCACCTAAAGGCTCTTCAACCATGCCCTTGATTCTCTCAACCTACAATCTTGAGAAAAATAGAAAATTGGTGTGAGGTGGTTTCTCACATAAAAACCAATTTCCATAATTACATTAAATGAATAATATGTGAGACAAATTCTCTCCCACAAATATTAATCATTTATATCAAAAGTGAATAATAATGCATGAGTTTAATAAAGGCTCATAAAATGCATAATTAAATGCATGAGCATCTCATGAAAAGCATTAATCATAATTTCACCCACTTAAGCACTTTTTCACCAACTTCAAATCAACATGGCACAAAGCTCTTTCACGTGTGAAGATCCTTTCAGATCAATCTATCACCCCTTTTTCAGTAGAAGCTTTGAATGACCTGTATCAAAAATTATACTTCTCTAGGAGGGCCAAAATTTTTGAAAATTTTCTACCTGAAAATGCCCTTTTTCCCAAGAAGAATACACCTTATGCTGCATCCATGTTTACTAACCAAAAATATATCCTGAGTAGTTATGACAGGACTTTTGTAAATAATTGTATAAATACTTTAGATTTGGAAATATTGAGGGTTGATTTTTGCATTCGAGAAACTATTGTACTTTTCCATTTGATGGGTTGATCAGTAATAAAAGGACTATTTCACAGGATTCATGTGTTGGACTATTTTGTGAAGTGCTTCTCTCACAGCCTATGTGTTTATTTCTTTGTTCCCATACTTATGTGTTCTTACATTTGAATTATTTTACCGAAAGTTGATGAACATAATTTGTTGAAAGATACACTCTGATTCTGACTGTGGATAATTAAATGTTTTCCTCTGATATTAAGTTAAAGAATTATTATCTACTCTTTTTCTTAATTGAACATATTTCATTTCTTCTATTACACTTCATTTAAATATGAAGGATCCATGCCTTGCCCTTTGAGAACCCTTTGAAAATATGAGACATGTCCATGTTAAGTTGTATACTCCATAGCACAATGGAAGTTTAGGCATTTAATCAACCAAACTAATTAACACAAATATTAAACCATCAAAAAAAAATTAAGCATTCATAGTTGTCCTAATATCATAAATACAACAAAGTTAAATTTGATAGAGAGATCCCTCTTTGAGTTTAGGAAGGCTGGATCCTAAGCTCCAAAGTGGTTTTGTGGTTAACTGCGTGGTTTCTTCCACAACCTCGGAAATTACAGAGTGGTAACATAGTGGCGAAGAACACAATATGACCTTTCTGCAAATTCATTTCCCTGGTTAAAGAAATATATTTCAGGATAACTAATGTTTTAACTTTCAGAAATAAATGTTCATAGGTTGTGCACCTTTGTAAATAATAGTGTGTGTGTGTTTAAATTTTTTAGTTCTAGCTCCTAAAATAATTTATACCAGATCTCATCCTAATCCATAACCTACTAAGATAGTAGATGACCGTGAAAAATTTCTTAGAAAAAGAAGTCTAGCTGAGAGTCAAGGAAGTAGTAGTCCTTCGCCTAGGGAAAACTCTCTCCTTGAGAAATTTGTCACCATACAATATATTGAGTTTGATTTTCCATTTGAGCATAGCCTGTTTAGAAGTAAGTCTAAGATTTTTGTTGAAGAAACGATTGTTTGATCAATCAATTTTTCAACCCTTTACATCTGAAAGTCAACCTATTGAACTAGAATCTGATCTGCAAATTCTCCAAAGCTTTGACAAATTAGAGGATATAGTATTAGACCTTGGCCAAGCTGTGCATGAAGCTTACATTCAACAATCTATTGAACTCTCGGCATTAACAATAGAAACATCTTCTGCTTCTTTTCAATCAGTTCATCCTACATAAAACTGCTGATTGGGGACTGAGATAGTTTTTACTGCCAGTCCCTCTTTTTGATAAAAGGAAGCCTTGGACTTCGCCTTTGCATCCTATATCCTTTTGGTCTCATCTCTATTTCGGTTTCATATCCGGGGGATGATGAATAAAAGGAGATGCATTGGTTTTTGAGAGGCTTTTTGCTTTATACTGGTTGCTTGGCATCACCACAAGTTTTGCAAAGCAGCTGCTTCACCATTCCTCTTTGAAAGAAGGAGAATGGAACTGTACTGAAATGCTCTGCATATGCTTTGAGACTATCTATTTCTAATAGAAAGTTCGATTTTTTTTCTTTTTCTTTTTCTGTGGAAAAAAAAATTCAGTTCATCCTACATCATTTAGCCCCATTTCCTCTATAATATCCACTACTTCTCGAATAGAATCTCAGACAATGCTTCAACCTACAGTAGGAAATCCTACACCTACACCACTCATACCCTCATCTATCGTTCATCCCCAAATACTAATCATGGCAGCAAGGTATTCTCCCTTGGTTTTGGCTGCACCTTTGTAAAACATGCCACATGAATACCAAACTAGAATCCCTCAGCTTGATGGTACTGGACCCATCACTGCTCAACAACATGTTGACAGAATGAATGATTATTCTGATCTTCAAGAAGTTGATGAGGAAGATGTTAAAATGAGACTGTTTTCTCAAAGTCTAACTGGGGAATTTAGAAAATGGTTCAAGGCCTTAGCACCAACCAGTATAAATGTTCTCACTACTTTTCACCAATCATTCCCCAATATATGGGAGATAAAGAAAAACCCCCTTCAGATCCTATAATAATATTAGAACATTAGAATGGCCACTGGAGAGAGTGTGCAGGATTACAGCACCAGATTTAACAATGTTTACAATGCAATTCAAGAAAAAATTAAGCCCTCTCAAGGTTTAGCCCTAATTAAATTCCTGGATGGTTTTGATGCTGACATGTCTTACCAATTAAGAGAAATAAATCCTGCAACCTTGGAAGAGATGCAGAGAGATGTTGTAAGTGTAGAGGCAAATTTGTTAGCCAAGAGAGCTAGGATTAGGATTGAGAGAAGAGTAACCATAAAATAGGAACCATCAACCTCCTCTATTGATGGAAAAATAGATTCCCTAGTTAGAACTATGGAAAGAATGATGGAGAGAATGAATATTACTGATAGGTCCCTCCTAGAGAAAACCAATCTGGTCCTCAAATTAGAAATCCCAATTTTAAGAGGAACCCAACACAAATTAAACAAAGTGAACAAAAGGGACTAGACTAGCAGGTCAGGCATCCATTTCAAGAAAACTGTGCTAATGAGGAGGGTGAAACATTTGAAGACCTAGATGATACTCATATCAAATTAATGGGGATAAATGATGAAGACATTGCGTTTCTTACTCAAGAAGAACAAGAAATTTTTATGCTTTCACAAACAGAAGTTGATTACGATAGATGACTATAAATAAGGTTTTGAAAATGGCATCATGGAAGTTCATAGGCAGTATAACCTTAGAAGTAAGAAAAACACTGACAACCCTACGAAGAAAGCTGTTGAAACTCAAATTAAGAAGACAACAGATACAACTGCAAAGAAAAGTTCTAATATTCCTCCTAAAAAGGCTCCAGAAAATCCAACTAAAAATATGATTGATACTACTTCAAAAACAACTCAAACATGCGTTCCTGTTATGAAACCAGCTCCAAAAATAGAAGAAAAGAGAGATCAACACCTTAGAAATAAGCCACTTCAAGGGGGCAACCTCCTTTACATTACATAAATGAACAATTATTGGATGATACAAATGAAAAAACTTCCTTCTATATATAGGAGTCCATGGGGTCACAATATAGTCCTAGCCGACCTAACAATAATAATGTAAGGGCACAATAATAACAATATTGGGGTTACATGGGTACAAAAATAATAATAAAGGGGATACATTAACAACAACAATGGACTAGACTAGTAATATAGGGACCTAACATGCCCCTCTCCTTCAAAAAAGTGTTGTACTCAACGCTTGAGTAGATCTCGGTGCTTTTGTATAAAATTCTCATCTTCCCATGTAGAATCTTCAGTGGGTAAGTTCTTCCACTTGATGAGATACTCTGAAATTGATCGATTTTGTAGTTGTCGAGTTCTTGTTTCCGTGACTTCTTTAGGTTCCAATATGATTTTTCCTTCCTCATCAAGTTCTAGAAATATTTTTTGAATTGGAATTTTTTCACTTATAACCTTCTTTAAGCATGAAACATGGAAAACTGGATGCACTCGCGAAGAAGCAGGAAGCTCCAATTTGTATGCCATAGTACCAATATTTTGTAACACTTTGTAAGGACCATAGTACTTTGGCGAAGGGACATTTGTTTGTATGGTTGTATCCTTAAAAATACCCAATCTCCTACATCAAAACTTCTCTCGCTGTGATGTTGATCTGCCTGTTGTTTCATTCGATTTTGTGCCAATTTAGGTTATCCTTTAATCGATGTGATCTTCCACTACTTGAACCTTAGAATTTTCTCTTAAAGATGATGTGATGGATGCTGGATGATATCCATAAAGTGCCATAAATGGGGTCATTTTTGTTGCAGTATGGAAGGAAGTGTTATACCACTATTCAACGAGAGGTAACCACTTGACCCATTGTGTTTGTTTTTCAGATACAAAACAACGAAGATATCCTTCCAAAAATTTATTCACTATCTCAGTTTGACCATCAGATTGAGGATGATAAGATGATCTATGAGTAGTTGAGTACCCAAACAAGAAAATAACTCCGTCCAAAAAATTCCAGTAAAAATGGGATCTCTGTCGCTTATAATGATCTTTGGGTTTCCATGTAGCTTTTGAATTGTTTCCATAAATGTAGTAGCAACCATACTTGCTTTAAATGTCTGAGATAATGAAAAAAAGTGTGCATAGCAGTAGAAGATAGCATTACCTGTGATGACTTGCACTTTCTTAAGTGAGTTTGCTGTAGCTGTGGTAAAATCTGTTGAAATTTCCTCCCCAACGTGAATTGGAATGAATTAAAAACAACAGAAAGACCAGAGTGCCAAATTGTCACAGAACTTTGTTTTTGAAAAACCAAACATTCTACCACAAAATTTTGAATATAAATTTAAAGCCATCCCAAAAATTCTTTCTTCAAGTGATAAGTTTTAAAATCATTAGTGTCCTCCTAAAGGAGAAGTGTGAAATTCCAGAAGAATATTTTGTTTTAGTTGGGAATTCTTGCAAATATATAAGTGATCTTTGTACCATAAGGAATCATTTTCCAACTAAATGTATCAGATGTACTAAGATCTTGCTGCAACTTTTGAATGAGTGTCCAAACTTGTTCATCCTTCTTCCATTCATCCGTTGCTTTGGTTATCCAATCTGGTTGGATAATAGAAATGACACAAAGAAATGCTTCCACCTCTTCATCCTTCCTTGAGAGTGCATCTGCAACAACATTTAGCTTCCCTTTTTTGTAGATGATTTCAAGGTCATAACCAAAAATCTTTGTGACCCATTTTTGCTGCTCTTCTGAAGATAGTCTTTACTCCAAAAAGTTTTTAAGACTATCATGATTAGTTTTTACCTTGAAGTGTCTTCCCATTAAGTGAGGTTGTCATTTCTTTAGTGCATGTAGTATTGATAACATTTCCTTCTCATAAATATATTTCTGTAAATACTTTCCTTTGATTAGACATCTTTCAAAAGCAATGGGTCTTCCTTCTTGCATTAAAACAACACCAATTCCATTTCCTAAGGCATCACATTCCACAATAAAGGCTTTTGTGTAGTTTGGAGTAGCTAAGACCGGTGCTTGGCACATTTCCTATTTAAGATGTTCAAAGGCCTAAGTTGCTTCAGGAGTCCATGAAAATGCATCTTTCTTCAATAATGTAGTTAGAGGTGCTGCTATTCTCCCATAATTCTTAACAAACTTGCGATAATACCATTCAACAGAAATCCTGCAACTTCTTTATATTCTGCAAGTAATTTCATTCCTTAATGTCTTTAATTTTGTTAGGGTCTACCTTAACACCCTCGTGAGATACAATATGACCCAGATATTCCACCTCTTGTACTCTAAAGAAAAATTTGGATGTTTTGCACATAATTGTTTCTCCTCCAATAGTTTGAGTACCTTGTCAACATGTTGAACATGATCTTTCCAAGACTTGTTGTAGATTAGTATCATAAAAAAATACTAGCACAAATTTTCTAACGAAGGTTTTGAAAATGGAATTCATCAACCCTTGAAATATAGAAGGTGCATTTGTAAGGCCAAAGGGCATGACCAAAAATTCATAATGACCCTCATAAGTGTGAAATGTTGTTTTCAGAATATCTTTAGTCTTCATTCTAATTTGATGATATCCTGAACGAAGATCCAACTTGGTAAAATAATTTTCTCCATATAATTCATCCAATAATTCATCAATCACAGGAATGGGAAATTTATCTTTAATGGTGAGCTTATTGAGCTCCCTATAATCTGGACACATGCACCATTATCCATCCTTCTTGTGCACCAATACTACTGGAGCAGAGAAGGAACTTTGACTAGGTTGAATTATACCAGCCTCTAACATTTCTGCAATCATACGTTCAATTTCGCTCTTTTGGACATAAGGATATCTATAAGGCCTAATGTTTCAAGCAACACTTCATGGAATCAAATGAATAGCATGATAATGATCACAAATAGGTGGGAGTCCTTTAGGATTTTCAAACCCCTTGGAATGGTTAATCCAGAGCTTTTTACCAGGAGAATGGATAAATGGTGAATTTAGTGTTGGAACTTCTGTTGACATACTTGTACGAGGAGTATGCCTCGTTGTTATTTACTTCTATAGCCTTGTCATGACATTAGAGCCTTTATCCTTTCCGACTTCCTTGCGATACCTGTGGTGAACTTTATAACCAGAAAAAAAAGGTCAAGAAAAATTCACGAAAATTAAAAGCTATATCCCCAAAAATTGTAACCATTGGACTCCTATATTAAACATCATTCTCCATTAGATGGAAAGCCCCTTGAGATATTCAATGCCCGCTCCCTATGGTTAAAGCTTGATATTATGGCATTTTCCAGAGCAATTTATAGTTCCTCCATTTGCAACCATCACTTGAAATTCTGGTGTTGGGTATAGGAAACAATTAAATTCCTTGGCTACCTTAAAATGAATAAAATTATGGGTACTACCCGAATCAATCAACACTATTACCTTTTTCTTCTTGATATGCCCTTCTATCTTGAGATTTTGAGGAGTGGTAATTCCTCCCAATGCATTACACGATATGGTGAGACTCATTTCTTCTTCTTCTAGGGTTGGTTCCTGGTGTATGTCCTCTTCTTTTGAAGTTTCCATTTTATTTTCTTCCTCTTCTTCAAAATTTATGTAAAATAATTTCTTCTTAGCACACTTATGACCTTTAGTGTATTTGCTATCACAACTGTAGCAATGCCCTTTTGCTCTTTTTTCTTCCAATTGTTGTGGTGTCAACCTTGTATGTTGTGGAAGTCTAGGAGTAGCAACACTTCCATCTTTATAGATGTGATTGGTAGGCTTGCTTGTCGCCATAATTTTACATTCAATTTTTCTTGCCAACCTGAATGCCTTCTCCAATGAATCAAGTTCCCAAACGTGAAACTCATGTTGGATGTTATCCTTTAAATTCCCTATGAAGACATCAATCCTGTGTTCCTTTGGATTATCAATTACCCTTATATTCAATTTTTGGAAGTCCTCAATGTGCTCCACTATTTAACCCTTTTGTTTGAGATTTGTCAGTTGGCTAAAAAAGGTGTTTCTCTTTGTATCCTCATAATGTGCCATCATTTCCTCCGTAAAAATTAACCAAGTGACAATTTTTTTACGGGAGCAAAGCCATCGATACCATACAAATGTATTTTTTTATAAATATAAAGTTTCAATGCATACCTTTTGTGTGTTTTGCACATTATCGAGATCAAAATATTGCTCCATCTGTAGTATCCATGTTACGGGATCCTTGTCATCAAAATTCCTCATATTGATCTTTGGAATATGGTAAGTGTTCCATCCAACATTAGAGTTTATGAAATCACGATTAACATTTATTTTGTTCTTATCATGAGTTTCCTCTACTATCTTTTCACCATTAGGAAACATTTCGTGTATCAACTTTGTCAAACCTTCCATGTCTACTTTTAGATCATTCTTCATGTTTTGCATTTTTTCGTCGATCTTAGCTTCCATGCTAGCTTCCATACCATCCATCTTATATCCCATTCCATTCTTCAAACCATCCATCTTAGATTCCACACATTTCTTCAAACCATCCATCTTAGCTTCCATGCCTTTATTCAAAACTTCTATTTCATTTTTTGTTACTCTTTGTGAGAGCGAAATTTGGTGCACTTGCTCTTGTAAGTTTGATATGTCATGTTGCACAACTTCGTCTTCATGAGTCATAGTAGAGCCTTCTGAAGGCTTAATAGGTGTTGAATTCTTTTTAGGGGGCATTTTAGAACCCAAAACTGATATCTATTCTACAATATGCCCTTGGAATCAATTCAAACTGATTCTTCAAACACGACTTATGCAATTCGAAAAAAGAATACACACATTTTTCTTTCTTTTGAGGAGCTCGATATTGAAATTGAATTATCTCTGTGATTTCAGATATTGAATATCTGAAATTCAGTCCTGTAGTAGCCCTTTGAATATTCTTTTGAATTCCATAGTTTTGACCTGATTTAGATTCTTCAAGGTAGAGTTATTCCCAATCTCCCACAATGACCTAATTATGGACTCGTTCAGTAGAGCGAACTTGTACGATGTTCCACGTGTCATTGTTTCCTCCTTCGGCTCTGAAATTGATAAACAAAAAACTACAGTCTGTGTACTTCGAACCAATTTTTATAGAATTTCAATGCGATGCTCAAAGAGAGAGAGTTATGGTGATTTTCCCATGGCCACCTATTTGAGATGAAATTTGGGAGCCTGAAAAAACCATAACTTCCACAGATCATATCTCCTAAAATATTGCAAACCAAGATATTAAGTTTTTACATGATGTTCCTTAGGATTTCGGCTTCGTGTGATAAAAATTTCAGCTTCTGAACCTTCGTAGAAAAAAAGTTATAGATAAAATTCCACGATGACATGTTTGGAGCAGCGAAACCCTAGAATCCAAAGCTTTGATACCAAATGTTATGAAACCAGCTCCAAAAATAGAAGAAAAGAGACATCAACGCCTTATAAATAAGCCACTTCAAGGGAGAAACCTCCTTTACATCACATAAATGAACAATTATTGGATGATGCAAATGACAAAACCTCCTTCGATATATAGGATTCCATGGGGTCACAATATAATCCTAGCCGACCTAACAATAATAATGTAAGGGCACAATAATAATAATATTGGGGTTACAGAGGTACAACAATAACAATAAGGGGGCTACACTAGTAATATAGGGACTTAACAGTTCCATTTACTAGCAAGTAAAAATATACTATCCAAAGAGATGTTGCTGAAAAGAAAGATGTCCTAAACTCAAAAAATTCAAACAAAATTCAACATTGAACATGAATTAGCAAAGCTTAAGATACCCATTCCATTAACAAATGATATGAAATGATTGCTAGTTATTGTTGTGCTAGTATCATTTCGAGATATAAAATTATCTTTCCTTTGATTTTCTTATTAATCAAGAGTCTGTCCATGAGAATGTGATTGTCGATTCAATTTACTTAGTGAGATTTAGTGTTTGTCATTAACTTAAAAGCATAATTTTAAATGGCTAAACAACAACAAATATAAACACAAAAAACACACATAACATAGCTCAATACACAGAATTTTGTTGAAGGAGTTCACTCCTCCTGGGCTACATCTCCTTGGTCCAGCTTCATAGTGTGGGCCTTTGTATTAGCTTCTAGTGTGATCAAATTACTGTTACAAGCTTCAAATGCTCTTGGAACCTATTCCAATGAGTTTAAATCATCAAAATATCCTAGAAATGACTGTTTGTTTGCTCAATTTGGACTCTGAATGCTCTGGAAATGCCCCAAACACCTGATGGCCCTAACCTTAAAAAATCTTCAAATGCACAAAAACACTTGTGGATGACCTTTTTTGCCTTTGCATCCTGCTTCATTGGGTTCCTTGCATGTCAATTATCCAAGAATGCCTCTTTCTGAGCTTTGTTTGGGCCAAAATTGCCTCAGTTATGGAAAAAAATGTATTTCCCCCGGTTTCTCCACTAATTTTGGGGAGACTTCTAGTTGAAAATCCAAAGATAGAAAAGACGCCAATTTTGGCGCACTCCCCTAAAAGTCCACCAGATTAAACGTAGGTTAATTAGAGTTTAAGCGCACTTAAAGGATAAGATAAGCGTGTTTTATTGTAAGCATTCTTAGCACTAATGGGCGATTAATCGTGGCTTAACCACATTTATCATTAATTAAGCATGTTTAATTTTCCACCGGTTTGTTTGTTGAAGCCCTTGGTCATCAAGTGTTGGTCTCATGGGAGGGGGTTGGCCCCCTTCGCACCCCCAACCATTGGCGCATTAAACTTTATCATGTGGCGGCAATGCATAACTGTTAAGACATTTGGTGTACATGGATCCGTAGGACGGTGGCGTGGTATGAGGTAAGTCGGGGGTTCGATCCCAACCCTAACCATAAATTTTGTTAAAAGGTTCACCTCCATACTTGGCCCTGCTCCGCCAACTTAACCTCCTCCAAAAGTGATTGGTAGCACTCCTCCAATTATGGTGTAATCTAGCATATCATATGGTTTTCAATCTTAGGTTATATAAAAAGAAATTAACACCATATAATATATCCAATAATCGACCATTAAAAATTGCCAACCTCTAAGGCCCTGGGGTGGGGGCACGTGGCAGCCCTCGGCTGCGCCACGTGGCCTATTCCCATTGGTCCAAAATTCCCCAATTAAAAACAATAATTCATGCACCAATAATAATAATAGAATTCACCCTTAGTCTTAGGATAACAAAATTTCGCTTCCTAGTCATCATCGGTGAATCTGACTAGAACACTTGGCACATTTCCATTGGCTGAATTTGGAGAATATTCTCTGAGAAGCTGACTGTACCTGCCACATCATCCATATACCTATTTTTCTCCTTTTTTGCCTATTTTGGAAAATGAACAACAGACCATAACTCACTCATACAAACTCAAATTTTGATGAAACGAGTTGCATTGGAATCCTGGATACGAGCTCTATCGAAGCGTTCTAGTTGGAAGAATTTCTAAGCACTTTCAATTTTGAGCTAAAAACTTAGAATTAAATCATTACTCCCCACTAGAAGCCCTTTGGACCTCAAAATATCTCTTGAGTAATGATTATGAAGATGAGGGGACTATTCCCTCCCTGTTCTAGTCTTTATCCATTGAAATTTTCTTAATTTCATCATTTGGAGATTTTCATAAAAAGACAATTTTTTCCTTGATTCTGACGACCATCTATTGTTGTCTTTGACACCGTCATGCTACAATATTTCGGAATTTGTAGAACAAAAATCCAATTTTGCATAAAACATCTTGTTCCTACTTTGGTAAAAAATCAAAGAAAACTTGGAATCTTTCTCACCTTGCACTATGTCACTATGGCGATTTTTAGCCGATCTTGCTTTGTACTTGCATTGAATCTTGACCAAGTATCTTTTCCATTGTAATGTGCCTTTTGGAAACCAACAATGAAAATTTGTGAAACCCATGCCTTCTTTGCCTAGCTGCTTTTTCCTCTCTTTGACCTTTACAACCTCTGGCACTAACACCTTGGTTTCAACACTGCTCAACACCAATGTTGACTGCTACAAATGTTTTCCACCTTCTTTCAAGGACAACCTGTTATCAATCTGAAAAAACTCATTACAAATATCAACATTTGTTTGAAAAGTATGATGCAAAACATCTCTTTGTTTTATCATCATAAATGTTAAGTTTTGGCTTGCATTGACTAGCCTCTTCATTTGCCCTGCATTAAATAAAGAAGTATCTAGTTTCTTGTGATGAGCTCTCACAATATACTCCACTCCATCCTTAAGCAAACGATATTTGTTCTCATGGCGATAAAACACCGCTTTCCTGTCATACAAATATGGACTTCCCAAGATAATCCCAGAAATGTCAAGTGGAATTACATCTAACTCTACTTCATCAACAAAGCTCGCAGTAATAGAAAATCTGAATATGCATTTTCTTGTAACTTTTAAATTGGAATTCTTAACTATCCATCCCAAAGGGTATGGTTTATGATGTGCCATGGTTTCAAGTTTAAGATTTTTGAATAAATCTTCTGAAATCAAGTTTTCTTGTGATCTCGTATCAAATAATGCATCAATCTTTATATGATTAGAAATCACTCTAACATGGAACAATTCTTCTCTTATGTCTTCATTTGGAGTGTTTATGTGACTATTTAAGGAACTAGTACATCCAACATGTTTCCATTTCAAACCCATAGCAGCAATTTTTGCCTTTCTCTTTGGCTTTCAATCTATTTGGTTTCAATTCTGGATGAAGTTGCCAACAATGGTCTTCATCATGGTCAGTCTTTGAACAATTTTTGCAAATGAATTTTTCCTTCTCTTTCTTAATACTTGCATTCTTCTTTCCCTTCCATTTTCCTCCCTTCTCTTTTATCTTTCCCTCACTTTCACCTTTCTCCTCTATGTTTTGTGTTCCCCTTGCCTCCAAGTATGTTGCTTGTACACAAACTTCATCTAAGTTGTTTGGGTTAAACATAAGGATAGTATGCTTCAAATAGGAATGTAAACCTCCTATGTATTTCAAGAGTGTATCTTGAGAATTCAAGTTTATTCCTAACAACAAACTTCTCTTTCTAAACTCCTGTGTGTACTCTTGCACTCTTTGACCCTTGAGCTGTCTAAAATTTTGCCAACTCATAATTTCTTTTTGCATATAGGCTAACTGATAAAACTATCGTTTAATGGAAGAAATGAATTCAACCCAAGAAATGGAAATCTTACCATGGATTCACATTTTCTCTTGTGTTTTTGCCTCCCACCAAACTAGCGTTGCTCCTTCTAGCCTTAATGAAGCCAACTAGATCTTGATATCGACCTCTTGTAGATTTTGAATTCTGCAGTATACTTCCAATTGACGAATTTGATTGTCTAACTTCTCTGCATTAACCTTGCCATTGTATATGGGAATTTCAAACTTGATGTCCAACTTGAGTAATGGAGTCTTTCCTTTTGGGATCTTGGAATGAGTGTGGGTATGAGTTTTTGTGGTGGATGTGGAAGATGAAGATGTTGATGGGGATGAGGAAGATGAGGATGGTGGAGATGGAGGTGGCTTTCCTCCACTACCTTTTGAGCTCTTCTCTTCATCCTTCTTACTGTTTGAAGATCCTTCTCCATGAGGATGCTTTGAACCTTCTCCAGATTTTTATGCGATGAATGATTCATACATGACTTTAACCATTACTTGAATTTCTTTGAAGTCTATCTTAACATCCTCTTCTTTATAATGTCCACGAGTCTCTTCATAGCCTGACATTTTGGCTTTGGATTCAAGCTCAATCTCTATAGCTTGTACCTCTTCAACCACTTCAGCCTCTTGTACAAATTGCACTTCTTCTATCTCAATTGATGGAGATTAAATTTGAGGTGCTTCAAGTGCTGACTTGAGTGGTCCTTTGGGCGAGGATGATTCCTTCTCAACCTTCTTCCTTCTTGTCCTAATCTCAGGATTAGCTACCAATAGCTTCCCTTCTCCTCTTCGCAATCTCAACCTTGTAAGTATCACAAAAATTGCAACTATTAAAACCCTTCAATGAAAACAAGCAAGCAACCTTGTGCTCTGATACCAAGTTGATGTGAAATGATTGCTAGTTATTGATGTGCTAGTATCATTTTGAGATATAAAATTCTCTTATATTTAATTTGCTTATTAATCAAGAGGTTGTCCATGAGCATGTGATTGTAAATTCAATTTACTTAGTGAAATTTAGTGTTTTTCATTAACTTAAAAGCATAATTTTAAATGATTGAATAATAAAAAATATAAATACATCAAACACACATAACAGAGCTCAATACACAAAAATTTGTTGAATGAGTTCACCCCTCTTGTGCTAAATCTCCTGTGTCCAGCTTCATAGTGTGGGCCTTTGTATTAGATTCAAGTGTGCTCAAATTGCTGTTACAAGCTTCAAATGCTCTTAGAACCTATTCCAATGAGTTTAAAACATCAAAATCTCCTAGAAATGATTATTTGTTTGCTTAATTTGGACTCTCGATGCTTTGGCAATGCTCGCAACACCTGGTGGCCCTGGCCTTAAAAAATATTCAAATGCACAAAAACACCTGTAGATGACCTTTTCTGCCTCTGCAACCTGCTTCATTGAGTTCCTTGCATGTCAATTAGCCAAGAATGCCTCTTTCTGAGCTCTATTTGGGTGAAAATTGCCTCAGTTATGGAAAAAACTGTATTTCCCCCAATTTCTCCACTAATTTTGGGGAGGCTGCTAGTTAAAAATCCAAAAATAGCAAAGTTGCCAGTTTTGGCGCGCTGCCATAAAATTCTGCCAGATTAAAAACGAGTTAATTAGAGGTTAAACGCACTTAAAGGATAAGATAAGCACATTTTATTATTAAGCGCTCTTAGTGCTAATGGGTGATTAATCATGGCTTAACCACATTTTATCGTTAATTAAGCATGTTTAATTTTCCACTGGTTTGTTTGTCAAAGCCCCCGGTTATAAAGTGTTTGTCACATGGGAGGGGGTTGGCCCCCTACAGACCCCCAACCATTGGCGCATAAAACTTTATCATGTGGCGGCAACACATAAATTTTAAGACCTTTGGTGTAGATGGATCGGTAGGATGGTGGCGTGGTATGAGGTCGGTCGGGAGTTCGACCCAAACCCTCACCATAATTTTTTTTTAAAAGGTTCTCCTCCATAGTTGGCCCTGCTCCGCCAACTTAACCTCCTCCAAACGTGATTGGTAGCGCTCCTCCAATTATGGTGTTATCCGACATATCATATGGTTTTCAACCTTAGGTTATATAAAAAAAATTAACACCGTATAATATATCCAATAATCAACCATTCAAAATTGCCAACCTTTAAGGCAATGGGGTGGGAGCACGTGGCAGCCCCTGGCTACACCACGTGGCCTATCCCCATTTGTCCAAAATTCCCAAATTAAAAACAAAAATTTGTGCACCAATAATAATAATAGAATTCACCCTTAGACTTAGGATAAAAAATTTCACTTCCTAGTCATCATCGCTGAATCTAACTGGAACACTTGGCACATTGCCATTGGTTGAATCTGGAGAATATTCTATGAGAAGCTGACTGTACCTACCACATCATCCCTGTACCTTTTCTTCTCCCTTTTTGCCTGTTTTGGAAAATGAACAAAAGACCATAACTCACTCATACGAACTCGGATTTTGATGAAACGAGTTGCGTTGGAATCCTGGAGGTGAGCTCTATCCAGGAGTTCAGGTTCAAAGCATTTATGAGAACTTTAAATTTTGAGCTAAAAACTAAACCTTAGATCATTCCTCCCCACTAGAAGCCTTTTGTACCCCAAAATATCTCTTGATTACTGATTATGAAGATGAGGGGATTGTTCCCTCACTCTTTCAGTCTTTATCCATTGAAATTTTCTTAATTTCATCATTTGGAGCTTTTCATAAAAAGATAAAAATTTCCTTGATTTTGACAACCATCTATTGCTATCTTTGACACTGTCATGCTGCAATATTTCTGAATTTGCAGAACAAAAATATAATTTTGCAGAAAAAATCTTGTTCCTACTTTGGTCAAAAATAAAGAAAACTTGGAATCTTTCTCACCTTGCACTCTGTCACTATGGCGATTTTTAGCTGATCTCGCTTTGTACTTGCCTCAAATCTTAACCAAGTACCTTCGCCATTGTAATGTGAATTTTGGAAACTAGTAATGAACATTTGTGAAACCCATGCCTTCTTTTCCAAGATGCTTTTTCCTATCTCTGACCTTTGCAACCTCTTGCACCGATACCTTGGTTTCAACACCGCTCAACACCAATGTTGACTACTGCAAATGTTTTCCACCTTCTTTCAAGGACAATATGTTATCAATATGAAACAGCTCATTACACATATCAACATTTGTTTGAAAAGTATGATGCAAAACATCTCTTTGTTTTATCATCATCAATGTCAAGTTTTGGCGTGCATTGAATAGCCTCTTCATTTTCCCTCTTTAAATAAAGAAGTATTCAGTTTCTTGCAATGATCTCTCACAATATACTCCACTCCATCCTTAAGAAAACGATATTTGTTCTCATGGTGATAAAACAATGCTTTCTTGTCATACAAATGTGAACTTCCCAAGATAATCCCAGAAATGTCAAGTGGAATTAAATCTAACTCTACTTCATCAAAAAATCTTGCAGTAATAGCAAATCTGAATATATATTTCCTTGTAACTTGTAAATTGGAATTCTTAAATATCCATCCCAAAGGTTATGATTTATGATGTGCCATGGTTTCAAGGTCAAGATTTTTGACTAAATTTTCTGAAATGAAGTTTGCGTGTGATCCCGTATCAAATAATGCATCAATCTTTGTATGATTAGAAATCACTCTAACATGGAAAAATTCTTCTCTTATGTCTTCATTTGGAGTGTTGATGTGACTATTTGAGGAACTAATACATCCAAAATGTTTCCCTTTCAAACCCATAGCAGTAATTTTTGTGTCATCTCCTAAATCTGACCTTAAGTCTTTTTCAGTTATAACAACAGTTTTGCCTTTCTCTTTGGCTTTCAATCTATCTGGTTTCAATTATGGATGAAGTTTCCAACAATGGTATTCATCATGGACAGTCTTTGAACATTTTTTGGAAATGAGTTTTTTCTTCTCTTTCTTAATACTTGCATTCTTCTTTCCCTTCCATTTTCCTCCCTTCTCTTTTCCTTTTCCCTCACTTTCACCTTTCTCCTCTATGTTTTGTATTCCCCTTGCCTCCGAGTGTGTGGCTTGTACACAAACTTCATTTAAGTTGTTTGGGTTAAACATAAGGATAATATGCTTCAAATAGGAATGTAAACCTCCTATGTATTTCAAGAGTGTATCTTGAGAATTCAAGTTTACTCCTAACAACAAAGCTCTCTTTCTAAACTCTTGTGTGTACTCTTGAACTGTTTGACCCTTGAGCTACCTAAAATTTTTCCAAATCATAATTTATTTTTGCATATAGGCTAATGGATAAAACTGTCTTTTAATGGAAGAAATTAATTCAACCCAAGAAATACCATGGATTCACATTTCCTCTTGTGTTTTTGCCTCCCACCAAACTAGTGCTGCTCCTTCTAGCCTTAATGAAGCCAACTAGATCTTGATATCGTCCTCTTGTAGATTTTTAATTCCACAGTATACTTCCAATTGACGAATCCAATTGTCTAACTTCTCTGCATTAACCTCACCATTGTATATGGGAAGTTCAAACTCAATGTCCAACTTGAGTAATGGAGTCTTTCCTTTTGGGATCTTGGAATGAGTGTGGGTATGAGTTTTTTGTGGTGGATGTGGAATATGAAGATGTTGATGAGGATGAGGAAGATGAGGATGGTGGATATGGAGGTGGCTTTCCTCCACTACCTTTTGAGCTCTTCTCTTCATCCTTCTTACTGTTTGAAGATCCTTCTCCATGAGGATGATTTGAACCTTCTTTAGCTTTTTCTGCAATGAATGCTCATACATGACTTTAACCATTATTTGCATTTCTTTGAAGTCTCTCTTAACATCCTCTTCTTCAAGATTTCCACGAGTCTCTTCATATCCTGACATTTTGGCTTTGGATTCAAGCTCAATCTCTGCAGCTTGTACCTCTTCAATAACTTCAGCCGCTTGTACAAATTGCACTTCTTCTATCTCAACTGATGGAGATGAAATTTTAGGTGCTTCAAGTGCTACCTTGAGTGGTCCTTTGGGTGAGGATGATGCCTTCTCAACCTTCTTCCTTCTTTCCCTAATCCCAGGACTAGCTACCAATAGCTTCCCTTCTCATCTCTGTAATCTCAACCTTGTAAGCATCACAAAAATTGAAACTATTAAAACCCTTCAAGGAAAACAAGAAAGCAACCTTGTGCTATGATACCAACTTGATCTGAAATGATTGCTAGTTATTGTTGTGCTAGTATCATTTCCAGATATAAAATTCTCTTTTCTTTGATTTGCTTATTAATCAAGGGTTTGTCCATGAGCATGTGATTGTCAATTTAATTTACTTAGTGAAATTTAGTGTTTATCATTAACTTAAAAGCATAATTTTAAATGAATAAACAAGAAGAAATATAAACATGGAGCAAACACACATAAAAAAGCTCAATACACATAATTTTGTTGAATTAGATCACTCCTCCTCAGCTACATCTCCTTGGTCTAGCTTCATAGTGTGGGCCTTTGTTTTAGCTTCAAGTGCGCTCAAATTTATGTTACAATATTTAAATTCTCTTGGAACCTATTCCAATGGGTTTAAAACATGAAAATCTCGCAAAAATGACTGTTTGTTTGCTCAATTTGGACTCTTGATGCTCTAGCAATGCCCCTAACAAATGGTGGCCCTGACCTTCAAAAATATTCAAATGCACAAAAATACCTGTAGATGACCTTTTCTACCTCCGCAACCTGCTTCATTGAGTTCCTTGCATGTTAATTAGCCAAGAATGCCTCTTTCTGAGCTCTGTTTGGGCGAAAATTGCATCAGATATTGCAAAAATTGTATTTCCCCCAATTTCTCCACTAATTTTGGGGAGACTGCTAGTTAAAAATCCAAAAATAGAAAAGCCGCTAGTTTTGGCGTGCTCCCCTAAAAGTCCACCAGATTAAACACAGGTTAATTGCATGTTAAGCGCACTTAAAGGATAAGATAAGCATGTTTTATTGCTAAGCGCTCTTAGCGTTAATGGGTGATTAATTGTGGCTTAAACACGTTTTACCATTAATTAAGCATGTTTAATTTTCTTCCAGTTTGTTTGTCGAAGCCACCAGTCATCAAGTGTTGGTCTCATGGGAGGGGGCTAGCCCCCTCTGGACCCCCAACCATTGGCGCATTAAACTTTATCATGTGGCAGCAACACATAACTGTTAAGACCTTCGGTGTAGACGGATTGATAGGATGGTGGCGTGGTATGAGGTAGGTTGGGGGTTCGACCCCAACCCTGACCATAAAATTTTGTTAAAAGGTTCGCCTCCATACTTGGCCCCGCTCCGCCAACTTAACCTCCTCCAAACGTGATTGGTAGTGCTCCTCTAATTATGGTGTAATCTGACATATCATATGGTTTTCAACCTTAGGTTATATAAAACAAATTAACACCATATAATATATCCAATAATCAACCATTCGAAATTGCCAACCTATAAGGCCATCGGGTGGGGGCACGTGGTAGCCCCTAGCTGGGCCATGTGGCCTATCCCCATTGGTCCAGAATTTCCCAATTAAAAACAATAAGTCCTACACCAATAATAATAATAGAATTCACCCTTAGACTTACGATAAAAAAATTTCACTTCCTAGTCATCATCGACGAGTTCGACTGGAACACTTGGCACATTGCCATTGGCTGAATCTGGAGAATATTCTCTAAGAAGGTGACTGTACCTACCACATCATCCCTGTACCTTTTCTGCTCCTCTTTTTCCTGTTTTGGAAAACGAACAACAGACCATAACTCACTCATACGAACTTGTATTTTGATGAAACGAGTTACGTTGGAATCCCGGAGACAAGCTCTATCCATGCATTCATGTTCGAATAAATTCTGAGAACTTTTAATTTTGAACTAAAAACTAAGCCTTAAATCAACAGAGCTCATGAATAATAATGTATATAGGTCCTGAGTGATGAAAGCTCTGAATTTAGGGGAAGGTGTAGATACAGTCAATGTGGCTGATGATTAACTTGAACTTTTGCTTGGGCTTGAAGAAAATGGAAAACATCAAGAAGGAGGTGTACCTCCATTATATATTAGTCTGAACATTCATGAAATTTTTTTGCATAATGCCATGCTAGAATGAAGAGCCTCACACAACCTTATGCCTAAGGTTGTCATGGAAAAACTAGGACTTGACATGACAAGACTGTACAAATATCTGTACTCTTTTGATTCAAGGTAGGTAAAATTATTAAGTCTCATTAAAGACTTGTGTGTCACTTTAGCACAAATTCCAGCCAAGAGCTTGGTGATGTACATAGTTATTGCAGACACACCCCCTAAGTATGACATGTTTTTGTCTCGCTCATGGGGAGCTAAGTTGCAAGGAACCCTACAGATGGACATGACCTTTGCTACCATCCCAATGTTTGGTGAAAAAAGGAGGTTATAAAGGGAGACACTAATGAAGTTCATGGGTAGTAGTCAAGAGAAACCCCACAACTATCCCTTATACTCTGTCCACTCAATCCTTGACTCATTCATTCTCTATAATGATGGGGATATGGAAAAACACATTTCCAACTTAGAAACTGATCTTTGTAAAATCACGGAAAACAAAATAACAGTAGTGGAACATAATACACAAGATGAACCTCTTTGGAATATGGAATTTGATGGAGCTGTTAGTAAAGAGGGATTAAGGGCAGGAGTATGTGTTTCAAACTCAGGAACTCACCATGAAGAGGGACATTCATATAGGTTAAACCTTCAGTGTACAAATAGTATAACATAATATGAAGCATTGATACTAGGGTTACCATTGTTGAAAAAACTTGGTGCTTAAAGAATTTCAATTCATGAATATTCTGAATTGATAATAAAACAAATCAAGGGAGAATATTCTGTTAAACACCCTATATTAAGAGCCTACATAAATGTTGTCCTGAATTTTTTTGGAATGTTTTGGTTGATGGTCTGGCCACTTCTGCCAATACTTGCAAAATCCCTTTCTGTCCCAGTCATCAATACATAGTGGAGGTAAAACATAGCCCAATTGTCCCTGACAATGTTAGATATTGGCAAGTTTTTGGGAATGATCAACAAATTGAATTTTTTTTGCAATCCGAGGATGAATTTGAAGAAGCCAACATTGATGTAGATTGTGAGTTGGAAAATAATGTAGATGTAAAGTTTACTTTAGAAAACCAGATAGGAAACCATGTAAAAAAAGATGTAAAAAAAGTAGAATTACCAGAGATAGATCAAGAAAGAGAGGAACTAAAATACTCCAATTGAAATATAATGATTTACCCAGAGGCTTAGTTCGCTTAGAAGAATCGTTTTAATCTAACGATGTAGCCAAGAAACCCAAAATTCAACCCACAAGAGTTGAAGTAGAAGATTGCAACATAGGAAGTGAATAAGACCCAAATATGGTAAAATTGTCTAATTCATTGCCCCCTACTGAAAAGTAGAAATACATCAGTTTGTTCAAATAATTATTGATGTTTTTGCATGGAGTTATGAATACTTAAAATAGTATGATACCAGGATTATACAACACACAATTCCTATTAAAGAAGATTTGAAACATGTTAAACAAAAACTAAGAAGGAAAAACCTAGTGTTGATGCCTCTAATTGAAAAAGAGGTTAAGAAAAAGTATGATGTTAAGATCATAGTACCTTTGAGGTACTCTAAGTGGGTGTCCAATTTAGTACCGACTGGGAAGAAAACAGGTGAAATCAGACTTTGTGTAAATTTCAGGAATCTTAATAAAGTCTCTGTTGGAACGAGGTTCCCTAAGCTACGTTTTTTGTATAATTTTGTAATAGTCGGTCTTGCGTAGGGGTTTTGGGGTGGGTCAAAGCCCCCAATGTTGTGTAATGGGTTAAAGGGTAAACCTAGCGTCCGTAAACCACAGTTTGCAGACCATAGGATAACAAAGGCTACGATGATATAAATAGATAGATAGTTGGGTCTAGTAGGTAACAAAGAAGTAAGATTGATGCTACATGCGAACTGTTGAGATCTGTTTTGGGTAGGTTTTGGGTAAGGACTACTGCTCGCTATGTGCGTGGAGATCCTCAGTCCTGCTGTGTGTGGACCCCGCTGGCTGTGTGCGCGCGCTGTGTTTTGGGATGTAATAGGGTTTTTGGATGCTAATGAATGCAAAATATATCTGAAGTATCTTTTTGGTATCTGAATCGATCGTGTTTATTACTGAAGTGCATCAGTGATATTTATTTAAGTTGCGAATGTATCGATGATCTGAGAATTAGCTGCGATTATAATATTCTGTGATGGTATTTGTTGATGCGCACATGGATGCGAATGTATTGATTAGATCTGTTAGTGATAGTAGCTTTGATTTGGTTATGTACTGATTATATTGTTAAGGGCTTGTGAATAGAATCATTATGTGTGAACCTGATAAGTTGCAAACACAGATATGCCTTCATTACCTACTCTCTCCCAGGGTGCGGAAACCTGGTTCCAACACCCTCCCATACTACCTCGGGTGAGACCTTGACCTGCGAAAGTAGGTCATTGCTGAAAGGGCCAGTAGTATAGGGGTTTGTTGGCAAACCTTAACCTCCGAACCTGGGTCAGGACCCCTTAAGCCAACAAATGGTTCAGTTGCCGGGACCAAGAGCATTTTGAGAGAGAGATTAGGTAATGCCACAAAGCCGTTGGAGACCTGAGAAATTGGAGCTCGAAGACTGGTTTGAAAGACAGATTCATGAATTTTCTGTAAAAGAGAATCACAGCACAAAGATAATAGCTGAAAAGTGGAAGAACAAGTACATCTTCACCGAAGTCTATGAAATTTTCTTTGTAACTTTTACGCACGAGCTTCAGGAGTGGTTAGCTAGGCTCGTAGAATTTTAGATGTGCTGGAAGGACGATCAGGTTACGCAGTGGACTCCGACATTGATTCAACAATTAGAGAAGGCTGACAACACAATTACCCGGACTTTGGATCACTGGGTGGATAGTGTGTTAGGAGGATTTGTAACAGAATCCACAGTCGATTAGTTTGTATCTTACTCTGAAGCGGAGCAGAGGTTCTTCAAGGGATTCCGAGGTAAGTTCTTATAAACGTTGCTGCTGCTAATTAAAATATTACTGTGCGAAAAAGGCATTTTGTGCAGCCACATCGAATGAATGACCTCTGATCAGGGTGAGAGTACAACACGAAGTGGTAAGTACTATCGAGTCAACCAAGAAGGGGATAGATCCATATACAACCCATTAAGAGAGTCTCTTGTGCACGCAGGAAGTAGTCATCTGGCTACACCACCGTCGAGTCAGCATAAGGGCAAGAACTCACCCACACCTCCACCACCACCGGAAGAAGATATGGCCGCACAGATGAAACTACCCACCTTCAAGGTGTTGATCAATGGTTGTCATTGATGTCAACCCAAGAAGCACCAGGGGCTACCCCAATATTGAATGGGAATTTTAACCTACCAAATTAATATATTCTAGGTCAAGAATTCTTTTTATGGTTTCTACTTGTAGATATTTTTCCGTTGATATATGGAACGCCACGTAATTCTTCACGGTTTGAGAGATATTCATGTTTGAAGTTTGTACCCCAAGTTAGTGGGCTAAAACCCCATGGGGTTATGGCATGGGTCATTGAAAAGTCATAATTAATATTTTTTAAGCTCCTAAAGTCCCTCCCAATTTCACTTGTTGAATCCCCTCTCAACCTAAGCATTTATATAAATTGTGATCCTCATATCCTCCTTATGTAGGGATTTCACTATCTGAAATAGGTCATCGTGGAATTTTCGCTCTAACGTTTTTTCTACGAAGGGTTAGAAGCTAAATTTTTTACGAGGCGAATTTGAAATCCTGAGGAAGCTCCTATAAAAATTTCAGATCAAGGTGTGCAATATTTTCGGAGATATGATCTGTGGAAGTCAGTGTTTTTGGAGGATTCTGAAATTCATCTCAAGGAAGTGACCTTGGGAAAATCGTCATAAATCTCTCTCTAAGTATCAGATTGGAATTATGTAAAAAGTGGAAGATAGTGAATGGACTATAGTTTTCACTCTATCAATTTCAAGGCCTAATGAAGAAACAGTGACACGTGGCATGCCGTACAATTTAGCTCTAATGAAATAGTCCATAATTAGCTCATTGTGAGAGATTGGGCATAACTCTCCCTTGAAGAATCCAAATTGGGTTAGAACTGTGGCATTGGAAAGATGACTCAGAGGAATACTAGACGACCGAAAATCACATATTGGGGATCTGAAATAACAGAGATACACCAAATTCAATATCGAGCTCCTAGAAGGAAAGAAAAATATAGATCATGTGTTGTCAAGGGCTACAAAGGACCAGACTTTCTAGGGCGAAAAAGTAAATCAAGGTGTAGTAGAGGGTAGCATGATAAGAGAAGAAACCAAGTTGTAGAACAACAACAATAATTTCACCACATGAAGTCTTCAAGTGGGCAGAACTGCATACAGTCACTGTAAAGGTATCATTGTAAATACATTATTGTAAAAATTGTACTAATGTCTATCTGCCAAGAGTTGAAGAGGCAGTGTCGGGAGGTCTAGAATCATTTATAGATTTTAGATTTCTGTGGTGTGAGTTGTTGAGTTGTTGAGTTCAGAATCTCCACAGTGAGGGTAGCATGATAAGAGCAGCAACCAAGTTCTAGAATCATCATTAGGTGGTTGTTTCATAGTTGGGGTTATTGTCTAGTGTGTCTTCTTTTTTTACATCTTTCTATATCATTGTAAAGTGGACCATTTTCCCTGGTACGGGAGTCCATTCTTCTTTTATTCTTCTATAGGGTGGTAGGGTGGTGGTAGGGTGAGTTTCAGCTCATTGGGTGTTTGGGCATACATTCAGTTGAATACTGAAGAATCTCGGGCGTTGGAGCGTCCATCTAGTGGGAGCTAGAGAAGAATGCTTTTCTATATTCTAGGAAGTTGGAGGTTTATTTTCAATTGGAGTTGAATATTAAAGAATTATTAGAAAATAATTAGGTGGTTTTTGTCCCAGAGTGAGTTTCCACCTTAAAAACTATGTGCATTTGTGTTCCTTTTGTTTACTACTATCATTGTACAAACACCGATAATAATTGAAGATTAACTAATGCTCTAATTTAAAGGAATACTAATTCACCCCCCCTCTCTGTATTTCCAACACAAGGGTGTAGGAGACGAAGATATGGACCGATTTTGGTTCGTAGCGTAATCGATATGGACTACACAGAATGTGGCTAGTGATGCTGTAAAGAGGGAACAAATATCCCTAGCCTTTGAAGGGAGGGCCTTGGATTGGTTCATGGGGTACGCAGGCTAGTATGTGGATCCATCAATAAAAGAAATTAAGGATGCTTTAAAACAACAGTTTCAGAAGCCTAAGTCCTACTCTCAAATAGTGGTTGACTTGAAATACTTTAAACAAGGACCCAATGAGTCGGTATGGTAAGCTGATTAGCGATTAAAGAAGGTTATTAGAGATGGGGAATTTTAGTATGATGATAGGAAGCACAAGGAACGGTTCATCGCTATGTTGCTACCTCACCTGTGCGGACCTATGGGTGAGTAGGCGATTGAGACGCAAGAGAAAGCCTTAGAGATTGCTATGAAGCTAGAAGCTGCGCCAAGAGACGATGCCTTGTTTGGCTTACAACAGATATAGGGGCAGGTGGAGGCAATGCACCTCGAAATCTAGAATCCACGGAAAGAACGGGGAAAGGAAGCTAGCCCAGACATATGGTGCATAATATGCAAGGTGTCTAGCCACACCAAGGACAATGTCCACTGCTGGCGGACTACATGCAGGCTGAGGGGCCCAACCCACTACGTCCTAAAGAGGCTGCAGGACTAAGTGGTCCGACGTTATGGTGCGTTGACTGCCGCGTAGCTAGACTACATGATACCAACCACTGTCCTCGTCTTGGTGCTTATGTTCCAGAATTGAAGCAACAATGGTGCCGCTTCTGCTCATCTGTAGGACATGACGAAAATAATTGTTTAACCTTTGACTTAATGATAGATCGAGGAAACCTATACAGGGTACAGGATGACCCTTCTTCACCACTATCTCCCTCAGGTAGAGGAGGCTCCCTGGCAAGGGGCAGAGGAGGGGGAAGGGGTGGAGGCGCAGGTCGGGGAAGAGGGCAATTGATTTATTATAACTGTGGGGAAATAGGACACTTCCCAAGGGACTTTCCGAACCCGGCATGAAAATCTTGCCGATATTGTAGACAGTTGGATCATGTGATCGAAGATTGCCCAATCCTGATAGCAAAGATGCAGGAAAAACAACATACACCAACGCAAAATGTGCAGAGGGTTAAGGTAGAACCGCGTGATGAGGGACCAAGTATTAATGTCATAACACACAACGACATGGCTACTGGAGGACCTGAGGAGAAAGCCGCGGTTGAACCCCTTATTCGGAAAGCTGCTATCAAACAAGAAATCTTGGACATGTTATGCTCCTATACCAATAGGTGTCATATGTCATGATTGACTTGATGGGCTATGTAATATATTCATACCTTTCCTTGTTGCAAAGGTTTTCCATATTGTAAAAAAAAAATCAAAAAATTTAAAAAGTGTAAAGAGGGTATACCCTAAAAGAAAAATCAAAGGGTGAAAAGAATAAAAAATGGCCAAAAAAGTAAAAGAAAATGAACCCCACCAAAAGAAAGGCCAAGGAAAGTGTGCAAGTCTAAATGCCACTATTTTTTGCTCTTATGTAATAAACAAATTGTGTGCAACTTGTATCTTATGCCACAATTAGTGAACAGTCAAACAACTTAATCTTGGCTTGTTCATATTTGAATTTTATGTTTTAGAGATAGGGAATAAAATCTGACCAAACTGTTTATTCTTGGCAGATAAGTAGATAGGTAGAGTAAATAAAAGGAGCTCAATAGCTTAATCTGAGCCCTTGGATGTAATAAGGTTAGACTTAGATAGATTTCAGCATGTAAAAGAAACGAAAGTGTGATAAGGGTTTGCCAGTGTAAGTGCACCCTAATAAAGAAGAAAAAATTCTAGGTTAAAGTAGGTAGGGTAGGTAGATGATGTTGCAAAATTACATGTGATGGATAATGACTCTAAATGTGTTAATCCTTACTTTCATCACAAATGCAAGGTAGACATTACACTGGAATAATTTCAAGCAAAACAAAGTCAAATGATTAACTTCTCTTCTCATTTTTCCCCAAAAATTTCACTAATTTCCCCTAAGTACTAAGGCATTTGAAAATTAGAGGGGCTCAAGGCATTTCCTTGACTTTTGGAGGGACCGGACCCTCGGCCCAATAATTTAAAAGCCTAAGTACTTAAAACCATCCATAAGTCATTCATTTGCTTCAATAATTCTTTTCCTAAGTACAATCCAATTTTATTTAGGAAAATTACACAATATCCCATTAAAAAACCCTTTTCCCTTTAAGCCTAAGTTAAATACACAATCTTAATGTTTTTTATACTTAGCGCTTTTCATTCATTTTGACATATTAAATTTTAACTTATATTATTTAATTCCCCTATAACATCTACCCATTCCTGTATTACTATAAATATGCAAAATCCCCAGATATTACATATCCCGCCCCTTGGTTGAAATATAACCATAATACGATAGTAACATTAAATAAGGATTAATTAACCCCCACGGTTAATTAATAACTTACCCGACCAATCATATTGCTCCCGATATAATTAAATAATCTTTAATTATGTTGGGCCCGCCCTCATTAAACACCCATCATCTCGTCTCCCCGATAGTCGTCTGATCAAACGCCCTGCATCCAACCGCTGTCATCCATATCGCATGGCCTTCCACGACCGAACGATAGCGCGCGATCGCGGAGTGGTTTTGCGAACAGTGCCTTGCCACATGTCATAAGATGTATGGAATCGCTGGCTCTCGGCTGAATACCACCCATCCCCAAAAGCGGTGCGATACATACCGCTTACCGCCCTCCGCATACGACAAAAAACCTTTTCCCGCGTACGTCATTCGTCCGAAATAATAAAACCCCCACCAACCTTGACTTTGTGAACAAAACAAACAAGTGCACGTTATTTTCATCATTTTATACAGACAACCAGGCAAGTCCATCGACAAGTTCATCCACAACAAAAGCGTTGCCTACAGGCAAAATTCTTTATGACAGTCTGGAAAATTTGTTTTATCTCGAACATGAGGTAAAGAACTTGTTTCCAATTCAGCCTACCTTTTTCAGGTACACAAAAACTGATGAGACCCTGAGAAAGCTTCAAAGAACCAGAATACCAGAAGCATAATGGTGTGAAGACATGTTGGACCTTTTGTAAAAGATATCCTTGGATGAATTTTGGTTATTTACTACAGTAAGTATTGGTAAAAAGGATAAACAGAAAATAAACAGAGAGCATAACAGTTAATGAGTATCAGTGGTTAAAGTGTATAAGGTAAAAGTGAAAGTGAAAGTTAAAAATGAAGTTACAGAGCAGTCAAAGGTAAACAGTAAAAATAAAAACAGAGGCAGTAAAATGGTAAAAAGAGATGAAAATACTTTCACCAACAATGAATTTTATCTAAAGTGAAAGTAAAACAGTTAAAAGAACAAAAAGGTGAAAAGATGAAAAACACAACAAGAAGGAACATTTTTGCAGAAATTTCATGTTTTAGTCATTGTTTTGCAGAAACTATTGTGATAAATACAAGATGAATTTTTCAAAAATTAAGGAGGTTTATGTTCTTAAGAGGACCATCTACAAAAACCTCTCTCACTTTTTTAACAGCTATTATGGTTTTGGAAATATTAAACAATGTTGGAAAGCACTTTTTGTAGAAAATACCAGTTAAGTCATCATTTTGCAGAGAATATTGTGGCCAATAAAAAATACATCATAAAAAATTGAAGGAGGTTTTTGTTCCTAAGAGACCCACCTACAAAAACCTATCTCTCTTTTTTCACAGTGATTTCAGAATCAGAGATACATACACATCTTTACAGGTTATTTTTCAGACTCTGTAAAACTCTGTTTTACACATATTTTTACAGAGCCTATTGTGCACAGCTGGAGAGGAATTTTAGGAAAATTAAAGAGGTTTATCTCACCAACATATTTATCTACAATAACCTCTTTCAATTTTTACATATCTAGTACGGATTGAGAAATAAAAAGATATCATTGGACCCCAAGTTTGTAGAATTGTTGGAGCAGAATGCACAAAGAAAGGAAGCAATTAGTGACTTGGATGCCTCATCATCAACTAAGAGTTGGATCAAATTCGAATTCTCCTCTTTGTCATCACCTATCCATAAAAAATAGTGCCAAATAGATGAATTAGTTTGAGTGTCCTTTACTTAAGTTCTATTTATGTAAAACAGTTGGAGAGATTTGTGAACTAATCTTGATATTTTTTCAAGATATTTTAGTTTAGAATTTGTATAAATACTTCACTCTTGGAAGTATTTGGGGGGTGGAATTCATAGATTTTGCTGTAATATTGATTACTTTGGAATAAAGTGCTGTTGGAAAATTTTTGCATGGCTAGCTGGATAAAGAATTGATGGAAAGGACTTTTCACAGGATTCTTGAGTCAGACACCGGATCAATAAGTCTTCTATCTCTTTTGTTTTAAATTTTTATACTTGTTTATTATACCATATATGTTTCATATCTGAATGATAAATGAAAAAGAATAATTCAGAAAGTGCTTGAGTGCAATCTGTTTTCAATTGTTGTTATTCTTAATGTTTTCCTCTGAACTAGTATGAACAGTGAATTCTTAATTGCTCCTGTTTCCTAGTTTGTTCATTTTGATTATTTGGTAAATAATTCTTCATTGCTCTTTATTAATAATCATTCAAGATCCCTCTTTCGAATATGTTGAAGGATTCTTAATTTCCCTTCACCCATTTTGAGTCCATTCCATTCAATTTAAATCTTTATTTTTTCCCTATTTGATTACCTTGCCTTGTGAAACCATCCTCTGTTAAGAAACTAAATCTAGTTAAACCATCTTCTTTGACTCCATTAGCCCAATGGCCTAAAATATTCAGTCCTACCCCTCTGTTATTGAATTCCATCACCCAAACACAATCAAAATCCCTAAACTTTCACAACTAGCCTAATATCTTTAAAAAAAAAAGCTAAAACTTAAAGAGAGAGCCCTCTTTGGGTACAGATTGGCTAGATTTTGTACCTAAAAGTTGGTTTGTGGTTACCTCATACTATTTCTCTTGAACCTGGAGAAATTACTGAGTGATAACAGGACCTACAGAAGGAGAAAGAAACATTTATCGCAGCCCGCAAGGAATTTTCCAAGGATGAGGCATCTACCTCCAAGGATCTAGCAAACCTAAGAGTAGACGACGAAGTTAAACCATTCCTACAAGCATTTATGAAGCTGCTACAAAACCAGAAGGTAGTAGAAAATATTCAAACACTGATAGACAGCTGCGTGTAAAGAACTAACCCTCCTACATAGCTTAGATATGTTCACAAACTGTACAAGCACAAGAAGCGCACTGGGCGGGAAATGCGGCTAACAGCGCAGATTGACGACTATGAAATGGATCAGGTCATTTTGGATATGGGATCTGATGCGAACGTCCTACCAAAGAAAACATGGAAGATGATGGGAGAACCTAAGTTGGAATGGTCCACGATACAGCTGCGCATGGCTAACCAACAGAAAATCATACCACTGGGAAGGATGTCAAATATTATGGTAGACATCGCGGGAGTTAAGGTACGCGTGGACTTTGAAGTAATTCAGATTGTGGAAGATGCAGACCCTTATCTTGCACTCTTGGGACTAGATTGGGAAATAGACATGGGAGACATTATCAACTTAAAGAAAAGGAGTATGGTTTTTGAAAATGAGGGTACGAGAGTGATAGTCGCTCTAGACTCTGCAGAAGGGGAACGGTATACAGAACCAGTGTGTGAAGAAGAAAACCTAGATCACATTTATAAACTAACTGCCCGGGATGAAGATTGGATTAATCCTACAGCTAATGGTGTGCTTTGCTGGGAAAAAGACAGTGAATGCCTCTCTGACTCCAATGGCGAGATTGAAAATTGGCAGAATCTGTTACATGACGTATCTGTGCTGTGACGTCTTAGGATCACGAAGAGCTTCCGGTGTATCTCCTTAGAGGTAAGGGAACTGCCCTGCTTTTATGGTTATGGTAGTATTAGATATTTTATGCGAACATTCGACGCTGAAGTCCCAAGGGAGTGAAGAATGTGGGAACTTAACCTAGCAATGCGCACAACCCCTGCGCGGTGGTGGGAAACACATAAGGGGATGTTCTAGGATTGGGAGGAATGTCGCGAGATGATGATCCTGTGGTTTGAACCCCTAGTTCACCTGTGCGTAAAGAATTTCCTTGGCCCAGGAGACTCGCGCAAGCACTTGTCTGCATGGATTGAGGAATGGTGTGAAAGGACTACAGATGAATGGGTCCACCTATTCATTCATGCCTTGGGGATAATCCCCACCGCATGGTATTTAGATGCAGAGCTACATCAGCGCACCCGCCACTAGGAAACTATGAAGGATGAGTTTGTAGGGACATTCGGGTTGATAGGTGGAACTCAGGCACTCGACGAAGCCCTATAGGATATAGATGCCCTAGTATTTGATGAATCAAGCCCTCGTATGGAGTATGGGGCACCAGCCTGGGATACGTATATGCAGGATATTGTTAACTGCCACAATCTGTCAATATAAGAATGTGATGAGGACCCGCGAAACATTACTATTCCAGAATCAGAGGGAGAACGCGCAGTCGCTGGACCTCCACTATAGACTGTCGATGTGACCAAGCCTCTTAAGCTAAAAAAAGTCAACATTGGGACAAAATAACGACCTAAGATGGCTAAAATTGGGGACTATTGGGATGATGACAGTGTAGGAAAAGTCGTATAGCTTCTCACAGAGTACTAGGATCTTTTTCCTACGAAATTCTCAGAACTCAAAGGTATTACAGGGGACCTAGGGGTCATGTGCATTACTCTAAAACCAGATGCGTGCCCTGTTAAGAAGCAACCTTATTGATTGAACCCCAAGTATAAGCAGAAAATCAGGGAAAAAATCGACAAAATGCTAGTCGCAAGTATCATCGAACCAGTAGAACAGTCAAATTGGGTAAGCCCTATGGTGGTCCAGGAGAAAAAGGCTAAAGGAGAAACAAGAATCTGTGTTGACCTGCACAAATTAAACGATGCTTGTGTTCATGATCCATTCCCTACGCCATTCTCTGACGAAATTGTCGATAGTGTGGGAGGGCAGGAGGCGTACTCGTTCACTGACGGGTTCTTGGGTTACCATCAAATTAGGATCGCAACTGAAGATTGCAACAAAACTACATTTGCTACTAAATGGGGATCATTCCAGTACACCATTATGCCGTTTGGGCTCAAGAATGCCCCTGCCATATTTTCACGGGTGGTGGTTGCAATATTCAAGGAATTCATCAACAAGTTCTTGGAGGTTTATTTTGATGATTGGACAGTATTTGGGTTAGTAAAGAATCATGTCTCGAACCTGTGCATGATGTTGGATGCCTCTAGGAAGCACAAGATTTCCCTGAATATTAAGAAGTGCATATTTTGCATACCTTTCGGGATCCTGTTAGGCCACATAATTTGTCGACAGGGACTAATGGTGGACCCCGCAAGGTAGCAGTTATTATCAACTTGGCAGTCCCTACAACTGAGAAACAATTGTGCTCTATTCTCGGACACACAGACTACTACAGGAAGTTTATTCAAGGGTACGGACTAATCACGACACCCATGGAAAAACTGCTGAAGAAGGACGTATCATTTTTTTGGGATGACAAGTGTCAGAAGAGATTTGAGTTACTCAAGGAAAAGATGGTCTCTGCACCTATCCTCATATTTCTTGATTGGGTGAATGTTTTCCATATCCATGTCGATGCTTCAGGGATTTCCCTGGGAGCCATCCTTACGCAGCCTAGGGAAGGGGACATCAACCATCCAGTTGCATTTACCAGTAGAACAATCTCTAATGCAGAGTGCAACTACTCCACTACTGAGCGCGAGGGGTTGGCCATGGTATACGCCTTGTAGAAATACTAGTGTTATCTGTTAGGAGGGCACTTCAAGATGTTCACGGATCACTCAACTTTGAAGTACCTGGCGAATAAGCCTGTGTTTTGGGGGGGGGGGGGGGGGAATTTGCCGATGGCTATTGTTATTTCAAGAATATGAATTTGAGATCATCGTGAAGCCGGGGAAACTAAATACTGGACCAGACCACTTATCCCGAATCAAGAGTGGTGAGGAACCGACCAACCTAGAACAAGGACTGTCGGATGCACAACTGTTTTCTATTAAGGTGGTCGATGTGCACTTCGCCAACATCATTCACTTCTTAAATATGGGGATGGCTCCTGCAGAATATTTTTTACAAAGAAAAAAGAGTTGGTAACCCACACAACTGAATTTACCATCATAGTGGGCCACTTGTATAAGCTGGGAGCTGATGAGGTACTGCGAAGATATGTTCTGGAGCATGAAAGGTAGGCCATCTTGGTAGAAGTCCACGACGGCGTAGCAGGAGGTCACTACGCATGGAAAGTGACAGCGCAGAAGATCCTGAGAGCTGGGCTATCGTGGTCCACACTGCATAGCGACTCTCATGACTATTGCAAAGCCTGCGACACATGCCAGAGGACAGGAAGACCATCGCGCAGAGACGAAAGTCCCTTGCAGCCGTAGATGGCCCTGCAAGCATTTGAAAAATGGACCATCGACTTTTTGGGGCCCATCAACCCACCAGGTAAGAATACAGGTGCCCGTTACATCATCACTGCAACTGATTATGTAACCAGATGGGCCGAAGCGCAAGATGTGAAGGATTGTACTACAGACACTGCTGCACACTTTATTTTTGAAAATATCCTAACCAGGTTTGGTTGTCCAAAGGTCTTGATGAGCGATAGAGGTACACATTTTTTTAATAAAACAATACAGGCCTTGATTGAAGAGTTTCAAATCCGTCATGCAAAAAGTACCCCTTATCACCCACAGGCAAATGGAACTGTAGAAGCTTTTAATAAAATCTTGGAGCAAGCACTGACCAAGGTCTATAATGTCGATCAAAGCGAATTAGACGTGCACATCCCGTCGGTCCTTTGGGCCTCTCGAACCACATGCAAGAAGTTGACTAGGAAAACATCGTTTCAGATGGTTTATGGAAAGGAGGCCATTATGCCCATGGAGTATTTTGTTCCTAGCTTGCGCATCGTAGCTTTTATGAACATGGCGGAGCCTGATATCATGGAGGAGCGTTTAGCGCAGCTCGTGGCCTTGGAGGAAGATTGATTCATTGCTAACTTCCATCAGCATGTTCAGAAGGCCCAGGAAAAAGCATGGCATGATAGACACATTCGACAAAAGATATTTTCGGAGGGAGAATTGGTCCTGCTCTACGATAGCCAGTTTGCAAAGCACCCGGAGAAGTTTCGCCAGCACTCGCTAGGTCCTTATATAGTAAAGAAAATCACTGATGGAGGAGTTTTCTGGTTAGCTACACTGCGTGGTGATATGATACCAGGATATGTCAACGACATCCGGCTGAAACCATACCGAATCAAATGACTAAATGGCCGGAGTAGAGATATGAGGCGGAATATGCGCAAGCAGGAGGACAAATGCAGGCAGTCCTGTTGTACGCGCAGGGGTAGATCGCAGGTCTGGAAGCCCGGGGATGTCATCACAGCTTAGATTTCTCAGGGCGTATAATAGTTGGAGACAACTATGCAGCTATGGTATAAGGTGCAGCGCGATCCTCTCCTGCGCAAATTTACTCAAGAATTTTGGAGCTACATTTCAGAGAGCAATGAACATTTCTTTTGGTGATGAAATTAGCAGATTCATAGTCATATATCTTGATGACATCATTTTTTTCTAAAAAATAGATGAAGAGCATTTGCTACATTTGAGGAGAGTATTTGAGAAGTGTAAGAAGTTTGGCATTTCCCTTAACCCAAAGAAAACACTTTTTGGCCTAGAGGAAGGAAAAATTCTAGGGCTTATCATTTCCAAAAAGGGAGTTAGAATTGATCCCAGCAAGATTGAGGCCATTTTAAAGACAAGTCATCCTTGGAACGTGAAAGAGCTTCAATTATTTATTGGCAAAATAAAATTTCTAAGAAGACTTATCTAAGTAAAACAAGCCCTAACAAAAGCACCTATCTTAATTAGCCCTAACTTCACAAAAGATTTCATAATCTTTTCATTTGCATCTGAACACACTGCTGCAATAGTCCTCTTACAAAAAAAAATCAAGGACATGAGCAACCCATTTATTTCTTTAGCAAGGCTATAAGAGATGTTGCATTAAAATAAAATATAATGGAAAAGAAAGCATTTTCTCTAATAAAATCAATTAAGGATTTCAGAGTATATATTCTTCATTCTCACATAATTGCTTTTGTTCCAAATTCTGTGGTCAAAGATATCCTGACTCAAAATGGACCTCATGGGAAGAGTGGATTGCCATTATCCTTGAATATGATATTGAAATTAAGCCCACCAAGCTCATTAAAGGTCAAGGATTAGCTAAGTTAATGGTTGAGTCTAATTTTCATGCTTTGGATATTAATTTTGTAGCTACATTGGATGACGAAGAAGAGCAGGTGACTCCACAAATAGATGAGGCTTTTACAACCTCTCCCTAGTGTGCATACCTCATTTTTGTATTATTAAATTTACTATCTCCTCCTGGTTTGACCAAAACAAAAGCTAGATTTCTCAAGTTAAAGGCTATAAAATTTTGTATCTTAGACAATAATTTGTATTGGAAATATGTTAGTGGAATTATACTAAACTATTTTTTGAAGGATGAGGTGGATAAAAGCATATAGGAATTTCATGAAGGAGACTGTGGTGGACATTTGTATTGGAAAACCACTGCCAATAAGATCCTAAGTGCTGGTTTTTATTGGCTAACACTCTTTGATGATGTCAATAAAAAAGTTACTTCTTGTCACAAGTGCCAAATTTTTGAAGGCAAGAGGAAACTACTACCTTTAACCTTGAAACCCATATGTGTTGAAATTCCTTTCCAACAATGGGATTTGGATTTCATTGGAGAAATCCGTCCACCATCCTCAACCCAACAGAAATGGATCCTCACAGCCACAAACTATTTCACTAAATTGATTGAAGCCATACCCTCAAGACAAGCAACAAATGTTGTGATCATCAATTTTTAGAGGCTAATATACTGTCAATATTTGGATGTCCCAGGAAACTTATCACAGACAATGCATCAACTTTTAAGTCAAAGAAAATGGTGGAATTCTGTAGTAAGTATCAGATCACTCTTGGAAATTCAATTTCTTATTACCCTCAGTGGAATGGGTTAGTTTAATCCTCAAATAAGAATTTAGTCAATATCATTAAAAAATTGCTGGAAGAAAACAAGAAGTCATGGAACAATAAGCTCGTAAATGAATTGTGGGTTGAAAAACTCACCACTAAGGAATCAATTAGCATGTCCCCATACCAATTAGTTTATGGAATGAATGTTGTTTTTACAACTTATTTAGGTGTCCCAATTATGAAAATGATGCAAGAGTTGCAGGTGGAATCCAATGATATTCAGAGAAGGATAAATCAAACCATACAACTGCAGCAATCGAGGGAAGAAGTGTACAACAAAACATAAGTCATCTAGGAAAATGTGAAGAAAATTTATGGAAGAGGAACCAAGGATGATGATTTTCGGTTAGGGGACAATGTTTTAAAATGGGATTCAAGAAGATAAGAGAAAGGTAAGTGTTGAGCTTGAAGACTGTCTCTATTTTTGACATCTATCTCACCACTTTTCCTTCCCTTTTGACAAAATCCATAAGCTCAATCAGTGTTAATTGGTACATTTTCAGTCTAGTAAGGTATTTGAATGATCTCTCTTTTATATTTTAATGTTTCTTATTATTTGAATTTTATGTTTAGCTACAAAATTCATGTAATTCTGTAGCTAATCTCCATTTCTGCAGCTACCGACATTGTTTGACAGAAGAATAAATAGAGGAGCGAAGCACATGGGTAGTCTGGAAATGATCCACTCATGGATTTTATCCTACTGACCTATCCAATATCGAGAGGAATAACGTCTAAATTCACGGTTAAAGGATCAGTCAAGCAGGGGGCCGAGATAAGTGGGCGAGAAGTTGAAAGCTTCACGATTTTTTCTCCATGTAGCAAATCGTGAAAGCTATGAAGACTGCAATTCTGCTTAGAATTATATTCCTAGTTTAATTAAGCTTCTTTAGGCGAGATCACCTCAAATAGTTACATTGAATTTGTTATAAATACCGGGTTGTTTTAACCGAAGATAAGCTTGATTTTTTTATTGTAATACTGTTACAAATTCAAACTTTGTTTTTATCAATTCATGGAGGAGGCGTGTTCAAGACCACCGATGCGTAATTAGTCACAAGTGAATTTAGAACTGTTATGTTGTGGAGGGCCCCTGGACAGAAAAGGTTTAGTAGTTTAATATTCTGTTGTTTATTAGTTTAATTCTTCTGATTTTCACATAGTAAATTGCTGAGTTTTTCACACGGTTGAATGCTTTATTTGTTTTGCTTTCCTGAAATATATTGATATCATAAATCTGTTAATCTTTCATGGAATAAAACCTTTCTTGCATTCTCCTGCACAATAAATACACATTTCATCCCAGATCAGATAGGATCAATTAGGCATTTTAGAATTGCACAGTAAGCAAATTATCTGTTTTGTTTCTTCACTTAAATCAATTTTTTAATTTACTTAGCATAATCATTTAGATTTAATACTGTTTTTTTTTTTAATATTTATATTCATAGAAATTAGATTAAAATAGATTCTTTGTTTCATCATTGAACGAGATTAGAGTTAAATAGATACTCTATTTTTCATAGGATTAATTTAGATGAATGTTTCATTTGGTAGATAAAAGAAAATTATGAGATATAAGTAGATAACACTTAGATATGGAAAATTGAATATTTTGATCAGATGAGGAGATGATTTAATTAGATGTTTTGTTCCTTAATTAAATACGTTTAAAAGTAATTTAGATAGATGTTTTAGAGATAACTTCATCATAGTTGCCGGCATAGAATAGTCTAACATAGTTAAGATTTATCACTTAGATTGATTTCTTTTTATGCAATATAGATTTATCATAGATCAATTTTATTTCTTAAATAAACATTTCCTTTTCTTCCTTCTTGTAAATTTCATCTTTCAATCATTAGAATATTTTATTTAGAGTGATTTATAGATCAAATTCCTTTCTTAGATTAATATTAAATATTTCCTTTTTTTCCTTCTTAAGTTTACTTTTCAAGCATTAAAATTCTTCTATAGGTGTAGTTACTTTCTTGCTCTTAATTTTGTTTATATAAAATCTCTAAAACATACAAAAATATTGAAGTTTCTTCTCATTTCTAGTTTTCTTGAAATCCATTGTTCATTTTTAAAAATCCAAAAGTAGAATTCGTATCATAAGCTTTGTTAGTTAAGTTTAGATTTTATTTCATAGTTCACTTTTTAGTTTCTTAATTCCATTTAAACATTCAAGATAAATACAAAATCCAAATAAACATATAAAATCAAACACAATAAATTAAGAAAGCAAAGGCTTCTAGCATATATAGTGCACCTGCACTTCATAAGATTACTAACTCTAGTCGATAATTTATGATAGCAATTTAAGACATTAAATTGACTAAACATTTTGGCGCCATTGCTGGGGAAGTGCAATTAGGAGCCTTATCTCTTAAATCTAAAAAAAATGACATGCATAGAGAAAGAGATTCTATGGGTAGATTTGTAGCTAGAGGTAGAAGTTTGATTCCAACAACACCACTCACTCCATAAAGACCTCGTAGTGCCACACCACCATCTCAAACTCGTATTCCATTCCTAGTAGTCAGACATAGACTGCCTGAAGTCTTAAGATAAAAAATTCAGCTTAGAGACTCTCCAACTTGATCAACTGAAGTAGTTCTAGAAGAAGAAGATCCTAGATCCCAACAAAAGGAATAATATTTTTAACCTCTGCAGGAGAACAAATCTTAGCTCAAGAATTAAAAATCCCTAGTGAGGAGGAGAAAATTTTTCAATATACCATTGATAGAGGAACTAGAAGAGGAGAAATAACTCCAAAAATTGAACCCTACATCAGTTCTTAGGAATCTACAATGGCTGGAGAAGGAGAAGGAGAAGGAGAATTACACAATTTGAATGGAGAAGCCTTAAGACTAGGAGGAGGAATACCTAGGATTGGAGGAGGTAGAAGAGGTGGAAGAGATGGAGGACGAGGAAGAGGAAGAGGTGAAGAAAAAATAGTAGACCCCGTTGGATTTCATATATTGGATGAGGATACAACCGTCACAATGAAAAACATCTCACCCTCCATCCTTCCCAATTTTCATGGATTAAGGAGTGAAGATCCTGAAACATTTCTATTTGACTTTGGGGTTTTATGTAGATCATATGAATACTTACAAGATTCTCAAAAATTGAAATTGTTTCCTGCAACACTTAAGGATGCAACATTAAAATGGTTCTTAATAACACATTTTATTAGGACATGGGAGGAGATGAAAAGTGCATTCTTACAAAAATACAAGGATTATTGCACACCTCATAATTAGAAAGATGAAGTTTTTAAGATGATGCAAAGAGAAGATGAAAACTTAGAGGACCTAATTGAAATATTCAGTTACAATCTAAAAAGAGCTAAAATGGAAAATTTGGATGAAGATACTTTGAAAGCTCTCATGTTGAAAGCCATTAGAGATGAATCGATAGATATTCTTAACATGATGGGAAAGGGAGACATCTTTCAACTATCATTACCTGATATCTCTGAATTATGCATACGTCTTTCAAAAATAAAATCAAGAGTTGGGAGAAGTACAAGAGATCTTGTTCTCTCTAGATGAATAAATATGCAGCTGGAATAATAAGTAGGGCATAAATAGGAAATTTGCTTGATGAATTTAAAATAGATATTCTAGGGAGTCTTAGTGAACAAATAGACACCTTAAAATTACAAAACACACAAAGAGCTGAAAGTGATGCCTTATCTATCTTCTGTCCTAAATGTAGAAAGAAACATGCCTTAAGAGAATGTCCTCTTGATTTAAAAATCATAGAGACCCGTGTCATTTGAACAGAAAATCATGAAACAAAGAAATGTCCTTTTATGCCAGGTCTTAAGGCTATTTTCCAAGAGGAAATAGCCCCACATCCAGTAGATCCTCTTTGTTTTGTTTCTAGAAGACCATGGCAAGGGCCAAAAACTCAAGGTTTTAACACTCAGATATATACTCAACCCCCACAGAATAATTGGAATTCATCAATGCCATGGCATCAACCTTAGTCTCAACCTCAACCTTGGGCACAAGGAATGTAAAATCCTTATGGGAGATATTCTCAATATCATCAATTTCCACAATCTTATCTGAACTATCCTCCACAACATTTTCCTCAACCCAGTCAACAACCTCAATTTCCAAATCATAATTCACAACTTTCATTACCATTTCCACAAAGGCCAAACCAACTACCTGCTCAACCACTCCAAAACCCAAACAATAAAAATGCACAACCTATTTATAACATGGAGGGACAGAGATTCAGAACTCATATGATAAGTCCACTAGACCTCAACAATGTTCAAATTAGAGCTGGCAGGACATTAGAAAATAAAAAGCCCTCTGTTGTTATTCAGGAAAAAGCTGACCACCTTGATGAGGAAATTTCTCTTCATCAAAATGAAAATCTTCAAAACATAAATAATCATTCTGGAGAAGGAACATCTCTTCATCAAAATAAAAAATTTCAAAATCAAACACAAGAAGATCCAATGAACTCAACTCCTATCATAGAGAAACCTTCAGTATCTATATCTAAACCTCCTTTCCCTGAAAGATTACAAATTGATAAAGGGGTAGAAAAAAAATTTGTTAGATGAATTGAAGAATGTTTGTATCAAAATTCATTTGTTACAAGCCATTAAGTAAATTCCAATCCTTGCAAAAGCAATAAGAGAGTTGAGTATAAATAAATCTGGAAGAAAAGCAAAAGAAGTAAAAAGAATACAGTTAGTGGGAAAAATTGCAGATATCATGATGGGAATAACAACCATACAAAAATATTTGGATCCAAGAAGTCCCATTGTAAAAGCACACATCAATGGTATTGAGATCCCAAATACAATGATAGACTTAGGAGTAGCTATAAACATCACGAGTAAACAAACCATGGAACAACTAAAACTTCCAAATCTTTAATATACACCAACATTACTGCAATTAGTAGACATATCAGTAATCAAGCCTAATGGTGTATTAGAAGAAATTTATGTATCCTTAGACTCTTGGGAATATCCAGTTGAATTTATGATCTTAACTGCCAAGAACAACTTATGAGGACATCCATTGATATTAAGAAGACCTTAGTTAGCTACAACTGATGCTTTCATCAATTGTAGATCTGGTGATATGTTTATTTCTGATGGAAGTTCAACAAAGAAATTCACTCTATATCCTCCAGCGAAAGCAATGATAGAAGTAGAAAATGAATAATGTATAGATGATGAAAATGGAATACAACCTATTTTTACTATTTCACACATTAGTGAAGAAAGTCAAATTCTAAATTCAATAGAAAATCATGAATCATATTCACAATGTGAGAATAGTCAAAATTTTCTAGAACAATGTAATATTGAATACTTGTCATCCAGAAAAATGTCTTTATATTCTATGGAATAATTTGGTAATTCTTCAATTGAAATCTTTCCAGGTAAAACTTTAAACATAAATAAAAACCTAGAAGAATTAATCAAAACACTGCAAAAACATTCTTCTACATATGCATGGGAGTACACTAACATGAAAGGAATTAATCCTGAGACTTGCATACATCATATCTATACTGAGGAAAATTCTAGACCAATCAGGCAACCTCAAAGAAGAATGAATCCAAACCTTAGGGAGATCGTAAAGGAAGAACTACAAAAAGTACTGAATGTAAACTTTATTTATCCAATATCAGACAGTAAGTGGGTTTCAACTTTAGTAATTGTCCCTAAAAAGAATGGAAAATGAAGTGTGTGTATTGTTTATAGGGAATTGAATAAAGCTACTTTAAAAGATCATTTTCCATTACCTTTCATAAATCAAGTTTTAGATACATTGGCAGGGAAGAAATATTTTTCATTCTTGGACGATTTTAGTGGGTATAATAAAATTCAAGTAGCACCTGAAGACCAAAATAAAACCACATTTACTTGTCCATGGGAACTTATGCTTACTGAGTACTTCCTTTTGGATTATGCAATGCACCTGCAACATTCCAAAGAGCAGTATTAGAAATTTTATTTGATTTAATGCATGATTGTGTGGAAGTGCATATGAATGACATTACAGTCTATGGAACTTTTGAAGAAGCCCTTGAAAATTTGGAAAAAGTTCTCATAAGATGTAAGGAAGAAAATCTCTCATTAAGTCATGAAAAATATTTTATGATGTTTACTGAAGGAATTGTTTTAGGACACCATATTTCAGGGGATGGAATTAAGGTGGAGTCATCTAAAGTTGAATTTATTTCCAAATTAACAATCCTAAATTGTGAAAAATATGTTAGGAGTTTTCTTGGTTTTATAGGATACTATAGAATAGTTATAGAAAACTTCCCAAAAATTGCATCTCCACTCTTCAAATTGCTCACTAAGGATTGTGAATTTAGCTGCAACCCTGAGTGCCAAAAGGAATATGAAACTTTGAAAGAAAAGATATCTGAAGCACCCATTTTAAGAGGACCAAACTGGAAATTACATTTTCATATCTCAATTGATGCTTCAGATACACATCTAGGAGCTGTATTAGGACAAAAAGACTTGACCCCTTATGCCATCTACTATACAAGTAAGAATTTGACTCCTGCTGAGTTAAATTATATTGTTACTAAAAAAGAGTTTCTAGCTGTTGTCCATGCAATTAACAAGTTTAGACATTACATCACTGGCTATGAAACTTTCATTCACACAGTTCATTCTGCAATTAGATATCTAATGAATAAATCTACCGCTAATGGCAAAATCACAAGATGGTTGCTACTTTTGGAAGAATTCAATATCACCATTTTAGATCGACCTGGAAAACAAAACACAATTGCTGACGTTTTGTCTAGAATTCAAAATGATAATAATGATACACCAATAGAGGATAGTTTTCCTGATGAATATATTTTTTCAATATCTAATAAATCCCCATGGTTTCCATACATTTCCAATTACTTATCCATAGGAAAAATACCATCATATTTGTTTCCTAGATAAAAGAGAAGGATAATTTAAATAAGTGCATCATATTGATGGCAAAATGATGAATTATACAAGACAGGTCTAGATCTCATCATTAGAAGATGTGTACAAGAAGATGAAATACCTGAAATACTGAAGGGATGCCATGATGAGCCATGTGGAGGACACTTTGCCAATAAAAGGATTGCTTATAAATCCTTCTTTTAGGATATTATTGGCCTTCCCTTTTCAAAGATGCCAAGGAGTATGTTAAAAGATGTGACGGTTGTCAGAGAATGGGGAAACATGTTCCTACAGATGAAATGCCCTTACAACCACAGGTACTCATTGAACCCTTTGAAAAATGGGCTCTGGATTTTGTTGGACCAATCAATCCACCATCAAGAAAAAAAAAGGTATATTTTTGTATGCACTGATTATTTCACTAAATGGGTAGAAGCTAAAGCAATTTCTTTTTTCTAATGAAAATTTTGTAGTCTCATTTCTTTTTGAGGATATTTTACTAATTTTGGTGTCCCAAGGAAATTGTGACAGATGAGGGAACTCAGTTTACATCTAGAATGGTGCAAAAGACCATGGAAGAATATAAAATTAAGCACAAGAAGTCTACTCCATACCATCTAGGGGAAAATGGACAAGTGGAGTCTACTAATAAAGTGATTGAAGCAATCCTCACAAAGGCTGTACATTTACATAGAAAGGATTGGGAAGAATGACTTCCTGAAGCTTTATGGGCCTATTGGACTACATGGAGAAATACAACAAGAAATACTTCCTATAAACTTGTATATGGGAAGAAAGTCTTGTTTCTAATAGAGTTCCAAATCAGGATCTTCAAAACAACAGTCAAATTGGGACTTGACTTGTCAAAAGCAAAAAAACATATAATGGAACAACTCAATAAGCTTGATGAGATAAGACAAGATCCAACTCAAAAGACTAGCCTAGTTCAGCAACAAAGATCCAGATGGCATGATAAATACATAAAATAAAGAAAATTCCAGACAGGAGATTGGGCACTTCTATTTGACTCAAAGTTCAAAGACTTCCAAGGGAAATTTCAAACTCATTGGCTTGGGCCTTAGGAGATTGAAAGAGTCTTTGATAATGGAGCAGTAAAGATTAGGACTATCGATGAATAAAAGGTTCCTCTTCTTGTAAATGGACATCGACTAAAGGTCTATCATAAGCCACTGACAAAAGAGGAGTTTGTTAAAAAATTTCAAGATAATGCTGAAATGAAGTTGGTGAAGAAGAATCTTTCTTCTTCCCCAAGTTAGTCTTCTTTTTGTTTTTCATATATAAAAAAAGGGAAATAAATAATATATATATATATATATATATATATATATATATATATTATATTAAAAAAAGAAGAAGAATAAAATAAAATTGTATAAGTATGAAAACCAATCATTGATTGGCATCCTTATACAAAAAATACAAGGCGAAAATCAGAATTTATTTCTGACATCTTATATTTTCTTCATTTCAATTCTAAAAATCCCAAATTCTTTGCATTTCCCTTTCTTTTTCAAAAAAATAAAGATTAACTACAAAATTGTTGCATTTATGCAGCTTTCATAACATTCTACAGCTCTTATACACCTCTGCAACACAGAAGAAGAAGACTTTTGATAGAAGCAACTGAAGACAAGATTGAAGATCATACTGAAGAATGTACTAAAGAATACCTGAGGAATCAAGACAAAGAAGAAACAATAAGAGGTTAGTTATATCTAAGGAATACCTGAGGAATCAAGACAAAGTAGAAACAATAAGAGGTTAGTTATATCCAAGGTATGATACAAAATTTGTTTAAATAATAAGGTTTAAAAAATTGATATATATATATATATATATATATATATATATATATATATATATATATATATATATATATATATATATATATATATATATATATATATATATATATATTAGATGATCGTATACTTCCAGCTCTAAATGTCATCATTAAAACTGATTATGCCAAATCGAAATCTAAATCTCATGATTCGCCACCAAACCCACATCATGATCTCCTCAATGATCAAATCTAATCTCATCCATTAATAATTTTGTTAAACACACACATGGTTAAACACACACAAAGAGAAAGACGCACACATAAACAGAAAGATAAACAAGATAAGCGTGTGATACATTACTCTTAACCATAGATGTGATTTTATAGTACATTAGGTGTGACCCTTGGATTCCGAATTCCAAGGTCACTTGGACTCCATTTGTGACTGTGCGCCTTCCACACCTACCGATAGAGGATTAGGTGTCAAACATTCCCCCCCTTAATCCGAAGGGGTATGTGTGAGTCCAAGAAGAGAGTTGTAATACAAATCTGCAAAGTATGCATGGCAGCACTTAGGCTGAATCAACTCTCTGAAATGTTGGCATAAAGAGGTGGTTTAAGGATGACCACCAACACTGGAACACAATGCTTATTGCAGTTCCCAGAACTCTTCCAAAACTGGAAAGAACAAGAGGGCTTCTGTTAGAGGAAGTGTCCCCCATGTTAGCAACCTATAATATAGGGGTCATAATTTTGACTTGACTATTGGTAATTTTGTAATTTTGTACATACTTTGCCTTCTGCAAGTTGTATTCACATATTTTGTAAAAAAAAAAAAAAAAAAAAAATAGAGGGTGAAAAGTCCTAAAAGAATAATCAAAGGAATTAGAAAAAATAAGATACCCCAAAAGAAAAAAATGAATAAAACATGAAAGTGAGCAAGCATAAATGCCACTACTTTTTACTTTTTGACTATGGCAGAGTGTCAATAAATGCCATAAGTCCATGATGAGTTAAACAGTTCAATATTAACTTATCATTTTTCAATTTCCATTGTTTTAGATAGATAATAATGAGTCATTAGACAGTTTAATCCTAACAATTCAGTAGTTAGGTAGAGAAATAAAGTGAATCCAACAGTTTAATCTGGATTCATGGATGACATAAGTGTAGAATTAGATAGTTTTACTTGCTTTCAGAAAAAATAAATGCTGTGAAGGTTTCTAGCTTAAATGCACCTTGTTACAAAAGAAGAAAAAATGTTAGCTTGGTAAGATGGGTAGGTAGAAGAAGGTGAAAAGTCTCAATGTAAATATCATTCATCATGGGTTCAGAATAACTAACTTCCCCTTTCCATAGTCATTAAGCACTCCAAGCTATCAGTCAGAAAGGCTCAAGGCATTTCCTTGACTTTTTTTGGGACCGGACTCAAGGCTCTATGACTGGTTAGTTAAAAGTGTGAAATGTCTATCTTAATCCCTTAATCACATCATTTACCATTCATGCACCCATTTCCCCTGAAAAAATCCTAAGTAAAACTTCATTTTTACTTAAAGATACTATAATCCTCATTTGATTAACTTCCCACATCATTTCAAAGCATAAAGCCCTCAAAATCACATTTTATCCTAAGTCTAAGTGATGAAGTTATTATAATACAAATTTGCTTTTTAATCTTCACTTTCTTAGTTATATTAATGTGTTTTTGAAAATTCATTGTCCCCTTGTCATATTAACTCTAACTTATGTATTAAATCCCTACAATTGACCTTCTCCTATTATATATAACTCCTTTTTATATAATAAACCCAAAAACCCATATATTTTGACTTTAGCCAAAGTTATTTATTCCCCACGAGTTTAAATAAAATACCCAAAAAAACACCCCCTTTGGCTAAAATTATCCTTATTAAAGTATCCCGCCCCTATGGTAATTAAATCACTTTGGTTTAATTAACCATATAATACAAATATACGAAAAAACCTTTAAAACATGTTTATATGTGTTATAAACAAAATTCCTCGAAGTTTCATTTAAACTAAACTTCAACAAAAATAAATCCCTCTCCTTGTATATTCTTTCCCCCCAACTCCTTTAACCTAAGGTTAAAACTTCAACCTTAACCTCCGTTAACTTCCCCACAATATATTTTCATTACCCTAGTCCCTAACCTTGGTTAAAGTCCTAAATACCCCTCCCCAACCACTTTTTTCATTGAAAAAAGCCCGTTTTGTACATAAAATTCCCCAAATTCCTTTACATTATCGGAGTTAATTTCAGCCCTCGGATCATTCCAACCCTTTTAATCCGATGGTTCTCAACCAAAGCGATATTTTTATGCCCATATCCTTTCACATCCCATCGTGTTGCATTTTAGCCGTCCGATCCCTATTTACCTTTTGATCCAACGATTTAGAGTTAATCCGATAATCTATCCCCAGACCCTTTACCATTCCTCCATCCCTGCACCTTTTCTTTTAATCTAGACCATTCGCTCCTAAGCACTCAATCTGACGGCGATCATCCAGTTTCGCGCTCCAAACATAAACGTCTAATGTTTTGGCAAAGTCGCGCGAAATGGGTGGTTTTTCCAAACCACCCCGCGCCGACGTGTCGCGATCTCGTTGCGTCGCGTTCGAAAAGCTCAATTCCCCTTACCGCTCTTCACCTACACGAATACCACTAGCGGTATTCCCTAAACCTCACCCGCTTAACCACAGTTTTATGCAATTTAACCATGGTTTTCACCATCGGTTAGTACATTAAAATTTAAAGTTTTCATTCGAATTTTCACTATTTCCCTTTAAAACCTGTGAAAACTTTGATAAGCCTTTTTTCTTCGAAATTGCGCCGTTTGAACCCTGAAAAGCTTTGCAGAGCCATTTTCAACCTACCAGTACCATTTTTCGACACTCATTACCCTGAATTTCCATTACAAAGTGCTACATTGTCCTCTACGAAGCCATTTTCAAAAAAATGAAGACTGAGCACCTCTGCAACGTCTTCAACCAAATTCCGCTGGTTCTCCAGGTAATTTTCTTCGAACTTGCCCTCTGAGATTTCCAAATTCCTGTCGATTTCAAATAATTACCAAAGTTGATGCAAAAAAGTGTCCATTTTACAGGGGAAACTTTGTCAAAATTTCCCTGGAATCCCTAATTGCCCTTTCTTGCAGTTTTTCCCATACCCTGGTCTGTTTTGCTGTTGAATTGATCTTAATATACATTCTGAGCTTTAAATTCCTTGCATTTCCTAAAAACCCTGCTTAGAAACCCCATTTTTAGTAGAAATTCGCCAAGAAACCCCTGTTTCTCGTAAAGGAACTTAGCAAACCGTTTAAGCTTGCTTCGTTCATATTAAAAATGACCAAGAAACAGGTAACCCCAAAGAATGGAGGCCCAAAACCTCAAAAGAAGTCTTCTGCAAAAATCTCTCAGCCTAAACCCTTCAAAATCGACAAGCTGATCCCTGCACTCACGGCTGATTCTACAAAAGTGGTCAGACCAGTCCAGCCTCCAGTCATTTCCACAGAAAATAGCCCTTTAGTTGATCTCGACTATAGAATACTGAACCCTAATGTAGAATTTAACTGCTTGATGTCTATAATTGGAGCTATGGCAAATCAATGGAAAAGGGTGACAAAGATATTCCAGTTTGGGAATCCAATCTGCCTAGATATATTGTCCCTCTCACTCATTCTGTTCTTGACTTTATCAGATTATGCCAAGCCTATTATATGCCAGAACAAAGACGCACTGTAAACAAAGAAAAAGAGATCCTATTCTACATCACTGAAGAGTCAATAAATTCCATGCTGCAAATGAATCATGACCCCAATTTTGCTTCCTTATCAAGAGAACATTTAACCCAACTATATCTTGACTTGGATTTCAATACCAGATTCAAAATATTCCAGACTTTTTGTCCAAAGCAAGTTGATATTCCTAAGTTAAATCCTCCTTTTGATATCTCTGATTTCCCAGATGAGACTAGGCAGATTATCTCAATGCTCTCCTTCATACTAGGATACACCAGTGATGAATTCACTGATGTGGCTATCCTAGGTTTTCTGTCAACTCTAAGCCCTGGTCAATCACCACCCATTTAGTTCAATTTTGCTAGATTCATTGCTGAAAACATGCATTATCAGTTGTCCAGATTATCAAAAGAAGGAGTCTTCAGATACTCCTCTTATCTATTCCACCTCTTCCTATATTATCAAACATATAAGTTTCCAATTGAATGTCAGAAAGTGGATGTAGAAGGAAAGATTCTGTCAGTAGTATTTTGGTCATCTATTCTAAGAAAATGGAACAGCGAGTATAGTTTTACATATTTCAATGACTCATTTATAGCCCCTGCTACGTATCTTTTGGAAAAAGAGGAGATCCCTAGGATCAATGATGAGTCAAGAAGAATTCTGCAGTTATCAGAGAGCTACAAAACTGGAGATTGGTATTTATATAAAAATCATACAGAAATCAGAGTGTATGGCTCATCCCTGGCCCCATATAAGTTACCCAGATTTGTTACTACAATAATATTTGCTTTAGAATATCTGAGACAACTATTGAATGTAGATGAAATCAACTTCATAGCTTCCAGGAAGAAGACCCAATTTAAGCTGAAAAATCTAATTGGGACATTCATTGTGAATAACAGAGAAGCCGTCAATGAAATAAATGTCAAACTTAAAGAGTACAAGTTCCCATGTAGTTTTACATGGAACTATGACCCACAAGGCATTTTGAGTACAGTGAGGGTAAAACGCAAGTTGCCTGTTTACTTGCATGATTCTAAGCCCCATATTGAAAGATATGCTAATAAAATTGAATGGGAGCCAAACACCCTATTTGATGATGATTCACAGGTAGTACAGGTAATACAAGTAGACAGTGGCAAAGGCAAATAGATTGAACAGACACAGGTGGCTTCTACAAGCCAAGAGGCTGATAATGTACATAAAAGAGACAGGGAAGGAGATAGTTTCATAGTCGAGACTATTGAGGACAAAAAATTCAGGATTCCTTATAGTAGGAGGAGTAAGATAACATAAGAAGAAAGGAATAAGGCTGTAAATATTGAAAATAATGAAACAGATGATGAAGCTACAAGAATAGTCACTGAAACATTAAAAGAGCTTCAAAATGTAAAAATTGGAACACGACAACAAGATATAGTCATGAGAGAAAATCAGGCTACTGTTAATTTGCCTCCTTCTTCTAAGGAAACTGACAATACAGAGTCAGAGATTCAGATTAGATTCAGATAGATTAAAGAGAAGAATGAAGAGATCAAGAATCAAGCATATTCTAGATTTCTTAAGGAAAAGCATGGAAACAAAGACAAGCTTCTTTCAACCTTTGATTATTCATCCAATAAATTGGTAATGTCATTATTGAAGCCTACAGTGGCTGACCCAAAATCAGTGGCAGATTATTTCAAAATAGATTTTGAAGTGGATGCTGATGCCATTCATGACTTAGATCAAATTGAATTTCATAGGAGCAATACTGAAATGCTATATTCCAAAATTGTCAGTAAAAATATGAAATCAATTAGGCTTGAGAAAACAGTGCTCAACCTCCAAAATCAAATGAAGTTAGAAAAAGCCTCACTATATGATAATAATTTGAGAATAAAAGCACTAGAAGATATAGTGATTGAGGCAGGGGGTGACCCAGCCAACATTGAAGGGGAAAAAGTTTTAATTAAACAGAAAAATGAGGATATAGCTGCTCTTAGAAAACAGTTGAAGTTGCCTTAGAGTGAAAACTCTCAAGCAAAAGAAATTCTACAGCAAAAAATAGAGAATGATGAATTAAAGCAGCTTGTACATCAAATGACAGATCAGATAAAAACAATGGAAAGTCAAACAGAAGCTCTAATGAAAGAGAATGAAGAACTAAGAAAAGCACAACCAATGGTCATTCCTACAGTGATCCCCACTGTAAGCACTGCTATACCATCTACTTTGGCAGAACACTTGGCACTTAAAGGAGTACTGGCAACTGCAGTGCCAAATACTTCTCAGGAAATCTTTGCCTCTTCTTCTTCATCCTCACAGATGAGCACACTACAAGACCAAGAAGCCATGATCAAAGCCATGGAGGACATATCTATTAAAGATAAAGAGATTCTTAGTTTGAAAGGCATTATTAAAAATTTAGAATCTTTTTAATCTTGTCCTGTAAGACTTGTGACTTTTCATAAACTTCATCTCTGGTTTGTTGAAGGTGTATGGTGTCATTGATTCTTCTTTGAATGTCATTAGTTTCAACCTACAATTCCTGGATCATTTTCATGACTGGAACACCCAAAGAAGAAGGAAAAACTGCATCAGTACCATAAACTATTTGATGTGGTGAAGTTCCAATGGACTTTTTTGTAGAATCTCTTGTACATCAAATGACAGATCAGATAAAAACAATGGAAAGTCAAACAGAAGCTCTAATGAAAGAGAATGAAGAACTAAGAAAATCACAACCAATGGTCATTCCTACAGTGATCCCCACTGTAAGCACTGCTATACCATCTACTTTGGCAGAACACTTGGCATCGAAAGGAGTACTGGCAACTGCAGTGCCAATTACTTCTCAGGAAATCTCTGCCTCTTCTTCTTCATCCTCACATATGAGCACACTACAAGACCAAGCAGCCGTGATCAAAGCCATGGAGGACATATCTATTAAAGATAAAGAGATTCTTAGTTTGAAAGGCATTATTAAAAATTTAGAAAGTTCCAAAAATGATGCCTTGATTACTTCTAAAGGACATGAGCAAAGGGCCGATCGACTACAAGAACATGTAAAGATTCTGTAAGCACAAGTAAATCTTACAGATCAAGTGGCCTATATAGAAAATCATTTATGGACCAAAATTATTGAAGGCATTCATTCTCAATGGCCTTCAATTCGAATAATTTATGAACAGAGAGAGTTACTTCAAGTTGCTAGTGCAGAGATTGACAAGACTAAGAGGGAAATTGACAATAAACCAGCTCAAGCAATCCAACTCATAGCTTTTTTAAACAGTAAAAATAGGGAAGAGTTGGAAGAATTGAAAATTTTTGATAGGAAAGAAACCATTCTTCAAATCAAAAAGGTCCTGAACAAAAGAAACATAATGAGTAACCTAGAGGACAGGTGTAAAGACATGAATGTATCCATCTCAAGATTTTTAGCCAAATACAAAACATTATCAGAAGCAGGTTTGCCTAACATCCATTCATTGAATGATAAGTTAATGCCTCAGAAAGATTATGATCTAAAAATCAGAAATCATGCAAAAGAGCAAGCCAGACAACCACTGCCTCAAGGATCACCATCAGGCAAAATACTCCTTCAGTATTTTGAAAATCTGTTCTTTTTGGATAATGAGATTAGACATATGTTCACTATAAAGCCTAAATTTGCCAAGTATACAGAGGCAGATTAAAGTTACAGAAAATTGAAGACTATGAAGATCCCCTCTGCAGAAAAGTGGCAATAATTCACAGATCTGCTGTGAATTTGATGGATAAAAAACAGGAAAATCACTTGGAAATTCATTTTTTACTGTTACCTCAAAGGTAAAAATTACAGGGTTAAAGTGTATCAGTAGGTGAAAGAGTATCAGTGAAAGTAAATTTACTGTTGGTCACTTTTTGATTACCACAGTAAAACAACTCAAATCAGATGAATAAAGGGTATCCGCGTTGAAAGTTAAAGGAAGGAAATTTCTTCAATCACTTTCCACGATAAGATGCACCTAATGCCAGCAGTACACACAACACATCAACAATTAGTTCAAATTAGAATAATCAGTTCTATTAACAACTTGCAAGTTGTTTTGCAGCTGTCCCTCTTATTAATTTTTCTTTCCTATTTTTTATTAAAACATTATCTCAATTCTTGAGATATTTTGTAAACAATTTTTTGTATAAATACTTCACAATTCGAAGTATTCAGGGTCAATAAAAATTTCTCAAGACAACCATAGTTTTATTTGCTGGTTATATTGAAGTTGGCGAGTCAATTAGCGAAAGCAACAGACTGGAAAGAGATCAGAGACATCATATCTGAGGATTCTCGTGGTGAGAATTTGAACTTAAGGATTCTCAAATATGATTTAAGGTTTACCACCAACCAAAGGCATGCTTATGGGCATCCGTGTCTCTGGCTACAACTCTGAATCTGGAATGACAAGTTGTGGCTCAGGCTCGCTTGAAGTGGTGTCGAAGCTTGTAGATGACCATCGTTTCCCCCCCTGTCAGGTACAAGGTGAGATGATGGCGAAAAATCAACTACAAGATTGTTCAATATTCGAGAACAAGTTCTGACATGCGATTTAAACATCTTCTTGGCTGTTGATGCCCATTTCCAAGAAGCGATCCATCCAAGATGAATCTTTGTTCTTGTAGGAGGCTTGTTTCTGAAGCATCTGTGTGAAGAATGGGTGTGCCCACCACAGTGTTTGCATGGGTGAAGATCGAAATAGTGATCTTTCATATGGCCAACGTGATCATAGTGTTGGCATTTTACAATTTGTTGTTGTTGTTGCTGTGGAAGAGGAGCAGGATCTGGAACAACTGAAGGTGAACTCTCATAAAGAAATCCAGCACTCTGAAATTTGATGGATTTGGAGTAGTCTGGAATATGAAAGGACACATCCTTTTCATATCCAAGACCAATTCTGTGCTTGTTGTGGACAAGCTCTTCCCAAGGTTTGATGATGGGCTTGGGAAGTGTAGACTGAGCTGTTGCATTTGCATGTAAATCTGCTCTTGTACAAGGAACTTAATGTGAATTGACTGCAACTTTATATTCTTGCTGCTAATGGGAGTCCCTCTCAATTTTCTGAATAGAAACAGGTTCAGAATGATGACTCTTTTGCTGAAGTTCATCTTGCTTGAGCTGAGACTCTAACTGCAAAAACTCAATATTGTCTTGTGCATCTTGCAAGCAAGTTTGAATATTAAAAAGAGCGTTCTTGCTCATTTTTACCATATCATGAACAATGGAATGAATGAGGTTATGCAACAACTCTAATGCATCATTGGATTTAGCCATTTTTCTCAACAACTCAAAGTTACACTTCAAACACTGACTGCAAATATGAACTAAGAAGCAATACCCACTCACAATGTCAATACAATACAATGTCACTGAAATTCCTCTATAAATGTGGACCAAATAACAAGTGTGCAATAACTCTATTCAATGTATGTATGAGGAATTCAAGGCATAGACTTGGCCGTCTGACCAGCAAGCAACAATGACTCACATCATAGAAGTATTCAACAATTTCTCAACTAGATCCCGCCTCGAGAATTTGTGGGAACTCATCAATTTTATTATTGCACTAGAGAAATTCAATATAGTGAACAATCAAGTTGCAATTTTTTTGTTTTGTTTTAAACAAGAACATGAACAAACTCTAAAATATCCCTATCAAGCTTCTTGACCCTTCAAGCAAACCTCAACTTTGAAAAATAGAAACATATAAGAAAATTAAGGGGTCCATATAGAATGGAATGGAAAGTTTATACATAATTTTCTCCTTAGTTAAGTATCGACACCGGATTTAACTGTAAATATTGCAACCTTATTATCAACTTCATCCCATTTCTTCAGCTTCAACCTTAAACGTATTTAATGTAGCATACAACAATTCCAATATGTGGAATTTCAATCGTCCCCACTCATTTTAGAATAATGCAATGCTAAGGAGATAACACATATAACATATCTTTATGTAATGCTCAGCGAAATGTGGGAGCCGGATGGAGTTTTGGAGCAGAGGGGTTGGCTGCAAGATGTTCTGCAGGAGTGGTAGTGCGGAGGGAGCAGAGACCAATGCATGGAGCGGAATGGCTATGGTGGGAGGAGTAGTGTATATGTAGAGGTGAGCCGAGGGTAATGGGGAGAGAAACTAGGGGAGAGGAACCGGTGGGTCTAGAGCCGAGGTACCAGTGGATTTGAAGACACACCAAATGCCAAAGAATTTTAACTGTAATCACATCATTCAACGCAACACCTCCAGGCAGATGCACCAGTCTTCACACTGACTCAATTTTCTATGCACCAGGTAGCAAAATAATGCCTCAACGCAATGCAACAATTCAACCTGTAGAAATTTTATAACTTATGTGTTATATTTCCAAGATTCTCCTGATCTCACACTATTTTAGCTTCATGAAAAATACAGAATCTATACCATCATTGATCATTTGCGGAAATTAAATCTAGATTGCAATGCACACATGAAACAATAAAAATTCACACACACAAACACAGTTGTTTAACGGGAAAGCCTGAAGCTGAAAACCCCAACTATCTGTATATAATATATGTCATAGAGATCATGTAACAATCCTCATACAAAGCTGATCATATCAAGCTCTCAGTACAATATAATCGCTACACACTAATCAGGCCTGATCTTGCAAATCCATGCACCGATCTTTGCCGCCTGCTAACCTGCCTCTATTGCGTAATCCCTACTGAAGAATGGCTCTTAATGAACTCGAATTTCTCCAGCCTTTCTCACACAATACTCATTGGCATCTCCAATGAATGTGTGGTGCAAACAATGCAACACTATAGTCACAACTGATAGTCACACTTGCTCTTTCACCTATCTCTCCACTGGTCTCCACTGAAACTGCCATGCACTGTAGTTAACTGCTGTATTGTTCAGTTGATTACTGAGTTATTATTTAGTGAATTAATTAACTAATTAATTCACACACTCTCATTAGTGTATCAATCAGTTAGACTAGATACAACTAGCTCAACTGAGTCTAACTGAGTTAAACTAAATACAACTTCACCAACTACTTCTCCAACTCCACCAAACTCTGTCACATGAGTTCTAACTGAAGTCCTCCATGCAATAGCTCTAGTAAACCCTTACGAATAGCGTAATTCCTTCTGTCAGCTGCTCTGCCACATTTGTGCACTTAACTGAAGTTCTCCAAGAGAATAAGTTGCTGTTTAGAGTCTGATTATTATTAAGAGCTAATAATAATCGACATGCATCTATTTTTAGATTGACGATCTATAAATAGACTTCGCCCAATATTATAAAAATAGAGTTTCATTTATTTTTCACATTTGACCAACCATCTACAAATAGAATCCTGTAACTTATAGAATATGCTCACCATGTCTAAAAATAAACATACACCTAAAAATAGCCTGTGTGGGCCCCACCTAGTTTAGGTGATTATTTTCCAACTAGGATCAAGGATGATGTTTCAAGATGCCTCCTTCACTATTTCTTGTTGCAATCTTCAACACTCCCTCTCAACAAGAAAGGACTGTCTTTGCATGCGACATGCAACTCCATGCATTCGCCCTGCAACCTTTGCAAGCGCCCTACAACTCCACTCTGCAACTCTTGCTGCAACACTTCCGAAACTGAAAGGCTCCAAACAACTCAATCAGTCTAATGCATCTATCATCAAAGTATTCGACTTCTGCTGGTACCAACTGCACATGTCTTCAGGAACCACTGCGCCGTTGAACTCTGCACCCATGCACTCTCCACTTGCTGTCAACTCTGAACCGCACTCCAGTATCTGACACTGTCACTTTGACACCTGCATCAATCCAACTGATCATGCTACTGCTTCTCTATGGGCACCTCGTAGTCAGGTTTAATTCATGAGATCCACACCATCTCAATGAATCCTGCCCAAAAATTTCCTCTTGGGATTACTCATGCATGTCGCCCCACCTCTCACTTGATGGTATAGCTGCATGCACTCCCTCTGCCCATCCGGCACGAAATTTCTCTGCATGAGTGGTTGCACCCACTCCATGATCCTCATCTTATGGCTGCTCCACATCCCAAGGTTCACTGTTACATGCATGCAAATCTAGCTCCCTCTCAAGCTTCAATTGCATGTCTTTCTTGCACTTCCCAACAGTAGGAAGCTCCGTAGAAATCCCATCTACTTGTAGTCTGTAGAGATTCTTCGCTCGAATCCAAGCTTCTTGATTTTTCCTATTGCTTTGTATCGAAGGAAAAATTTTCCTTCACTAAAGACAACATCATACCCTTTATCCTCTAACATTGCGACTTAGATTAAATTCTTCTTTAAACTTGGAACATGCGCTACATCTTGTAAAAGAATGAGTTTACCTGACTCCCTCTGAAAGGTAATGGTACCAATGACGGTCGCACTGTATCTTCCATTGTCACCTAACTCAACATGCAACTGGAGATATTTCTCCACCAAGTCACTGAAAAGGTTCACATCTCCCATCATGTGAAAGGAAGCACCACTATCAAAGTACCACCCCAATCCCAATGCACTAGACACCATGCATGCGATCAATGAGAAGTCAAGCTCAAATTGCGACGTAAGAGCCTCACCAGCTACAGCTCCAGCAGCCTACTTGATCCTCTTCTTTTGTGGACAATTTGTGGCAAAATGCCCATGTTCGTGACAGTGAAAACACTTCACTTTGGACATTTCACACTCTTTGCCATCTTCACCGGCCTCAGATATAGAATGGAATTTCTTCCCATTCTTCTTCTTTGCCTTGAAAACCAATGTGAAATCCTCTTCATCATCGTGCTTTGATGAAGAGCCATCCCTGGTACTCTGCCTTATCTCCTCCTGCACAAGATCCGACCAAAGTCGCTCCCATCCTGGCAGTTTCTCCCATCCATTGATAGAGCCTTTGTAGCTATGCCAAATCTTCGGAAGCCCAAGGAGAGCCAAGCTCACCAAGTCTTATTCATCCACACTAACTCCTACACTCCCAAGCTCATCCCTGCAGTGGACAAACTTTTTCAAGTATACCGGAATAGTGTCATTCTTCTCCATTTTTATTTTTCTGAGCTTGTCTTTAAGTGCCAACTTCCTCTGGTCACTTCTGCTTTGGAACAAGTCTATCAAAACCTTCCACATTAAGAATGGAGTGGCTTTACCATGAAGGATGGACACAATGTGATCCTTCACACCTTCCAACATAATCCTTCGACACTTTTCTACCTTCTTTTTCCATGCATCAAGTGCGGCTGCATCGCTAGAACCCGGCTTAGGAACATCGCTATCGATGAACTCCTTCAACCCATTATCATCCAGCACCGCCTCCATCCTGTCCTTACATGCAATATAATTTGAGCTCCCATCAAGGGCATACTCCAATTGCAATCCGTTGAAATACATTTCAATAAATTCTCAACTTCGACACCAAGAAAACATTGCAGCAAATTCGAATTCCACCAGCACAAAAATCAACCGCTTCAATAATTGCAATCTGCTCCAATGATCAGCTGCTCTGATACCATGTAGAAATTATATAACTTATGTGTTATATGTACAAGATTCTCCTGATCTCAAACTATTTTAGCGTTATGCAAAATACAAAATCTATTCCACCATTGATCATTTGCGGAAATTAAATCAAGATTGCAATGCACACATGAAACAATAAAAATTCACACACATTAACACAATTTTTTAACGAGAAAGCCTGAAGCTGAAAACACCAACTATCTGTATATAATATATGTCATAGAGATCATGTAACAATCCTCATACAAAGCTGATCATATCAAGCTCTCGGTACAATACAATCGCTACACACTAATCAGGCCCGATCTTGCAAATCCATGCACCGATCTTTGCTGCCTGCTAACCTGCCTCTACTGCGCAATCCCTGCTGAAGAATGGCTCTTAATGAACTCAAATTTCTCCAGCCTTTCTCAAGCAATCCTCATTGGCATCTCCAATGAATGTGTGGTGAAAATAATGCAACACTATAGTCACAACTGATAGTCACACTTGCTCTTTCACCTATCTCTCCACTGGTCTCCACTGAAACTGCCATGCACTATAGTTAACTGCTGTATTGTTCAGTTGATTATTGAGTTATTATTTAGTGAATTAATTAACTAATTAATTCACACACTCTCACTAGTGCATCAATCAATTAGACTAGATACAACTAGCTCAACTGAGTCTAATTGAGTTAAACTAAATACAACTCCGCCAACTACTTCTCCAACTCCACCAAACTCTGTCACATGAGTTCTAACTGAAGTCCTCCATGCAATAGCTCCAGTAAACCCTTAGGGATAGCGTAATTCCTTCTGTCAACTGTTGTGCCACATCTGTGCACTTAACTAAAGTGCTCCAAGAGAATAAGTTGTTGTTTAGAGTCTGATTATTATTAAGAGCTAATAATAATCGACATGCATCTATTTTTAGATTGACGATCTATAAATAGACTTTGCCCAATATTCTAAAAATATAATTTCATCTATTTTTCACATTTGACCAACCATCTACAAATAGCATGCTGCAACTTATAGAATATGCTCACCATGTCTAAAAATAGACATACACCTAAAAATAGCCTTTGTGGGCCCCACCTAGTTTAGGTGATTATTTTCCAACTAGGATCAAGGATGATGTTTCAGGATGCCTCCTTCACTGTTTCTTGTTGCAATATTCAACACAACCCCCTTCAACAGTAAGATAGAATTCAAACCCACGACATGCAGTTTTAACGCATTCAAGGTAGATGGAGATCTGGCACAAAATTTTGCAGGTATGTGGCTCCGTAAGTATGCCAGTCTGATAAGCATCAGTTTGTGGGAAAAAATGATGCACAATTCAAGGCTCAAATTCATCATCTATGTTAGGCCTTTATAACCAACATTATTTTTCATGACATAGTCATGATTTCAACAAAAGTGGAGTAGGGTTGTTGGAATGTGAGGGACATGCACAAGAGCATGATTGAGGGGTGCCGCAGGGAGGCGTGAGGCCAGAAATGATGCCAGGACTGTGTCAGCGAGAGCAGTTTTGAATGTGGAGAGATGATATGAGGCATTAGAGCGTAAGGGAGTTGGAGCCGAGGCCTGCGAGGGTGTGAGGGAGGGCCGCAAGGGTCTGCGTGCGAATGTGAGGGAGGGGTGCGCAGGAATGCGTGTAGGAATCGACGGAGGGAGTATGCTGCAATGGTGGAGTGGGGATGGGAATCAAGATGAGATGAAAGTGAGCAGACATGTGAGTGGAAAATGGGAGCAAGAGGCTGAGCAGAGGGAGATGTGAGTGATAAGCGGAAGGGGTTGCAGGGAGTGGAGAGGCAGGTGAAGGCGGGTGAAGAGGTGGGTGAAGTGGAAGGTGCAACGGGGGAGGTGAGGGGCAGCGGAGGAGTTGTGGGGGAGGTGAGGGGCATTGAAGCGCTATGGGAGAGAGTGGTGAGCATGTATTGTAAATGAGCGGTAGAAGTATGGTGTGGAGGAATTATCAGTGATAAACCTCGTCACTGTTTAAAACCCAAATACAAATCGAAATTATGAGAATGAGTGCATTGAAACGATATTACCTTTCTTTCGCAGCCACATCAATATCAACATCCAGTCCTCCACATCCTTCAAACTATTCCACGCAGAGATTAGGAACACCACTGTTCATGCCGTTATGGAGCACACAACAACAATCAACATGACAAATATTCTCGCCTAGAGCTCCATTCCAATGATGTTGAATGACATAACCATCGTACATACATTTCAATGCATAAGAACCAGCTAGAGCATTGGTTTACAAAGGCCACACATCATGGCTCCGATACCATTTTAAACACACACATGGTGAAACACACACATAGAAAGATAAGCATGAGTTGCATATATATTACTCATAGATGTCTATTTATGTTACATTAGGTGTGACCCTTGGATTCCACATTCCAAGGTCGCTTGGACTCCATTTGTGACTGTTCGCCTTCCACACCTACCCATAGAGGATTAGGTGTCCAACAAATTTAAACGATCATGTCCCATGCCAAAACCTCACTCATGCTCCTAAAACCTCACTCATTCACTTGTTTATCTGTACATATCTACCATTTCATAACATAACTCCTCCACGTTTTGAAGCTCATATTGAAACCCTCAATTCACCCAGTCAAAAGGAGGTAGTCTTGAAGGTAAAAATTTCGGCAAGATATGGGTTTGATTGTAAGAGAAAAGCTTGTAGGAAAGAAATTTGATGGGTTTCACAAGGAAGTTACGAAATATTTTTCTAGAGCCTTCGACGGAGTAGAGGTTGAAATTAGTGACATTTAATTTGCAGTCAGAAAATCCTTAATGGAAGAAGCTACCGGACTTCCAAAGACAGGTGAAACATGGTTCAAGAACATAGGAATCAGTCGAGAAGAATGCAAAGTATTCTTGAAAAACCCAGGTATGGACACAAGTATTTTCAAGAAGGGAATTCTAGCACAACTCTTAAGGGTAAATGGATAAACATTCTTTTGATAATTTAGAAATTTATTACCCGTGAAGGAAGATTTGGTTGTATGTTATTCTATCATGTTAGGTTACTGATGAGTTTTCTAGAAGATAAAGAGATAAACCTTCCATATTTTTTATTGAATAGTTTAACGAAGATGGCAGGGATGGCTCAAAAGAGGATACAATTCATAGGCAATATAATGTATCATCATGCATTGATAAAAATCCTTATTGAATTTCATTTAAAGAGCATAGGAGATACTTGGGAAGATTTCTTAACCCGAAATAATTTTCAAGAAAAAGAAGAAGAGTATCCTAGTGATAACAAAGGAAAAATATGCAGAAAGAGAAAATCTAAGAACCTTGTTGTGGATGAACAATCAGAAAATGAAATTCCTATTGCATATTTGTTTGGTAAGGTCAAGAAACAAATTGATAAAAATAAAGGAGGTAGCATGAAAGAGAAAGGAAAACTTATAAACATGGAGAAATAAAAAACTCAAAATCTCCCACAGCTAATTAGAAGAAGCTCCAGATTCAGAAAAGCAACCAAAAATCCTCTCACAGAAGCAACAAAACTTGTTGATTTGGAAGAAAATCTTGAGGTGCCATCACCTATTTTTTCTTCTCCCATACAGGATCCAAGTAGAAGAACTCCATAAATTGATCCAGTTCAACAAGTGATTTATGATTACATTGTGTCATTAGAAAGAATACATGCAGAAAAGACATCAAATCTTGAGGAAAATCCTTCTAGTCCACAAGAACCTCTAGTGAATACTTTAAAATAAGAATTTTTTAGCTAGAGACACTAAATAGGAATACAAAGTAGGAAAATGAAGCTTTGAAGATTCATAATCAAATTGAGAAAACCATCAATGATAATACTCTTCTACATTTGGGGTTATGGTTAAAAAAGAACAAGAAATTGAAGAAGAAGAACAAATACCTAAACATACATATCCTAAATTTGAAGTATAAACTTATAATGAAGAAACCAAGTGCAGTGACTTCAAAGAAAGGAAAGAAGATGAAGTTAGATGCGCTAGTAGAAGTGTCAAAGCATATGTAGTAATTAGGTGAAGACTCAAAATTTTGAAATTGCATGAGGACATGCAATGGTCTCTTAGTGGGGGTATGTTGAGCTTCGAGACTATCTCTATTTTTGACATCTATCTCACCACTTTTCCTTCACTTTTGACAAAATCAATAAGCTCAATTTGTGTTAATTGGTACATTTTCAGTCTGAGAAGGTATTTGAATGATCTCTCTTTATATTTTAATGTCTTATTATTTGAATAAACTTCATATTTAGCTACAAAATTTATGTAATTCTGTAACTAAACTCTATTTCTGCAACTACAGACATTGTTTGACAGGTTCCAAAGAAGAAATAGAGGATCGAAGCACATGGGCAGTCTGGAAATGATCCACTCATGGATTTTATCCTACTTACCTTTCCAAGATCGAGAGGAATATTGCCTAAAATCACGGTCAAAGGATCAGTCAAGGAGGGGGCCGATAAAAGAAAGCGAGAAGTTGAAAGCTTCACGATTTGCTCTCCACGTAGCAAATCATGAAATCTATGGAGACTCAAATTCTACTTAGAATTCTATTCCTAGTTTAATGAATATTATTTAGGTGAGATCACCTCAAACTATTAAATTGACTATGTTATAAATACTAGGTTGTTTTAACTGGAGATAAGCTTGATTTTTTACTGTAATACTGTTACACATTCAAAATCTGTTTTTATCAATTCATGGAGGAGGCATGTTCAAGATCACTGATGCATAATTAGTCACAAGTGAATTTCTAATAGTTATGTTGTGGAGGGCCCCTGCACAGAAGAGGTTTAGTAGTTTAATCTTCTGTTGTTTCTTAGTTTAATTCTTCTGATTTTCTCATTGTAAATTGCTAAGTTTTTTGCACAGATGAATGCTTTATTTGTTTTTCTTTCCTAAAATAGATAGATATCATAACTCTATTAATCTTTCATGGAATAAAACCTTTCTTGCATTCTTCTGCACAATAACACATTTCATCCTTCGTTTCGTAGATCAGTTAGGCATTTTAGTTTTGCACAATAAGCAAATTCTCTATTTTCTTTCTTCACTTAAATTAGTTTTTGAATTTACTTAGCATAATCATTTAGATTTAATACTATTTGTTTTGATATTTCTAGTTGTAGAACTTAGATTAAAATAGATTCTTTGTTTCATCATTGAACAAGATTAGAGTTAAATAGATACTCTATTTTTCATAGGATTAGTTAAGATAAACATTTCATTTGGTAGATAAAAGAAAATTATGAGATATAAGTAGCTAAGACTTAGCTATAGAAAATTGAATATTTTGATCAGATTAAGATATGATTTAATTAGATGTTTTGTTCCTTAATTAAATATATTTAGAAGTAATTTAGATATATGTTTTAGAGATAACCTCATCATAGTTGCCGACATAGAATAGTCTAACATAGTTAAGATTTATCATTTAGATTGATTTCTTTTTATGCAATATAGATTTATCATAGATCAATTTTATTTCTTAAATAAACATTTCTTTTCTTCCTTTTTTATTAATTTCATATTTCAGTCATTAGAATATTTTCTCCAGAGTAATTTATAGATCAACTCCCTTTCTTAGATTAATATTAAACATTTCCTTTTCTTCCTTCTTAAGTTTATTTTTTAAGCATTAAAATTATTCTCTAGGTGTAGTTACTTTCTTGTTCTTAATTTCATTTATATAGAATCTCTAAAACATACAAAAAGATTGAAGTTTCTTCTTGTTTCTAGTTTTCTTGAAATCAATTGTTCATTTTTAAAAAGCCAAAAGTAGAATTCTGATCATAAGCTTTGTTAGTTAAGTTTATATTTCATTTCATAGTTCAGTTCTTAGTTTCTTAATTCCATTTAAACATTCAAGGTAAATACAAAATCCAAACAATATATAAAATAAAACACAACTAATTAAGAAAGCAAAGCTTCTAGCATATATAGTGCACTTGCACTTCATAAGATTACTAACTCTGGTTGACAATTTATGATAGCAATTTAAGACATTAAATTGATTAAACAGTAAGCATGGTAAGTTTTACAACATATGGAAATGAACTTATATCATCCATGCCTACAGGGGTCATAATGAATTTTTCCTCAAAGAATTGGATGGAACATAGCTACCCGGTGGACCTGTAAATGACAGGATCCTGAAACAATAGTTTTCACAGGAATATAAGTGTTTCTTGATAAACTCATTGTATATATCATTATATTTAATTGTTTTGATTGGGTGAACTATTATCAGAAGCTGAATCCCGCAGAGAAGGCCCTAAGATCCTGATTAATGTGCCACCATAACTAGAACAACAACTCAAAAGAAATCAGATGTAGAAAAGTAATGAAAGCAGAACATTCAAGGCTACTGGTCAAAGGTTCTTGGCATCTCATAGGGAGAGTGGCATCCCCAGCTAGAGCCACTCTTAAGGTCCTATAATCCATAGGATCATAATGTTGAGATTCAACAAGATGATGAGCTTAGTGAAAAGAGTCGCCTTCACTAAGTGGGCCCGCAGGCTATTTTTGGCGCAAAGTCTATTTTTAGACTATGTCTATTTTTAGACATGTCGATCATATTCTATGAGTTGCATGATGCTATTTGTGGATGGTTGGTCAAGTTGGAAAAATAGATGGACTTATATTTTTAGACATATTGGGCGGAGTCTATTTTTAGATTGCCAGTCTAAAAATAGATATGTCGAATATTATTAGCTCTTAATAATATTTGGACTGTAAACATTATCGTATTCTCTTGGAGCACTTCAGTTAAGTGCACAGATGTGGCACAACAGCTGACAGAAGGAATTACGCTATTCCTAAGGGTTTACTGGAGCTATTGCATGGAGGAATTTAGTTAGAACTCATGTGACAGAGTTTGGTGGAGTTGGAGAAGTAGTTGGTGGAGTTGTATTTAGTTTAACTCAGTTAGACTCAGTTGAGCTAGTTGTATCTAGTCTAACTGATTGATACACTAGTGAGAGTGGTGTGAATTAATTAGTTAATTAATTCAATAAATAATAACCCACTAATCAACTAAAGAATACATCAGTTAACTACAGTGCATGGCAGTTTCAGTGGAGACCAGTGGAGAGATAGGTGAAAGAGCAAGTGTGACTATCAGTTGTGACTATAGTGATGCATTGATTGCATCCAACACTCAGTGGAGATGCCAATGAGGATTGCGTGAGAAAGGCTGGGGAAATTTGAGTTCATTCAGAACCATTCTTCAGCAGGGATTGCGCAGTAGAGGCAGGCTAGCAGGTGGCAAAGATCGGTGCATGGATTTGCAAGATCGGGCTTGATTAGTGTGTAGCGATTGTATTGTACTAAGAGCTTGATATGATCAGCTTTGTATGAGGATTGTTACATGATCTCTATGACATATATTATATACAGATAGTTGGGGTTTTCAGCTTCAGGCTTTCCCGTTAAACAAATGTGTTAATGTGTGTGAATTTTTATTGTTTCATGTGTGCATTGCAATCTTGATTTAATTTCCGCAAATGATCAATGGTGGAATAGATTCTGTATTTTGCATGAAGTTAAAATAGTGTGAGATCAGGAGAATCTTGGACATATAACACATAAGTTATATAATTTCTACATGGTATCAAAGCATTATTGATCATAGAAGATTGCAATTATTGAAGCAATTGAGTTTTGTGCTGGTGGAATTCGAATTAGCTGCAGTGTTTTCTTGGTGTTGAAGTTGAGCATTCATTGAGATGTCTTTCAACAGATTGCGATTAGAGTATGCCCTTAATGGGAGCTCGAATTATATTGCATGGAAGGACAGGATGGAGGCAGTGCTGGATGATAATGGGTTGAAGGAGTTCATAGATGCTGATATTCCAAAGCCTGGTTCTAGAGATGTAGCCACACTTGACGCATGGAAAAAGAAGGTATAAAAGTGTCAAAGAATTTAGTTGGAAGGTGTGAAGGACCACATTGTGTCCAGCCTTCACAGTAAAGCCACTCCATTCTTAATGTGGAAGGCTTTGACAGACTTGTTCCAAAGTAGAAGTGACCAGAGGAAGTTGGTGCTTAAAGACAAGCTCAGAAAAATAAAAATGGAGAAAGGCCAAAATATACCAAAATACCTCACGAAGTTTGTCCACTGCAAGGATGAGATGGGAAGTGTGGGGGTTACTGTAGATGAAGAAGACTTGGTGATCTTGGCTCTCCTTGGGCTTCCGAAGAGTTGGCATAGCTATGAAGACTCTGTCAATGGACGAGAGAAATTGCCAGGATGGGAGCGACTTTGGTTGGATCTTGTGCAAGAGGAGATAAGGCGGGGTACCAGGGATGGATATTCATCGAAGAATGGAGATGAAGAAAATTTCACTTTGGCTACCAAAGCAAGGAAAGGGAAGGGGAAAAAAAATCCTTCTCAATCTGGTGCGAAAGGCAAGAAGCAGGATTTGTCCAAGGTGAAGTGTTTTCACTGTTACCAGCACGGGAATTTTGCCACTAACTGTCCACAAAAGAAGAAGAATAAGTAGGCTACTGGATCTGCAGCTGGAGAGGCCTTAGCCTCGCATTTTGAGCTAGATTTTTCTTTTATCGCATGTTTGGTTTCAAGTGTGATGGGATCGGTGTGGTTTCTTGACAGTGGTGCGTCTTTCCATATGACCGAAGACAAAGATTTGTTTAGTGATCTAGATGAAAAGGATATTGGAGTGCACATCGAGATGGGCGATGATGGTAGATACAGTGCAACTGGTATCGGGACCATTTCCTTTGAGAAGGAGTCTGGAAAATCTTTCATCTTGAAGGATGTCATGCATGTTCCAGGAGTGAATAAGAATCTGATCTCTATGGTGATGTTGGAAGACAAGGGTTATGATGTTGTTTTTAGCGATGGAAAAGCCTTCCTGCGCAGTAAAACAACTGGTCAAACCAAGAGGATAGGGATTCGAGTCAAGAATATTTATCAATTGTAGGTAGATGGCTGTGCAACAATGGTAGGGAAAGTAGAAGGAGTGGTGAGCCGGGATGAGGGCGAATTGTGGCACAGGAGATTGGGCCATCTTCACCATGGCACTTTGAAAATTTTGTAGCAGATTTCTACCGGGCTTTTGAAAGGTACACTTGCACAGTCAGATCAGTGCAAGGGATGTACTTTGGGAAAATTTGTGAAGACCACTTTTCATGAGAAGGATAGTCGTGCCAAAACGATCCTTGAGAGAATTCACACAGACGTGTGTGGACCTTTCTCGGTTGCTTCAACAACAAAGCACAGGTATTATGTGATATTTGTTGATGAATTTTCTCATAAGTGTTGGATCTTCTTCATGCAGAAGAAGAGCGAGACATACTCAAAGTTCTGTGAGTTCAAGGCGCTGGTTGAGAAAAAGTTGGGGAAGCAGGTGAAAGATCTAAGGAGCGATAATGGTGGTGAATACATCTCTATCGAATTCAAAGACTTCTGTAGCAAAGAAGGAATTCGAAGAGAACTCATAGCGCCTCATAACCCACAGCAGAATGGGGTCGCGGAGAGAAAGAACAGAACGATCGTGGGAACTGCACGAGCGATGTTGCATGATCAGGGCCTTCCCATACACTTGTGGGATGAAGCATGCAACACTGCGGTTTATGTGCAAAACCGTTGTCCTCATAGAGTACTTGGCATGAGTACACCCGAAGAGGCATTTTCTGGTAAGAAGCCTGATATTTCTCATTTGAAGATTTTTGGCTCACCTGTTTACATTCATGTGACGAAGGATGCTAGGAAGAAGCTGGAGCCGACCGCAGAGGTTGGGATAATTGTGGGGTACACAGAAACACCCCAAAATTATCGTGTGTATTTTCCAGACAGTCGGATGACTGTCGTGCGATGGGATATCAAATTTCATGAGGAGAAAGCCATGAAGTTGTCACTTTAGAGGGAACTACACTTGCATGCAGAGGAGGAGCTACTTGTTCCTAAAGATGAGCCTCAAGTTTTGGATCAGCCATAAGAGGAGGTTAATGGAGTGGAAGAAACCACTCATGCAGCACCAAACATCAGAGGGCGGAAGTGTACTACAGAAGCTGAGCGATTGAATCTTGATGCAGTGCATAATGTAGGAGTTCCTACATCACAGAATCTGAATAGAGACGGTCTTTATTATTATTTGGATACATGGCTGCGATGGAGGCAGTGTATCATTGTGAACCATCCTCTTTCGAGGAGGTGCTGGAGATCTGCATGGGTAGATGCCATGGTGGAAGAGCTATCGTTCGATTGCCAAACAGTGCATGGGGAGATTGTCCCAAAGGATGGAAGGGAAATCGGTGGTAGGTTGAGATGGATCTACAAAGTGAAGCAGGCATTCTTATTTGAAGCATCGAGAAGTATAAGGCAAGATTTTTTGCAGAGGCTTCTCACGATTTTGGGATGTTCATGAAGAAACCTTGCACTATACCAGTGTGCTTCCATACGGATATCCCTTGCTCTCTCGAGGATGGTTGGCACCATTCATCGGATGGATGTGAGAGCTTGCGTTCCTAAAACGAGAATCATTGAAGCGACACGAAGGATTTGAAATCTTTAGCAGCGAGTTGCATGTGTGCAGGCTCAAAAGAGCGTTGTATGGGCTGAAATAAGCACCTCGTGCTTGGTACACATGGATAGACAGTTATTTCACCAGACTTGGTTTCGCCAAGAGTGAGGCGGATCCAAATCTATACCAGATTGTGGTGGAGGGTAAGCTTATGATCATTGTGCTTTATGTAGATGATTTAATACTAACGGGTGATGAACTGTTGATACGCTCATGCAAGGCAGATCTTGCAAAGGAGTTTGAGATGAAGGACTTGGGCCTCCTTCATTATTTCTTGGGATTGGAAATTTGGCAGCGGAAGGGTGAACTATTTGTGTCTCAAGGCAAGTATGCCCGGGAGATACTAGAGAAGTTTCACATGCAAGGATGCAAGCCTATTGACACTCCTCTTCCTGGTGGTTAGAGGAAAGAGGATGCTACATCGGCGGAGGTAGTGGATGCCGCTGTTTACAGACAGATGGTTGGTTCGCTCATGTATTTAGTCAATACACGACCAGACATATGCTATGCTGTGAAATAGCTTTCACAAGCGATGGTGAAGCCTACCAAGCTCTTTTGGAAGGCATGCAATCATGTCCTAAGGTATCTCAGGGGCACATATGGGTATGGATTGTGGTACAGACAGTCAGATGAGGTGAAGCTGCATGGCTTCACGGATGCAGATTGGGCAGGAAGCCCAACGGACAGAAAGAACACATCTAGAGGGATTTTTAGTATCACATCTACAACAGTTTCTTGGTACAGTAGAAAACAAAGATCCGTGGCACTCAGTTCAGCGGAGGCTGAGTACATGGCAGCAAGTTTGGCTGCATGCGAGGCTATATGGATGAGGAAGATCCTGGTCGGTTTGTTCGATTCTCACTTAGATCCTACTGTGATATATTGTGATAATTAGAGTTGCATTAAACTCTCAGTTAATCTAGTATTTCATGATAGATATAAACATATTGACAGCCGGTACCATCATATCAGAGATTGTGTGCAGCGGAAGATCATGTTGCTTTTTTACATTCCTATGGAGGATCAGGATGCAGATATTCTGACGAAGGCACTCACCAGGAGCAAATTCGAATACCATAGAGACGGGATCGAGGTGGCAGATAATCCCTATCTTGTTGAGAGGGAGTGTTGAGATTTAACAAGATGACGAGCTTAGTGAAAAGAGTCGCCTTCACTAAGTGGGCCTACAGGCTATTTTTGGCGCAAAGTCTATTTTTAGACTATGTCTATTTTAGGACATGTCAATCATATTCTATGAGTTGCAGGATGCTATTTGTGGATGGTTGGTCAAGTTGGAAAAATAGATGGACTTCTAATTTTAGACATATTAGGCGGAGTCTATTTTTAGATTTCCAATCTAAAAATAGATATGTCGAATATTATTAGCTCTTAATAATATTTGGACTCTAAACATTATGTTATTCTCTTGGAGCACTTCAGTTAAGTGCACAGATGTGGCACAACAGCTGATAAAAGGAATTACGCTATTCCTGAGGGTTTACTAGAGCTAATTCATGGAGGAATTCAGTTAGAACTCATGTGACAGAGTTTGGTGGAGTTGGAGAAGTAGTTGGTGGAGTTGTATTTAGTTTAACTCAGTTAGACTCAGTTGAGCTAGTTGTATCTAGTCTAACTGATTGATACACTAGTGAGAGTGGTGTGAATTAATTAGTTAATTAATTCACTAAATAATAACTCACTAATCAACTGAAGAATACATCAGTTAACTACAGTGCATGGCAGTTTCAGTGGAGACCAGTGGAGAGATAGGTGAAAGAGCAAGTGTGACTATCAGTTGTGACTGTAGTGATGCATTGATTGCATCCAACACTCAGTGGAGATGCCAATGAGGATTGCGTGAGCAAGGCTAGAGTAATTCGAGTTCATTCAGAGCCAATCTTCAGCAGGGATTGCGTAGTAGAGGCAGGCTAGCAGGTGGCAAAGATTGGTGCATGGATTTGTAAGATCGGGCCTGATTAGTGTGTAGCGATTGTATTGTACTGAGAGCTTGATATGATCAGATTTGTATGAGGATTGTTACATGATCTTCTATGACATATATTATATACATATATTTGGGGTTTTCAGCTTCAGGCTTTCCTGTTAAACAACTGTGTTAGTGTGTGTGAATTTTTATTGTTTCATGTGTGCATTGCAATCTTGATTTAATTTCCGCAAATGATCAATGGTGGAATAGATTCTGTATTTTGCATGAAGTTAAAACAGTGTGAGATCAGGAGAATCTTGGACATATAACACATAAGTTATATAATTTCTACACATAAGGTGATTGAATATTTTCTCTCAGTCATATGAAATTGTAAATAATATTGCATGTTGCAAATGATTTCCAAAAAAAAATATAGATATAAAAGAAAGAAAAAATCAAAAGAGGGTATTTGAAATTTAAAAAAAATAAAGAGAAAAGAAAAACAAAAAAAGAAAAATAGAAAAAGAATAAAAATGATGATGAAAGAAGCCCATGAAAAAAGAAAAATAAATATGAAAGTGATGCAAATTCAAATGCCACTACCATATAAATAGTTTGTTTTTAAGAATAAATAGAATGTTGTATGCAGCTTGTTTAAAATGCCACAAACCTGAGTCATTATTTATGTCATAGAGTGTAATCATGGTCAAACAAGTTTCAATTTTTTTTAATTATATTAGAGAATAAATTAGCCAAACTTTGTAATATTGGCTAATGTTAGTTAAGTAGATGAATAAGTTGATCCAATTGTTTAAGCTAGATCGATTAAAAATGAACATATAGGATTAAATTAGGTGTTTTTCCCCTTAAAGAAAATAAAACAATGGTTTACACATCTAAATGCACCCTTTGACTGGTCAAAATTAGTCTTGGGTTAGGAAACAAATTAAGTTAAAAAGGGGTCAAAGGATAAAAAATGGGTTGATTTTACATAAAGGGCTCTTATCCTAGATTTAGGCTCACTAGTGCTCTTTTATCCTAAGTTTTAGAAGCATTATATAAATTGCACTTTTATCCTAAGTTTTAAGGCAAATGTATTTGATCCTAAGTTTTGGGCCTATGTTATATTGTCCGCAAGTGACAGAAAGGTTTTTGTCGTATATGGTTAAAGTGCGCACTCCAATCGGTGTTCCGATCAACTCCTTTCCATAAAACCCCCTCCGCGCAAACATTTTCAACCCATTTGCTCAAAAATCGTCACTTTGTCTTATGTTCGAAATTGTGTTGACATAGTAAACTTCCATAACCGACAAGGAAACCAGTCAAGCACATGAAAAATACGTTGTTTCCACCTATAGTTGACTGTCAGCAAATCCATGGTAATATCCCACTCTTAGGTTTCCATTTACCACAATTTGAATAATTAAAATGCCTCCAAAGAAGAAAAATAATGATAATCCAATCAACCCAATACTCCCTCGCACAATCGATCTTGACCATATTCCCCTTGCAGACAAGTATTATAAAATCATAGAGACCAAATGCGAATTTGATCTCTTCAAGTTATACTGTTGGTCGAGGAAAATTTCATTGATCAAACTAATGAAATTGGACTATGGGAGTCTAATTTACCCTTCTATATATTTCCTCAGACCTATCATTTACCTGATTTCATTAGAAAGTGCCATGCCTGCCATTTGCCCAATCAGAGAGCTGTTGTGGCCCTAAGTGGGGAATTTTTGTTCACCATCACCCCCGAAACAATAAATCAGATGATGCAGGTCCCTTAGACAGAATATAGCACCCCCTTTTCAGTAGAAGCTTTGAATGACCTATACCAAAAATTAGATTTCTCCAAGAGGGCCAAATTTTTTGAAATTTTCCTACCTGAAAATGTCCAATTGCCCAAGAAGAATCCACCTTATGCTGCATCCATATAATCTGACCAAGCCAAGCAAATTATTTCTGTTCTTTCATGTATGTTAGGATATTATTTTGATTAATGGATAGATGAGCTTATTCACTGTGTTTCTTACTCAAGAGGAACCATAATTTTTTATGTTTTCACAAAAATAAGTTGATTATGAGGCATCAGATGACTATAAATAAGGTTTTGAAAACACCATCATGGAAGTACATAGGAAGTATAACCTTAGAAGTAAGAAAAAAACTGACAACCCTACCAAGAAAGCTACTAAAACTCAAAGTAAGAAGACAACGAATACCCTTACAAAGAAAAGTTTTGAGATTCCTCCTAAAATAATCCAAAAAATCCAACTAAAATGATATTTGATACTGCTTAAAAAAAAACTCAAACAGATGTTCCATTCACTAGCCAACAAAAAGACACTACACAATGAGATGTTGCTGAAAAGCAAGATGTCCTAAAACCTAATAAAATTCAAACAGAATTCATCATTGAACATGAATTAGAAAATCTTAAGATACCCATTCCATTAACAAAGTTTATGAATAAGAATCTATATAGGTCCCAAGTAATGAAAGCTCTGAGTTTACGGGAAGGTGCAGATACAGTCAATGTGGTTGATGATCAACCTGAACTTTTGTTTGTACCTGAAGCATATGGAAAACCTCAATAAGGAGGTGTACTTCCATTCAATACTAGTCTGAACATTCATGATTTTTTTTTTCATAATTCCATGCTAAACTCAGAAGCGTCACACAACCTTATTCCTAAGGCTGTCATGGAAAAACTAGGACTTGACATCACAAGACCGTACAAAGATCTGTACTCTTTTGATTCATGTAAGGTAAATGATTAGGACTCATTAAGGACTTGTGTGTCACTTTAACACAAATTCCAGCCAAGAGCTTGGTGATGGATATAGTTATTGCAGACATACCCCCTAAGTATGGCATGTTATTGTCTCGCTCATTAGGAGCTAAGTTGCAAGGAACCCTACAAATGGACATGAAATTTTCTACCATCCCAGTGTTTGATAAAAAAATGAGGTTATATGTGGAGACACTATTGAAATTTGTGGTCAATAGTCAAGAGAAGCCCACAAATATCCCTTATACTTTGTCCACCCAGACCTTGGCTCATTCATTTTGTACAGTGATGGGGATATGGAAAAACACATTGCCAACTTAGAAACTGATGTTTGTGAGATCATGGAAAACAAATATCAGTAGTGGAACATAATACACAAGATGAACCTCTTTGGAATATGGACTTTGATGTAGCTGTTAGTAAAGAGGGATCGGGGGAAGGAGTATTGGTTTCAAACACAGGAACTCACCATGCAAAGGGACATTCATATAGGCTAAAATTTTAGTGTACAAATAATATAGGTGAATATGAAGCATTGATACTAGGGTTACAACTGTTGAAAAAACTTGGTGCGAAAATAATTTCCATTCGTGGAGATTTTGAACTGACAATAAAACAAATCAAGGGAGAATATTATGCTAAACACCATAGATTAAGAGCCTAGATAAATGTTGCACTAGATTTTTTGGAATGTTTTGAAGAATTTCACTTATCAGTAATCCCAAGAAATCAGAATATTATGGTTGATGGTCTGGAAACTTCTGCTAGTACTTGCAAAATCCATTTCTGTCCCAGTCATCAATACATAGTGTAGGTAAAACACATGCCAACTATCCCAGACAATGTTATATATTGGAAATTTTTTGGGAATGATCAACAAATTGAAATGTTTTTGCAATCCAAGGATGAATTTGAAGTAGCCAACATTGATGTAGATTGTGAGTTGGAAAATAATGTAGATGTAAAGTTTGATTTAGAAAACCAGTTATGAAACCATGTAAATAAAGTAGAATTACCAGAGATAGATCAAGAAACATAGGAACTAGAAATACTCCAATTGAAAGATAATGCTTTACCCAGAGCGTTAGTTCCCTTAGAAGAACTTTTTTAATTTAACGATGTAGCCAAGAAACCCAAAATTGAACCCAAAAGAGCTGAAGTGGAAGACCGCAACATAGGAAATGAACAAGACCCAAAGATGGTAAAACTATCTAGATCATTATCCCCTGCTGAAAAGCAGAAATACATCAGTCTGTTCAAAGAATTTACTGATTTTTTTGCATGGAGTTTTGAAGACTTAAAATCTTATGACACCAGCATTATACAACACAAAATTCATATTAAAGAAGATCAAAAGCATTTTAAACAAAAACTAAGAAGGATAAACCCAGTGTTGATGCCTTTAATTGAAAAAGAGGTTAAGAAAATGTATGATGCTAAGATCATAGTACCTTTGAGGTACTCTAAGTGGGTGTCGAATTTAGTACCAACCAGGAAGAAGATAGGTGAAGTCAGACTTTGTGTAGATTTCATGAATCTTAATAAAGTCTCTCTGAAATACAATTACCCATTACCTAAGATGGATCATATTTTACAAAAGGTAGTTGGCTCTAGTAGGATTTCTCTTTTAGATTGTTTTTTTGGTTATAACTATGTTTTTAGTCCACCTCGATGACCAGGATAAGACAACATTTACTACTCCATGGGGTACCTTCATGTATGTGAAGATTCCTTTTGGATTAATGAATGTTGGAGCTACACTTCAGTGAGCAATGGACATTGATTTTGCTGATGAAATTGGCAGATTCATACTCATATATCTTGATGACATCACTTTTTTCTCAAAAATAGACGAAGAGAATTTTCTCAGCACTCCTGGGAACTGGAACTGTAGGTTCTAGGAAGGATAATTGAAACTGCCCCTTTTCTATGTCAAATTCCAAAAGCAACCTGTGTTGAGTAGTGGAAATATGCTTCCAAAATTTTGAGTATGCTGTAGCTTTGATGGCTTCATTCTTCCTCTCGATCTCCTTGTATCTGGAAAATATCTTTTTCTATGTGGCCATTTGAGATGAAGAAGACTCAGGTGACTATGCTATGCCTTGAACATCTGGAAAAGGAGTAAACGGAAAAACTATTAAAACCATTATATCCTTCTCTTGTGTTTCCTTCTCTTCTAACGGTTCTCCTTGATTTGCGATCTGTGTATCATCTTTAATGTTGATGATGATTTTTTCCTTAGGGTTTGTCTTCTTTCTTCTTTTGAACATCCAAAAATATTGTGACTCTGAATCAGTGGGGGATATGATTTCCCTTATTCTTTTGGTTTCCTTGTCCTTTGGAATAAGAGTTTGAAGAGAAGTTTGGCTGACAATTTGTTTTTCAGCCTCCTATAATGTATTCTCTTCCCACTTCACCTAATTAACATACTGCTCTACCTTTGGTCTAGGTGTATGTGCATATGGAGTGGTTTTCTTCTCAACTCTAAGATTGGAAATTATTCCTAATGGGTCATAAGACCATGTGAAGCTCAGTTTGAACTTCATCTGTTTCAACAATTCACCCACTTCCTTGTTTGCTGCTCTGGCGTTCACAATGTATGGTGCTACCTGTGCTTTTAACTTGAATTGTGATTTATTTTTTCTTGACACAAAGTTTAAATCAACCATGCTAAGCATATGTCTGATATATTCAAGGGAAAATATTCTTACTGGTACAAACTTTGGCAATCTATAAGGAGGAAGCTCACACCTGGATAGATTCTAATCTCTGTATAATTTTGGTATAAATACCAGTCTGCAACTTTAGCTTTCTCTGTCAAATGTAGGACTTTCCTGATCTCTGGTGAAATCCTTGGCACAACTTCACTGCTGAGTAGACACAAGGATGTGCATAAAAATGCATCCACAAAATAAGTGAATGAATTTTCTTCTGAATTTCTTCTATCTAAAGAAGTCCAATAAATGACTGATAATGGGTTTCCCTGATCATCCATCTTCTATAATTGGAACTTAAACCTATCTGCTTGATATAATAACACCAAATATACTAAGAATGATTGGTGTTTGAATGCGCCTTCAACTTTAAACTTGAGAAACTGCTTAGGTATAAAATCTGATAAGAAATTACTATAATTTAAAAGAATCGAAGGCTTCTGTCCAACTGAAAATACTGATAAAAACCATAAGAATACCTCATCTAACCACTGGTCTGAATGGTAACCTAAAAGACAAGTAACCATAGAGATGACTTGCCTTGACATCTTAGGAAAAAAAAATGCAGAATAAGGAGGGCTAGTTCTGGGTAATTCAGAGTTTTCAGGCAGGAAGCATTCAAAAATATGGGCTCGTTTGGGAGAAGTAAGTTTTTTGTATATCTCCATAAGTGCATCAATAGAAAAAGGATGCAGGGAGGATTGGGGAATTACTTGAAGGATCTGGAAGATATTTTCTGGAGTTATAAAAAACAAGACTTCATTGTTATGAGAAATTACTTCTTTCTGGCTGGGGAGGTACTTGAGATGACACCAGGTAGCGAATTTAAGGAAAATATGAGTATGAGGAAAGGTAAATTGGGGTAGAAATGATTACCATATATTTAAATTATCACTTTGGTCTAAATACTTATGTTTTTCCCAATTATGGAGCTCATACAGTTCAAACACACATTGATTTTCTGCTATCTTATACTAAGTATCAATTAAAAGGGACCTATCTAAATCAGGGACAGGAGTTGTTGGGCACAAGCCAACTTGGCCTAGAGTTTGATGAAAACTTCACATTTTGAGGGGACATTTAGTAAAGTTACAGAGCTACTCCATGAAAATCAATAATTGTTTCCCACTAAATTTTCAAATATGAAGGGAATATAAGGAGATATATGGGTTATGAAGATTACCCTAAACCCTGATGCAGAGCTAGTGAAGCAGAGACCTTACAAGTTGAAACCGAAGTACAAGGAGAAATTGAAGATAGAAATTGATAAGATGATAATAGCAGGGATTATTGAACCCGACGAAGAGTTTGAATGGGTAAGTCCTATGGTGGTGCAGAAAAAGAAGACTCAAGGAGAGATTAGGATCTGTGTTGACCTAAAGAAGTTGAACGATGCATATTTACATGATCCTTTTCCTACCCCTTTCACAGATGAAGTGCTGGAAAATGTAGGAGGTCAGGAAGCCTACGCATTTACAGATGGTTTCTCAGGTTATCATCATATCATAATTGCACCTGAAGATCGACATAAGACCACAATTGCTACAGAATGTGGCTCATACCAGTATACAATGATGCCTTTTTGGTTGAATAATGCCCCTGCTATATTTTACAGAGTGGTGGTCACAAATTTAAGTAGTACATTCACAAAATTTTGGAGTATACTTTGACGACTAGACAATATTTGGTCTGTTGAGCAAACATGCAGGGAGTTTGAGGCTTATGCTCAATACTTGTAGAAAACATCATATCTCTTTGAATCTAAAGAAGTGCATATTATGTGTACCTTTTGGTATATTGTTGGGGCATATTGTTTGTAAGCAAGTATTGATGGCGGACCTTGCTAAAACCACTGTGATTGTGAACTTGGATCCACCTAAGTGAGTAAGACAACTGTGCACTGTGTTGGGAGATACATGGTATTACAAAAAAACATTAAGGGTATGCACAGATCAATGCGCCCATGGATAAATTACTGAAGAAGGACGTGACTTTTCAATGGGATGAAGAATACCATAAGAGCCTCAACATATTAAAGGAGAAGATGATAATTGCGTCTATGCTAGTGTTCCCTGATTGGAATAAGGAATTTCATGTCCATGTAGATGCCTCTTGCATAACTTTGTGAGTGGTATTGACACAACCTGGTGAAGGAGAAATTGATCATCCTATATATTTTTCAATTAGTAAGTTATCTAAGGTTGAGAATAATTACACCACCATAGAAAGGAAAGGTCTAACTATGGTGTATGCTCTGCAGAAGTTCAGACATTATTTTCTAGGATCTCACTTTAAGATGTTCACATATCATTCTGCATTGAAGTATTTTGTCAATAAGCCTATCTTAGGAGGAAATATTTGCAGATGGTTATTATTATTTCAGGAGTATGAATTTGAAGTTCTTTTAAAACCAGGAAGGCTGAATGCAGGACCCGACCATCTGTAAAGATTGAAAATAGGAGAATAACCAACCAAAATAGAAGAGAATCTCCCTGATGCGTAGTTATTTACAACCAGAGTAGTAGATGACCATTTCGTAGACATTATTCAGTTTTTGACCACAAGGATGCCTCCTTCAGAATACACTACACAACATAAGACAAAATTGGTGGTTAAGGAAATTTACTTTTAATTAATAGCAGGAAAATTATATAAGATGGGACCAGATGAGATACTGCGCAAATATGTTATTAAACATGAAAGATCGATAATTCTAGCAAAAGCTCATGGAGGCACAACTGGTGGACATTATGTAGGAGAAGCTACTGTGCAGAATATTTTGAGTGCAAGATTGTGGTGACCTACACTACATAAAGATGCAAAAAAGTATTGTAGAGCATGTGATGTGTGTCAAAGAACAGGGAAGCCTTCTAGAAGGGATGAGATGCCATTAGTTCCACAAGTGACATTGCAGGCTTTTGACAAATGGGATATTGATTTTGTCAGACCAATCAACCCACCTAGAAAGAAGACTGGTGTGAGGTACATAATAACTATGATGTATTGTTTGACAATATGGGTAAAATCACAACCAGTAAGAAACTATAGCACAAATACATCAACGGAGTTTATTTTTGAATATATCTTGTCTAGATTTGGATGTCCGAAGATTTTGATGAGTGACCAGGGTTCACATTTTCTGAATAAGACTATTGAAGCATTGACTAAGGAGTTCCAAGTATATCATCAAAAGAGTACTCCTTATCACCCTCAGGCCAATGGGAAAGTGGAGACATTTAATAATATTTTGGAGAATGCACTCACCAAATTATGCAATGTAAATAGAGATGAATGGGACCTCCAAATTACAGATGTTTTATGGGCTTACAGGACAACATGTACGAAGTTGACAGGTCAGACACCCTTCAGGTTGGTGTATGGGAAAGAAGTTGTGATGCCCATGGAGTATATTGTGCCCAACTTGAGGGTTACATCCTTCACAGATATGGCAGACCTTGAAACAATGGAGGACAAAATGTCATAGTTGATTGCCTTGGAAGAAGATAGATATGTAGCAGGATTCCATCAACCAGTGCAAAAAGCAAGAGAGAAGGCCTGGTATGACAGACATATCAAGCATAAGAAATTCAAGGTAGGAGACCTTTTTCTCCTTTAAGACAACAATTTTGTGAAATTTCCAGGGAAATTCAAAATGCATTGGTTGGGCCCATATATTATAAAGCATATTACTGATGGAGGCACAATTCAATTGGCGAAGTTGAATGGAGAATTGATTCAGGGAAACATAAATGGTAGTAGGCTAAAGTTGTACAGGGATGACCCTGCCCCTACAAATTTTCTCTAAAGAACGAACGAGGAAAGTTTTAGTGCCACCTGCAGTTGAAAGTGGGCACTGGACTATAAACTATGTTGCAGAAAGAGCTTCAACAAGGATTTTACTTTGCTATAGTCTGAATTTTGTCAAAGAACGTAGGATCCAAAATGTATGAAGGATTATGCATCGTAATATTAATGCATTAGAGTTCACCAGAAAACTATGACCGTTAAACTAAATTATCGTTGGAGGAGCGGAAAATTGCAGTTATGGAGACGGGTTGGAGAAGATTCAAGGATAGATATGCAGTTAATGTACACAATATAAAAACAATTTGACCATTATTTGGGGTAATGATGAGGTTATAATATCAAGTTCACTATAAAAATTCGCTTCCCGCAAAGATTTTGGCACTTTTCTGTCTGAGAGCTGAAAAATTTCTAAGTATCGAGAAGTTGAAGAAGTTGCGCACTTGTATAATACTGACGATCCCATTCGCCTCTTTGAAGACAAAGGTATAGAAGGAGTCATGGAAGGCACAAGATACGTAGCATCACCATCACCAGGAGTATCGCCCCTCAAGATGCTGAGATCTACGAGAAAGAAACCAATCGAGAAGCAGAGAACAAAGCATAAACATGGTAAGAAACCCGTTAAGCCGCAACCAAAACCTGAACTAGTTAGAGATAATGAAGAAGAGGCCAAGCAGGAACAAATGGAAACAGAGAGCATAAAACTCCCATCACCTATTCCATCATTTATGCCACCCAATAAACCTGATGCAAAACCCATCAAGGCTTCAAAGGATGAAAAGAATTGCACCTTTACGCCGCTACTGCTAGAGAAAGTTCCGTTTGAGGGAGACTTACTGGGAAAGATTCTGTAGTTGAAATTCATAGACAACGACTTCAACAATCAAAATAAATACTTGCATTTCGCATCAAGAAGGTATTTGAAGTAGGTAAACTACCCAGACAGTGTGTGACAATATTGGAGCCTCATAAGTGGGTGAAGGGGTTGGAGCGGTCTGGATTACTGAATATGCTGAATGTGATGCACATCGGTAGAATTAAACCCAACACAACATGTATAGGATAGTTGCTCGTGCTGGTGCATGATAGATGCCTCTGGATGGGAAAGAAGATCCCCATTGATAAAACGCTTATATGGAGAATCACTAGGTTTTCCTATCAAGCACGAGACAACACATAGGAGTTTGTGGGCAAAGATTAAGACAAAGTAGTAGCTTAGAACATGAATGAGAAATTTGGGACAATTAAAGGAAATTGTGGATATGACATCAATATGATCAGTGACCAAGGAGTCCACTTCACTACACAGATTTTAGCTAGAAAAATTATGAGGAAGTGCCGAGCAAATGAAGTCCTTGCAATAGTAGTATCACTGGTTGCGTAGTGTAACAATGGGGTCCAATACAACTGGGCTGAATACCTCTGCAAGGAGTTTTTGGATGACTGTCACAAAGCCCAGGAGAAAGGTTCAACCTTTCACTACGCATGGTTGATCTTGATTATTTCATTGTTGGCATGGAAAGAACCAGAGAAGACACAGTTTCATGTGGTAGAAGTAGATGTGTATGAAGCCACGCGATATTCCTTGCTTTGGTCCTCGATGTCATGGATTTCAGTACCGAGGAATCTCCATATTTTAGCTTCATAGGGCACAGATCATTCATCACTTCCATCTTGAGTCTTTTCAGCTATCAGAATGATTCACCAGACTTCCTTATCTGGTCCACTATTATGCCATGCTGCTTTCCTTTGAATCATCTTCTAGAATCATACATCTTTTCTCATGATTAGTAGCCCTACACAAATTCATCCAGATAAACATTTACATATGAACCTTTAAAAAAAAAAGTTACCTCAGTGATGATCTTTCACCATGACATCTTATTGTAAGCATCGGTATCCTTCATACAGATTGACACATCTCCTAATGATATGTTTTCCAAGGGTCTTCTTCTTTACCGGACTTTCATCAGAGTCTACATATCTTTCCAGGAGATCTCATAGTCACATCTTGACATGGTTGCATTTCATGATCTCTTCCTCTCTGCACATTCTTGATTCCCAAGAACGTACAACTTTCCTAATTTATTGTTCATATACAACCACCTCATATTCCATGAGGACATATTATGTTGATTTCAAATACCCGTGCATTGAGAGATACTCCTCCATAGATCATACTTCTAAGTATAGAAGTCCATTACCTACAACCAGATGACATGACTTCAAAACATCCAATGTCAGCATATAAATATATACAAACCTCATACCTTTTTCCCTTGAGTCATCCTGTAGTAATTTCTCAAGAATGAAGAGCTTCTTGGCGTGCTTCATAAATATGTCATCACATCCAGAAATATGTTTCCATGATGACCCTTGCTCTTAATGACTACTTTACATTAGTAATGTTTGTCAGAGAGGTTTTCCTGGATTTGATTCACCGGGAGCTCCTGCCATGCTTAGATCAGGATGCTACATTACTTCGTATCATATAACCAACTGAAATTAATTTTGTATTCACAAGTTTGCGTGCTTTTCCTTGAACTTATTTTCTTTAGCTTCCTTTCTTCCTCTTATTGAGATTGTTTCTTTAGAACCAACTTTCTTGTAATGTTCATAAATCTTCCACTTTTCCTAAAATTTTCTTTTTCCTGCTTGTCCATCTTATCATCTCTTCCGAATTTCACAGTTGAGATCTTATGAAGATATCCATTCATTCTTTGATACCTTCAATTTTGTGTAAATCATGTCTAAGTGTCATGACCTTTTTTATTGCATTGAATGGTTCTTTCAACTTATCATATATTCTCTTGATGTCTCTAATCCTATTATATAGGGATGTAAGGAATTTGACTAATTTCAGAAGAATCCTTGAGCCCTTCTATCCTTTTCCATGTATTTAGATGAATCTTGACTTTCAGAGACTTTTCTTGACTTTAATTTCTTCAAGGACTGTGGCTATCCTCCTCATGCAAGGAATCTTGGTAACCCAACCAGCTTATAGATCTCCCTGCAAAAACAAAGTCATTTTACCAAATTTGATTATAGAATGAAAGATACTTACTTGACAAGTGAAGATTAAGTCTTTCGCTTGATTTCTTCGATGGTGGTTGAGAAAAGATGTATTAATGCTCTCTTTGGATGATCTTCTTCTAAATGAAAAGTCTTTTCTTCAATAAATGAGATTGTTGCCTTTTATGATGACAACATCTTTAGATCTGGTTTCCTTTGTTGATTTTGATTGACACTTCTTCAGATGATATTCTTCAATGTGTAAGGAGGGGATCCTTGCTGCAATAGTAGAGAGATCATAATGCCTTTTATCCTGCTAGCCTTATAACTGAGTTAGATGTCATATTGAAAAGACCAAGATCATCTTTGCTGTTGATATTATTAGACCTTCTCTCCAAACGTGACAAGGAACCAAAACTGTGATATTGTTCTATTAGTGTCTTTACAGATATATGAAGGAAGCATCGAATTAGATAAGGGATAGAACCGAAACACAACATGTGACTATGGCATTAAATGTGCCCTTGTCCGAACATGCAATCTGCACTAGGTATGCCAAGAGCATTGCTGTGAATTCACTGATTTGAGGTTACCGAAAAACACCTCTGAAATTAACTCGAGATTTCCTGAGGATGATCCGAATTGTAGGCTGTGGTATTTGGACTCTGATTGCCTCCCAAAATCTCAAAGAATTAGATCTCTTAACTTATCCCTTCTGCGATGAACTTTGACTAGCTTATATGCTTTGAAATCTTATCCATGCATGTCCCTTAGATGCCCTTCCTTAATTGCTACCTTAGCTCTGAAACCATGTTGAGAATCTGGAGGGGTTATAAATTCTCTTCTTGATAATTACTTGTGAATGTTATTATGCCTTTTCTTCTTTTAGTTATGTTAATCTTTCATCAAGTCAATTATCAAGACCCAAAACTGGTATTTAAATAACTTGAACTGTGAGAAGGTAAATTAAGGATTTACCTTCCTCACCATTGCTCTTGCTTCTCTTTAAAGTCACTATCTTCCATCTGCACTTAGTATATATATATATCTCTGCACTGAAAATTCGTTGTGGATTCCGCACTATCCATTTGTAACACGTTGTATTCAATATGGTGTCTGCCATTCTTTCTGCTGTAGTGTCTGCAAATACTTAACACAATCTTCAACTGTGGTGACCGCAGTGTATATATATATATATATATATATATATATATATATATATACGTAGACCAATTTTGTAACCTTTCGACACTTTCGTACTTCACTTCAAAAGGTGATCCACACTGCAATTTAAAGATATGAACCACACTACATATTCGGTGATATATTCCGCACTGAACTTCTTCAACAAACTTGCTATCTGCATACTATTTCAAAGATGTTATCCGCACGCTATTTTCTTATCAGAATCCGCATGTAAATATTGTCTTTGTCTCTAAGATAATCCGCATAGAGTCATTGTTATCCACAGAGAAATCGCACTTCCGTTCATGTGAAATCGATGCAAGTTCTTTGTTTAGACAGTGTTGACCTTTTAATCCGTATTGAACCATTTCTGAATTCCGCACTTGAATCCCTTCTAATATTCACGTTAGTTATGAGTGATCCACATCTCTGTGTTCTGTATCACGTCAGGGATATCTACATTTATTTCCGTCCTGTATACTTTCTAAAATCTGCTTCATTTATACCTCTTGAACTTCGCATTTGTGTCAGAGCTATCCACAATTACTAGTGTGTTATCTTCGTTGTATCCTCTTTCAAATGATCCATAGACTCTGTCTTATATATAGTGGCAGTTCTTATCTTTTAGGCTGAACATCATATATGGTTTTAGACCGACTTCATTATACCAAAAATATATTAACTTCTTTTATACATAAATACATAATTACATATACAGCATGAAGACCGACCTAGTTACACTTTTTCAACACTCCCTCTTAACTAGGGAGGTATTCATATAGGTACATGGTTACTTTCAAACTGAAGAATCTCATAAGAAGAATTGGATTGGTAATCACATCTGTATAGCATCATATAAATTAGCATTGTCCTAGTGCAAGGCCTTGACTAACAACCCCATCTCTCAACGAGACAATGGGATTCAATGCTGGCGAGACACATGACTTATAGACACCTTCGTCATTGTCTCTCCAAGGTACATACTCCACACGGGTGTTCCCAAAGTATGAACTTCCTGGACTATTCTTCTCTTGGGTAGCTAGCCCTCAAATAATATCGGTCCCCAACTACTCTTATCTTGAATGCCTGATCACATTCTCAAAGAGTATCGAATGCCAGATGATTACCCAATCCTCCATTTTGTCTTCCCAAGACCAGAATGATGTGTCTATCTCTCCCTCCCAGGGAGGACCTATCCACAAGGGAATGTACTTATTCTTATACAAAGAATGTACCTAAGCTCATCCTTAGGAATTACCAAGTTCCTTCCAAGTAAGAAACTTACTGTCAGGCTCCCTCTTAATCAGGGATCTCCAGCAGCAATGGTGAGACACCCAACTACTCATGAATATTTCCTGTCCTCAATGTCATGGATTTTAGTACTGAGGAATCTCCATATTTTAGCTTCATAGGGCACATATCATTCATCACTTCCATCTAGAGTCTTGTCAGCTATTAGAGTGATTCACTAGACTTCCTTATCTGGTCCACTATTGTGCCATGCTGCTTTCCTTCGAATCATCTTCTAGGATCATACATCCTTTATCATGATTAGCAGCCCTACACAAATTCATCCAGATAAAAATTTTCATATGAACCTTTTAAAACAAAAGTTACCTCAGTGATGATCTTTCACCATGACATCTTCTTGTAAGCATTGGTATCCTTCATACAGATTGAAACATCTCCTAATGATATGTTTTACAAGGGTCTTCTTCTTGACCAGGCTTTCGTTAGAGTCTACATATCTTTCCAGGAGATCTCCTAGTCCCATCTTGACATGGTTGCATTTCATGATCTCTTCCTCTCTGCACGTTCTTGATTCCCAGGAACGTACAACTTTCCTAATTTCTTGTTCATATACAACCACCTCATATTCCATGAGGAAATATTATGTTGATTTCATCTGTCCATGCATTGAGAGATACTCCTCCATATATCATACTTCTAAGTACAAAATTCCATTACCCGCAACCACATGACATGACTTCAAAACATCCAATGTCAGCATATAAATATATACATACCTCATACCTTTTTCCCTTGAGTCATCCTGTGGAAATTTCTTAAGAATGAAGAGCTTCTTGGCATGCTTCATCAATATGTCATCACATCCATAAATATGTTTCCATGATGACCCTTTCTCTTGATGACTGCTTTACATTAGTAATGTTTGTCAGAGAGGTTTTCCTGGAGCTGATTCACCGGGAGCTCCTTCCATGCTTAGATTAGGATGCTACATTACTTCGTATCATATAACCAACCGAAAGCAATTTTGTATTCATATGTTTGCGCTCTTTTCCTTGAAATTATTTTCTTTAGCTTCCTTTCTTCCTCTTATTGAGATTGTTTCTTTAGAACCAACTTTCTTGTAATGTCCATAAATCTTCCACTTTTCTTAAACTTTCCTTTTTCCTGCTTGTCCATCTTATCATCTCTTCCAAATCTCAGAGTTGAGATCTTATGAAGATATCCCTTCATTGTCTGATACCTTCAATTTTGTGTAAATCAGGTCTAAGTGTCATGACCTTCTTTATTGCATTGAATGGTTCTTTCAACTTATCATATATTCTCTTGATGTCTCTAATCTTGTTATATAGGGATGTAAGGACTTTGACTGATTTCGGAAGAATCCTTGAGCCCTTTTATCCTTTTCCATGTATTTAGATGAATCTTGACCTTCAGAGACTTTCCTTGACTTTACTTTCTTCAAGGACTGTGGCTATCCTCCTCATGCAAGGAATCTTGGTAACCCAACCAGCTTATATATCTCCTGCAAAAACAAAGTCATTTACCAAATTTAATTATAGAATGAAAGATACTTACTTGACAAGTGAAGATATAGTCTTTAGCTTGATTGCTTCGATAGTGGTTGAGAAAAGATGTATTAATGCTCTCTTTGGATGATCTTCTTCTACATGAAAAGTCTTTTCTTCAATAAATGAGATTGTTGCCTTTTATGATGAAAACATCTTTAGATCTGGCTTCCTTTGTTGATTTTGATTTACACTTCTTCGGATGATCTTCTTCAATGTGTAAGGAGGGGATCCTTGCTGCAATATTAGAGAGATCATAATGCCTTTTATCCTGCTAGCCTTATAACTGAGTTAGATGTCATATTACCAAGACCAAGATCATCTTTGCTGTTGATATTATTAGACCTTCTCTCCAAACGTGACAAGGAACCAAAACTGTGATATTGTTCTGTTAGTGTCTTTATAGATATCTGAAGGAAGCACCGAATTAGATAAGGGATAGAACTGAAACAAAAAATGTGACTGTGGCATTGAATGTGCCCTTGTCCAAACATGCGATCTGCACTAGGTATGCCAAGAGCATTGCTGTGAATTCACTGATCCGAGGTTACCGAAAAACACCTCTGAAATTAACTCGAGATTTACTGAGGATGATATAAATTGTAGGCTGTGGTATTTGGACTCTGATTGCCTCCCAAAATCTTAGAGAATTAGATCTCTTAACTTATCCCTTCTGCGATGAACTTTGACTAGCTTATATGCTTTGAAATCTTATCCATGCGTGTCCATTAGATGCCCTTCCTTAATTGTCACCTTAACTTTGAAACCATGTTGAGAATTTGGAGGGGTTATAAATTCTCTTATGTTAATCTTTCATCAAGTCAATTATCAAGACCCAAAACTAGTATTTAAATAACTTGAATTGTGAGAAGGTAAATTAAGGATTTACCTTCCTCACCATTGCTCTTGCTTCTCTTTAACGTCACTATCTTCTATCTACACTTAGTATGTATATATCTCTGCAATAAAAATTCACCGTGGATTCCGCACTGTCCTTTTGTAACATGCTGTCTTCAATATGGTGTCCGCCATTCTTTCTGTTGTAGTGTCTGCAAATACTTAACACAATCTTCAACTGTGGTGACTGCAGTGTGTGTATATATATATACGTAGACCAATTCTGTAACCTTTTGACACTTTCATACTTCACTTCAAAAGGTGATCCACACTGCACTTTAAAGATATGAATCGCACTGCATATTCGGTGATATATTCTGCACTGAACTTCTTTAGCAAACTTGCTATCTGCACGCTATTTCAAAGATGTTATCCGCACGCTATTTTCTTATCATAATCTGCATGTAAATATTGTCTTTGTCTCTAAGATAATACGCATAGAGTCATTTTTATCCACAGAGAAATCACACTTCCGTTAATGTGAAATCGATGCAGGTTCTTTGTTTAGACAATGTTGACCTTTTAATCCGTATTTAACCCTTTCTGAATTCCAGACTTGAATCCCTTCTAATATTCATGCTAGTTATGAGTGATCCGCATCTCCGTTTTCTGTATCACGTCAGGGATATCCACATTTAATTCCGTCTTGTATACTTTCTGAAATATGCTTCTTTTATACCTCTTGAACTTCGCATTTGTGTCAGAACTGTCCGCAATTACTAGTGTGTTATCTTCGTTGTATCCTCTTTCAAATGATCCGCAGACTCTGTCTTATATATAGTGGCAGTTCTTATCTTTTAGGCCAACCATCAGATATGGTTTTAGGCCGACTTCATTATACCAAAAATATATTAACTTCTTTTATACATAAATTCATAATTACATATCCATCATGAAGACTGACCTAGTTACACTTTTTCAACAAAGACTTCTTATTTTCCTGTAATAATTTCTTTATATTATTGACCAAAATTTTGTTAAAAGACTTTTCTAGTCTATTTCCTTGAGGAAAACAGGTAGTAGAGTGTCCTAAAACTATATGATACTTATTGCAAAAATCTACCATATTTTTGGATTTAAAAGCAACAACCTTATTTGTGATGATTTTGTGAGGACAACCAAATCTAGATAGAATATTACCTTCCATGAATTGAATAATCACTGAGTTTGTAGTTTTCCTAGTTGGAAATACTTCTATCCATTTGGTGAAGTAATCTATGGATGTCAGAATCAACTTGTGATGGCTGAAGAACTCGTATGAATCTCTCCAATAAAATCCAAAACCCACTGTTGGAAAGGTACTTCAACTGAAATAGGATATAAGGCAAGGGTAAGAGTTTATTCTTTCCCTAAAAAATATGACACCGATGACAAGTGGAAACCCTTTTGTGTACATCAGCAAACATAGTAGGCTAGTAAAACCCAACTCTCAAGATTTTGTTTGACATAGTCTTCCAGAAAAGACGCCCTCCATAGTCACCTTTATGAAATTCTTCCATCATTTTATCAACTTCATCTTCTAACAAACAATTCAATAAAATCCCTCCAACATCCTTCCAAAATAAAGCTTGATCCAAAATGGATAATTTGATAACCTTTAATTTAAGAAATCTTTCTTTAGTCTTGGTCATACCTGGTGTAGCTTGTAAATTCTGTAAAACACACAATGTCTGTATACCAAGGGAAGTGAAAAAACTTTCATATACGAGTTGGATAAATTCTCCTTAACCATCTAGAGAAACAAGAAAATTTATATCTAATGCATGTAAATTTGATTCTGCCATCAACTTGGCCAATACTTGACCCTTAATAAGATTTGTAGGCTTAATCTCAATATCATATTCTAAAATTATTGTTATCCACTTTCCTCTCTTTCCTTCTGGATCATTTTGAGTAAGGATGTCTTTTACTATTGCATTAGGAAAAAAAACAATTATATAAGAATGTAATATATATAATCTGAAATATTTAAAGAATTATATCAAAGAAAAAGCTTCTTTTTCCATAATATTATATTTCAAAGCAGCATCTCTTAATCCTCTACCGAAAAAGGTAATGGGTTGCTCATATCCCTCCTTATTTTTCTGCATCAACACTGTTGCAATAATGTGTTCTAAAGCAAAAGAAAAAATAATGAAGTCCTTAGTATAACCAAGAATGGATAAAACAAGAGCATGTTTCAAGCTTGACTTTACCTCATGGAATGATATTTTTTCTTCAACGTTCTATTTTATCTCACTATCCTTTCTCAACATATTAGTAATAACTCTCAAAATTTCAGCCAAGTTTGGAATAAACCTTCTTAGAAAATTAATTCTACCAAGGAAGGAATGCACTTCCTTTTTGTTTCTTTGATGTCCACTTTTTGTATATCTTGGATTCTACTTGGGTTAATTTAGATGCCATCTTTGGAGATAATATGACCTAGAAATTTACCTTCTTCAAGCCAAAATGGAGACTTTTTGGGATTCAAGAAAATACCATATTTTCTGCAATTTTCAAGTGTTGCAAATGATCTTCAATAAACTTAGAAAATACTATTATATCATCAAGTTAAATTATAATGAACCTATCCTTCTCATCTACAAAAGCAATGTCCATTTCTCTTTGAAATGTTTCCCCTGCATTCATAAGTCCAAAATGCATCTTCACATACATACATGTTCCCCATGGTGTTGTTAAAGCTATTTTTTCTTGATCATCTAGATGCACTAAAACTTGGTTTTACCCTGGGAAACCATTATGAAATGAAATTTTGCTGGAACCAACTACTCACTGTAAAATACAGTCCATCTTTGGCAAGGGGTAGTTTTCTTTAAGGGAAACTTTGTTAAGGTTCCGAAAGTCTACACATAACCTTATTTCTCCAGTTTTCTTCCTTACTGGTACTAGATTGGATAACAATTTATAAAATCTCAGAGGCACAATAATTTTAGCATCAAAAAGGTTTTTAACCTCTTTCTCAATTAAGGGCAGTAAAACATGATTTACTCTTCTCATTTTTTTCTTGAAAGGATTATGTTCTACTCTCAAAGGAATAATATGCTGAATAATACCTTTATCATAGACCTTTAGATCCTCATATCCCCATGCAAAAACATCAGAATATTATTTAAAAAATTCTATGCTTTTTTGTTTTTATTTTGAAGGTAAATACTTTGAAAGCTTTACAATCTTTGGATTTTTTATATTTCCTATGTTACAGTCCTCAAATTCATATCCACTTGGCTCTATTTTGGTCTTGTGAACCACATCATTAAAATCAAATAACTCCACTAATGGAACCAAACCTATGGGAATGACATTATCCTTTATTGTAGAATTTCAAGATTTGTTTCATTTTTATCAGTCTCCATTGATTTGATTTAGTTAAGTTTCTCCTCTATCATCATCAATATTACTCTCCCCATTAATATGGAGATTTTCAAAATCTTCTATTACTATACTTTTTGCTGGGATTTAAGTAAGGGTTACACATAAATATTTGATCAAAGCTAAACATCTTACCCTGCTTGAATCAAAAGAGAAAAGGTCTTTATATGGTCTGGTTATATCCAATCCAAGTTTTTCCATCATCACCTTTGGCACGAGATTATGCGAAGCTCTTGAATCCAACATGGCATTGTGCAAAATGAAAGCATATATGTTAAGACTCAAATAAAATGGAGGTACATTACCATCTTGTGAAATTCCCTCAACTTTTGGTCCAAACAACAATCTAGGCTAGTCACCACTTATATTTATAGTATATGTTCCTTCTTCTATCTTTAGTGCCTTTATGATTTGATTTCTATATACATATTTTTTCATTAATTTTGCCCGAGGAACATAAATTTTCACCTTGGAAAACTCATTTTCAAGATTAAAAGAAGGTTGAGCTTTTTCTACCTCTTTCACATTTGTATCTTGCCTTTGAGGGACTTACTTTGGAGGATCAACCTTTGTTTGACTTGCAGAAGAAGTATCTTTTGGATCTTCTTAGGATGATTTGCTGCAATTTTTCTATTTATTAGATTATATTGTTTATGCACTTCCATAATGGCATTTTGATAACCCTTTTTATAGTCGTCAGATTCTCCAGGAACGAATTATGGTTGTGACAAAAAAAACAAGTCTTGCTCCTTTTTCGTTAAGAAAATATCATCTGTTTCCCCATCATAAAAAATATTCATCTGATTTTCTTCATGTTCTTCTTCGACGTAATTCTCTTGAAAAGGTGGCCTAATTTGTTGTTGATCTGCTGGGTTTCTAGGGTATATTTTCTTGATTTGGGGTTGTTTCCTTCTGAAATTTGGATTTCTAACCTGTGGACCTCCCTATGGTTCTCTTGGTGTAGTCATATTTGTCAAGTTCATCCTCTCCATAGTTTTAACTAGAGTGTCCAATTGTACATCTGATGACGAAGAAGGCTCTTCTTTAACAATCACTCGCTTCTCAGTTCTTAACTTAGCTTTCTTGGCCAGTAAATTAGCCTTTACACTAACAACATTTATTTACATTTCCTCTAAGGTAGTTGTATTTATTTATCTCAACTGATATGCCATATCTGCATCAAAACCATCTGGATATCGAAGTAAAGTCAACCTTGGAGGAGGTTTTATCTCTACTGGAATAACATAGTAAATGCTATTGAATCTATATGAATAATATTGAACATATTCCCCTGGGGCTCTTTTTAAACCTTCATACTATGCAAGAATATGAAGTGGATTCTCTTTTACCTCCCAACGAGAAAGGAAAACTTGATGAAATTGCTGTAAATTAGCAATACTGCTTACTGCCAATCCCCTATACCATTTTCTCACCTCACCTACCAAAATTTGAGCAAAAAACATTACTTGAACATCGTCATCATCAACCTCTTCTAGGTATGAAAAATAATTCATCTTATCAATGTGATGTTGGGCTGTAATGGGTCCAGTGCCATCATATTGGGGTATACATTGTGCATAATTCAGTGGCATAACATTAAGTGGTTGTTGCAAAACCAAAGGAGCATACCGGGCTGCCATGATTGGAATATGAGGGACAGAATTATAGTAGATCTTGATGCCGGGGGTAGTAAAGGTGGTGGTGTAGAAGGATTATGAACCACTCATGAAGTAGGAACAACATAAAAAGGTGAAATCAAAGGAAAGGTGATAGATGGAGAAGGAGAAATAACAACAAAGGGCTGATTTTTAATGATTATTCAACAAATTTAATTAGTTTATATACCAAATCTTCAAGCTTTTAAAAATGATGTAATATGTCCTTATAAAATTGTGAAATCATAGGCTTTTGTACTAAGATATATGGTTTCAATTTGGTCTCATCTACAATTGTTTCAGGGACAAATATTTTCGATTTGGTTCTGAAAAGACTATGCTCAAAAGGTAAGTTAAACTCAATATCCTCAACTATTATAAGGCTTTTTGGAAGTGAATTAGTTCTTGGAAATGGTTTATTACTCACTTGCCTTTCATCAAAGTTCTTATTTCTAATCAAATTCTTAGGATTACTTAAAGCTTTGGGAGGATTAGGATCTGGGTGGGATCTGGTGTAGATCTTTCTGGAAGCTAGATCTTCAAAGAAAATATTTACAAATGAGTATATATACAAATTTTGGGTGGAAAATTTAGCCTAATAGCTTCTACTTCACTGTCACCCACAATAAATAACTTTAAGACTCAGAGATCAATATTTACCAGGGAAATATTTTATTTTTGAATTGTCCCCAGTATGGTTGCCATAATGTTAGCACTCCGTATTTTTCTTAGGACGAGGAGGAAAATTACAAAGGTAAACACAAACCATTTTTAAAGCTAGGATCTACTCCTTCCAGCTTTAGAGAGGGCTCTCTTTGTATGATTTAATTTATGCTTGCAGGATTTTAGGCTAGATATTAGAGTTCAAGATTTTTTTTTAAAGTTTTGGTTATAAAATGAAGGAAAATTCCATTGGGCATGGATTCATTAAAATTTTCGATAATCAATGAGAAATAATAGAGTAGCTGAAACAGGGAGAGGTAAGAAAACTCTTGGATCTTAAGATATTTTATGGCGTGGCTGATGAAAAAATAGATGACCGATCAAATATACAACATACTTAAATGAATTTTATATTTGATCTCAGAAGAAAAAATTTAGATTGTTTTAAGCAAGCCAGAGCAGAGTACAAAAAGTAAATTCAACTATTTATCTTCTTGCAACAATTAGGAAAAGAAATCCATGTGAAAAATCAGAAAGAAGGACAAATTAACATGAGGAAAGCATCACCATTTGTTTGACACAAGAATCCTGGAACAAAAATGCCTTTGTACTTCTGAAATTGATTACTTCAAGTGAAATTTACAGCTGACAATAAAAAAGGTCTTCGCTTTTTCATTATCCAACCCTTTATAAGTCTTATTACAAAATATTTATAGACTTTCTATCAAACTAACTTCCGATTCCAAAAAAGGAATTTATTACAAAATAATATCTAACAAAGATATAGATTTTGTTGAAATAGAACTAAAAAACATGAATTTTGGACAAATTCTGTTGTTCTGTTGAAACTTTGGAGGAAATATGTTGCTGACCGTAGCTACTTTTTTGCTCCTTGTCAAAATTGTAGGAAATTTTTTTCTTGATTCAATCAACTCCAATAACTTATCCCATTGTTCTTCACTCAAAATGGAAAAATTTACCATGCTTCGAAATATTTCATCTACTTTTGTGTAAGCTTGGAAAATTGGCTTATTGAGGAATACATGATGAATTTTGTGTTGAATATGGAGATCATACTGCAGTCCCTCCATGAAATCTTCTCCACTTGTTGTTCCTCTTCCCTTAGAAAATTTTGATGTATATGCAACTATATTCCATAATTGTTTTTGATAATTTTCTAATGGAATAAATTTTCCATTAGAATCTCTTAAGGTTGGAAGACACTTTTCCTGCAATAAAGAAAATTTTTTGTTAAATATTTTAAATTGCAACTCTAATTCTTTTCCCTTGTTATCCAATTGCACCAAAAGTTTTTTTTTTGTCAACACTCTTTTGAATTCCATCATTGTCTCCATTCTATCTCGAATAATGAGATATTTAAGCTCATATGTAGTTTTGGATTTCAAATTTTTTACAATCCTATGTGCTTCTTCTCGCCTGTGTTAAATATCAACTTTGCTCTGCTCAATTACTGCTTTGACATTATGCACTAGCTCCTCCTGCTCAAATATGATTTGAACTGATGACCATATATATGTGATATTTGCACCTATATTATTCCATATACTCTTCTTTGTCTTTGCCAACATTTCAGCTGTTAGAGACTGATTCTCATACTTCTGAATTTGCTGGGTTAGTTTGAAATTATTTTTCACTTATGCTAAATATGCATTATCTGCTTTGATCTTGTTTTCCTCCAATTTTGATAGTGTTGTCATTAACTTTTCATTTTCTTTATTTGTTAATGATGATTCTCCCAAAGATTTTACTAACTTCTTAGAAGAATCAAAAGTGGATGCTTGTGTCGTTTGCTGTACTTCACGCTGTGTTGATGTACTTGTTGCTTCCAATTGTTCCTTTTCCTTCAATAGTATTTCCATGTCTTGTTCCATATTATGGATTTGAACATTCTATTCAACTATTATTTTGAACAAATTCTCTTTCTCAATCTCTAAACTCGTTATTTCTTTGGCCTAAGGGTGTTCTGAAGTTGGGAGTTTAAGCTTCTTTCTGAGAGCCTGAATATCAACATTCTTGTTTCTTAGAATATCCTCGACTGCTTTTACATTACTAGGATCATATCCTAGCTTGATTATTAAATCTTCTAAAGTTTTAATTCTAGTGTCTTTGTCCAGATAACCCATCCTCTCTATTTTCAATTGTGAGTGCATATTATTCAGATATTTTTGTAACTTGGAGACAACCATGGCTGAATTGGTCAGTGATGAATAAATCATCTCCCCTGCTTATTTATGCAAATCGATTTGATCAATTGAATGAACCTTCTTAGTATTAATAGAAAATATTGAAGCTTTATAATCTTCAACACTCCTGGGCACTGGAATTATAGGTTCTAGGAAGGCTAATTGAAACTGCCCCTTTTCTATGTCAAATTCAGAAAGCACCCTATGCTAAGTAGTGGCAATATGCTTCTATAATTATGAGTATGTTGTAGCTTTCAGGGCTTCATTATTCCTCTTGATCTCCTTTTATCTGGAAAATATATTTTGCTGTGTGGCCATTTTGAGATGAAGAAAACTCAGGTGACTGTGTTATGTTTTCAACATCTGGAAAAGGAGTAACTGGAAAACCTGTTAAAACCACTGTATCCCCTTGTGTTTCCTTCTCTTCTAATGATTCTCCTTGATTGGTGGTTTGTGTATCATATTTAATGTCGATGATTATTTTTTCCTTTAGGTCAATCTTCTTTCTTCTTTTGAACACCCGAAAATATTGTGACTCTAAATTAGTGGGACATGCTTTCCCTTATTATTTTGGTTTCCTTTTCCTTTGGAATAGGATTTTGCACATAAGTTTGGGTGACAATTTTTTCTTCAGCCTCATGTAAAGTATTCTTTGTCCACTGCTCCTAATTGACATAATTCTCTATCTCCGGTCTAGGTGTATGTGCATATGCAGTGGTTTTCTGCTCAACTCTAAGCTTAGAAATTATTCCTAATGGGTCATAAGACCACGTGAAGCTCAATTTGAACTTCATCAATTTCAGCAATTCATCCACTTTCTTGTTTGCTGCTTTCGTATTCATAATGTATGGCTCTACCTGTGCTTTTAAATTGAACTATGCTTTCTTTTTGCTTGGCAGAAAGTGTAAATCATCCATGTTAAGCATCTGTTTGATATATTAAAGGGAAAATACCCTCACAGGTACAAACTTTGGAAATATATAGGGAGGAAGCTCACACCCATGGATTCTAATCTCTGTATAATTATGGTATAAATACCAGTCTCCAACTTTAGCTTTCTCTATCAAATGTAGAAATTTCCTAATGTTTGGTGAAATACTTGGCACAACTTCATTGCCGAGTAGACACAAGGATGTGTGTAAAAACTTATTGTTACTTAGGTAAATCCTCTCTACGGAAAGAGATGATCCCTCTAGCCCTAAGGTGGGTCTAGAAATAAAGGGGCACGCTAAAGTGTTGCTTCCTAGTTAATGAATGAACAAGAGACACGGTAGATTGACCTACCTGGAATCCAATGCTGTCGTCGTTGCGAAAAGAGTAGTAGCCTCTCACTCCTGCCTTAGCAAATCACAATCCGTTCACTGTTATGCCCAGATACCTGCATGAAGTACAAGAAACAAGAACAACATACGACATCATAGTTTCACTCATAACTATTAACTAGTCAAAGAGGGCTAAACATATCGCATTACATAAACAACATAATAGTGGAACCAAACAGTAGTCATGTATATATATATATATGTAGAAGGAAGACATACAACCGATGCTTTGACGTCGTAGTCTCCTCCAACGGGGTTCAGCTGAATCGCCTCTCAGTACTTGTCAAGGGATTCAGACAAGATGAGGGTCTCAAGCTCTCTCAACAGAGTTTCTACTTGATCTATCTATTTCTGAATAAAACCCTTCAATCTATGCTCAGTTATTCAACTATAGTATCAGTTCTCCAAGTTCATCTAGTTGATGAGAAGAGAGATAGTTTCTTTTATAGAGGAAAAGGAGGAGGTTGGGATCCCTACAAAGGTGGGAGGGAGCCCTATCCTTTAGGAGATTTCCAAGGGAGGTGGAAACTACTAACTAAATGAGGGAGTCCGTGGTTGTTTCAGTTCAACCACTCCCAATGACTCATCCTCGAGGTGGTTGGAATGGAACCTCCGCCTCTATTTTTAAAAAACATTCCATAAACATCTTGGCATGGGTGCTTAACTGGGACAGAGCGCCAACTGGCTCGGGCTCAGTGTTAATTTTCCAGTTCGGCGTGGGAGTATAATTGGCTACTCGTGCTAAGGCAAAAACAAGGGTTTTTACAGTACTGCTTAGGGAGTTGTCAATAGGAGGAATGTTACTATCATGCAAAGGAATGTAATGAAGGTATTTTCAAAGCATGACACTTGTTATAAGTCACAGAGATGATCCTCCAATGTGCGAGATGGGGATTGCAGGGACAGCGAAAAAATGCTATGTAACACTTATCCATAAAATCGGTGAATGAATATTCTTCTTAATTTATTCTGACTAAATACGTCAAGTGAATGAATGATAATGGGTTTCCCTAATCATCCATTTGTAGAAAATCTCTAACAAAACTTTGATACCATGTAGAAATTATATAAAAACTCCATATACCAATGGATTCAATCCAATCATGTAATGTACTAAAGAAATATACTGAATCCTTCTACTATTTGTGGAATATAAAACATGATCGCTCAATCACATGCAAGTAAGAGAAAGAAATAATCAATCACACAACACAAGAAGTATCTGGGGAAAACACCTGCTCAAAACCCCTCTATCATATATAGTACATAGTCAAATAATCATGAAACAATACAATGCTTTCTCACACTGAGAAAATCCTGCACTCTACCTATTGTCTCACCTTGATCTTGCTAAAAATTGACTAGCAATTCTTAGGCAAATTTGACCAACACTTTGCCAATTATCAACCCTTGCTTAGCCCTGCCTTGTTTACACAACCCCGAGGCAATTAATCCCTATTAAACATGATAATCAACCTTCCTTGATTGCACAATCCCTATGGAGACTTCCTCTGACTTTATAATTGCGCTCGAACAATTCACTAATAATACAACTGATAGTTAACTTCCCTTTAACCTCTGTCTCATCATCAGAATTGACATGCATGCAACTATTAATAGCGAATCACTAGTTACTTGGTAGATCACTACTTTTGAATTAAATCTAATTTAATTCACTTGACCTCTCATTAGCTCATCACTCAGTTAGAACTAGTTAAACTGATTTTAACTCAATTAGTTTGAATTAAATCAATACACTCACACCACACTAGTGCATTAACTGCAACTGGACCCTGAAAATATGTAATATTCCCAATTAGTTATAAGCTAGTTGGAATATTAATTTTTGTTTTTGCTTCTTAATTTGATGAATAATAGGGTATGGAGACCCATAAATCTCCTTAGTAGGAATAAAATCACTCCTAATGAGAATGGAGATCATTCTAGTAGCTTAATTGAGCACCCTTGTGTGTGAAAAGGGGCTAGAGCATGTAGACTAGATCAACTTTGACCAAATCAACAATGCTGTCATGGAAGGAGTGGCATTCATGGAGGGACAATGCAGTTTTGGAGCGAGACTCTGTGCATATAAGTAGTGGCTTTAATGAGCGGGGCCAAGGGTGAGGAAGCTCACCACTTATATAAGGAAGGGGATGGCAAATGTGAAGGATATGTTTTAGATTATTATTTTGATATGGTCTGTATGACTATTTTCTCTCTTCAACTGTTTAGCTAAGATCGCAGTGTTGTTTAGCACAAGGGTGTTCCCGAGCAGGAATCGCACCTTCATCCTCGGGGGACTTCGAGTGCCCATTCAAGAGAAGTATATGCACTACATTTCCACATTTTGACATCAGGCCAAAGCTTCAGTCATATGGTACAACGCAGTTCCTGTTGAGGTTGTGTTGTGTTGGAGGGAAAAAGTTGTGGAGAGTTGATTTGGGTGATTTCTGAGCTAGATTTTAGTGGAGGAAGGTTTCCTTCCATTGGGAGGCTAGTAAGGAAGGCCTTTGAGAATCATTGATATATTTGGCACCAGGTTATAGTGTTTTTATCCCCTACAGTGCAATATCAATTTGGATCTACGTTATTTTAGGGAGAAGTTGCAGGGGTAGTTGCAGTGGATGATTTGGGGAGTGATTTCTTCAGTGGAGGGGTTAGCCTTTCATCTAGAGGATCCATTGGAGGAGAGCTACTTATTTCCATATCAGCTTGATCCATAACTCTTAAGTTATTTAGTTGCAACATACTTACATCCCTAGGGCTGCAATTCATATTGTATTATTGGGTGTATTTTTTGGAAACCCTCTTGGGTTGTCTTGGAAGGTTGTTACAGAGCCTAGATCTATATCATTTATAACTCTTGAGGCATATATCAGCCATTTTTTATTATTGTATAATATCCTATTGCAACTATTCTCTTTATGACTATGCTGTAGCAGCTTTCTGACATTTTTCCTAGTAGCAACACCTCATTCTTGAGGGGATTTATCTATTGGAGGCTTGTTAGTTCATGTTGTATGGTTTTTGCCTCATTGTATTGAACTTATTTGCTGCTATTATGATTAATAAAAAGGCTCCATATTGGTCTCATATCTTGATGTGATGTTATACACTGCTTTTTTATTTATTTTGTTCACTATTTCTGCTTTTCCCATTTGGGAATACTACAATGGTATCAGAGCATAATCTTGGCTTAGCCTTTGGATCTTAAGCCAATATGTCATCAAAAGAAGGAGATCCTCTCACATATAGAGAGAAGAGGTATCTCAAAATAAACCAGAGATATGATTATACAGATGATAAAAAAGACAAGGGTAAGAACCCTTTATCAGGAGAAGATGAGGAGAAGGAGTTCCCTAAGCTTCTTCTTCAAACTATGCAAGACATTGCAAGAGAAATAAAGTAGATGAGGATGGATAGACACAAAGAATCCCCTAAAGGGTTTCTACATGGAGAAGGCTCCATCGTTTCTCATCACTGGAGTGATCAACTCGTGAAGCAACAGGTTTCCTAATGCTCTACAATGCCTACATTCTTAGCAGTGGGAAATGGAGGGTTTCAAGAACAAGAAATTATTGAAGACTATTTTATGGAGTATGAGTCTCAATCTCAGAGATTCAAGGATCATTTGAGTTTTCAATAATTATTTTAGATCAAGGACAGTAGGAGACCCCGACATCACAATAGAGGTGGAGGATTCATAAAAAATCATGATCTACACGAGACTATGGGCAGATTTTTCTTACCCAATTTTGATGGGTCATCAAAGTGCACTGCCAAATCATGGGTAGAGAAGCTAGACATCTACTTCCAGTTGAACATGTACCGGAGATGGAGGCCATCAAAATAGCTGCGCTGCACCTTGAAGGTGAAGCACATGATTGGTAGTTTCATGGACTTTCTACATTGGGTAATGCCAATGTGACTGCATATTCAGAGTTCACAAGGAGGTTGGTGGAGAGGTTTGATCAAAGAGACCCGGAGGCACCTTTCATGGGGCTAGCTAAGCTCAAACAATAAGGTAATCAAGAAACTTATATTTCTGAATTTCTAAAACTTTCTGTTATGGTTCCTGATTTATCTGCAAGAAGGAGGGTCTATATGTTCATTGATGGGCTAGCAGAACCTCTACATGGGTTGGTTAAATATACCAAACCCACTACCCTTTAATATGCCATTGAAAGGGATAGAGATATACAAGAAGCCTTGCCAAAAGAAAAGACAACATTTCAAAAAAAGCCCACTTTTCCATCAAAGGGAAAAGATGAGAAGGCCCATTTTTCAAAGGAGAGCCAAAACAAAGTACCTCTTAGTGATGATGTCTGAAGAGATTTGAGGAGAAGGAAGCTTTGCTTCACATGCCAAGAATCATGGGCACCCAGACATAGATGTGTAGCAAGAAAGACACACTATATAGAGGTATTTTCAGATGATGAGGAGGAGGAAGAAGAAGAACCAGAAGGAGATCATAGCACTGGGATAGCAGGAGAGGATCCACCACCACCAGGAGGTGGGAATGGAGCATTTTCTCCAATTGGAGGGGCCCTTCCATCATTGAGAGGAGTACCCAAGTACTTGACCTTGAGGGTTCGAGGTACCATTCAGGATCAGAGGGTTTCGGTTTTGATTGACAGTGGGGCTACCCACAACTTTATTGATGCCCAACTAGTGCGGAGGATGGCAATACTCACTGATAATTTTGAGGGATTTTCAGTTTTGGTCCCAGGAGCTATAAATATGCAGTGCATGCATTATGTTCCATTTTTATCTGTCACCATGGGGACATATACATTGACTGATCACTTATTTGTGGTTGAAATACCTGACACCAATGTGATATTGGGGGTGTAGTGGTTGATTAATTTGGGGAAGGTCACCACAGATTGGGAGACTTTGTAGATGGAGTGGGTGGACAGAAGGAGTGGAAAAAATCATATGATTAGGGGCATGCACACATATCCCTCAAAAACAACTTCCACACAGAGAACAGAGTTGGATTTGCGTAGTGGAAGCAAGGACCTAATAGTCCCATCATTTATGGATTTGACTTTGGCCCATGGGACATTACTGTTTAGTGGCAAACCTCCTGGGAGGCCACCTGATCAGGAGTAGGTGAGAAATGACTCACAACATGTTGCACCACTCATAGATAAAAGAGGAGTGGGAGGTCATGGTACAGTGCATAGAGTCTTGGGTAGACTCAAGGAGGAGGGAGACATTCTCCCAACATCATCATTACCCACTCTCACCTCACATCTTGGGCTGAGAGAGGAGCAGCATCCCGGTATGTAACTTTGGCATGGGAGATGTCAAAGAAGGGGGTAGCCACATGATAGATGTTTCACATGATAGATCATCATTGCTGTCACTATGGAGAATAGATGCTTATTAGAAATCCCAGCTATTGGTGGATTATTCCAAGAATCTTTTTACTTACATGATACTAGATGGCCAGATACTAGAGGAGGGATATTCAGTAAGAGATGGGGTCATCTACTATCATATTAGGATCTTCTTATCTAGAGCATCCCAGCTCAAGGAGAAGTTACTACAAGAAACATATGAATATTTTCTCTTCAGCCACACTTATTCCATGAGAGCATACCATACCATCATGGAGGGATATACTTGGGAAGGCCTTGAAGAGGATATCTATCAACATTTGAGGAGATGCATGGATCATGTGGACATGGAGGAGAGACATAAATCTTTGATGGATTTATCACAACCACCTCTTTCCTCTTTGGGAATGAGAGGGGATCTATCTATGAGCCCCTCCATTGGTGTGAGAAAAACATATGGTAAGGATCACGTTTTTATGCATAATGATTTATTTGATGAATTTTTGTTGAGATTGCAACAAGATGATGAGCTTAGTGGAAAGAAGTCGCCTTCAATAAGTGGGCCCACAAGCTATTTTTGGCGCAAAGTCTATTTTTAGACTATGTCTATTTTTAGACATATGGATCATGTTCTATGAGTTGCAGGATGCTATTTGTGGATGGTTGGTCAAGTTGGAAAAAATAGATGGAATTCTATTTTTAGACATATTGGGCAGAATCTATTTTTAGATTGCCATTCTAAAAATAGATATGTTGAATATTATTAGCTCTTAATAATATTTGGACTATAAACATTATCTTATTCTCTTGGAGCACTTCAGTTAAGTGCATAGATGTGGCACAGGAGCTAACAGAAGGAATTACGCTATTCCTGAGGGTTAAGTAGAGCTATTGCATGGATAATTCAGTTAGAACTCATGTGACAGAGTTTGGTGGAGTTGATTGAGGAGTTAATGGAGTTGTGTTCAGTTTAACTAATCTAAACATAATTGAGCTATTTGTATTTAGTCTAACTGATTAATACACTAGTGAAGAGTGGTGTGAATTAATTATTAATTAATTCACTAATTATAAACTCATTAATCAACTAAATAATACATTAGTTAACTTCAGTGCATGGACAGTTTCAGTGGAGACCAGTGAAGAGATAGGTGAAAGAGCAGGTTAACTATCAGTTGTGACTATACTGTTGCATATTTGCAACAACTAGTGATTGGAGAAGCCAATGAGGATTATGTAGTACAAGCCAGGTGGTTCAAAGTTATTTATGAGCCATTATTCAGCATTGATTACGCAATAGAGGCTGGCTATCAGGTGGTAGAGATTGGAGCATGTGTTTTTCTAGATCTAGCTTGATTAGTGTGTAGCAATTCGAGATTGTGCTGAGAGCTTGTGAGGAGCTTTGTAAAATGATTGTTACATGATCTCTATGACATATAATATACAGATAGTTGTGGTTTTCATCTTTAAGCTTTCCCATGAAATACTGTGTTCATATGTGTGATTGTTTATGGTTTTAATGTGTGCATGCGATTGTTTTTATTTACGCAATTAATGATCAATGGTAGAAGAGATTCTGTATTGTGCATGAAGTTAAAATAGCGTGTGATCAGGAGAATCTCAGTGGATAACATATCATTTATTCAAATTTATACATGGTATCAGAGCGATATTGATCATTGGAGCAATTGCAAAACATTGAAGCGGTTGAGTTTTGTGCTGGTGGAATTCGAATTTGCAGCAGTGTTTTCTTGGTGTCAAAGTTGAGATGTCTTTAAACGGATTGCGATTGGAGTATGGCCTTGAGGGCAGCTCGGATTATATTACATGGAAGGACAGGATGGAGGTGGTGCTGGATGACAATGGGTTGAAGGAGTTCATAGATGTAGAAATTCCAAAGCCTGCTTCTAGTGATGCTGCCGTACTTGATGCATGGCAAAAGAAGACAGCAAAGTGTCGAAGGATTCTATTGGAAGGTGTGAAGGATCACATAGTGTCCAACCTTCATGGTAAAGCTTCTCCATTATTGATGTGGAAAGCTTTGAAAGATTTATTTCAAAGCAAGAGCGATCAGAGGAAGTTGGCACTCTAAGGAAAAACTCAAGAACATAAAAATGGAGAAAGGAGACAGTATGCCCAAGTACCTCACGAAGTTCATCCAATGCAGGGATGAGCTGGGAAGTGTGGGGGTTACTGTTGATGACAAGGACTTGGTGAGCTTGGCTCTCCTTGGGCTTCCGAAGAGTTGGAATTCCTATCGGGACTACGTCGATGGTCGGGAGAAATTGCCGGGATGGGAGCGACTTTGGTTGGATCTTGTGCGGGGAGATAAGGCGAAGTACCAGGGATGGATCTTCATCAAAGAACTCTGATGAAGAAAATTGCACTTTGGCTGCCAAAGCAAAGAAGGGGAAGAGCAAGAATAATGCTTCTCAATCCGGTGTGAAAGGCAAGAAGCAGGACATGTCTAAGGTGAAGTGCTTTCACTGTCACCAACACGGACATTACGCCACTAATTGTCTGCAGAAGAAGAAAAATAAGCAGGCTGCTGGATCTGCAGCTAGAGAGGCCTTAGCCTCGCAGTTTGAGCTATATTTTTCACTGATCACATGCTTAGTCTCAAGTGTGATGGGTTCAGTGTGGTTTCTTGACAGTGGTGCATCCTTTCACATGACAGGAGATCGAGATTTGTTTACTGATCTGGATGAGAAAGATCTTGGAGTGCACATCGAGATGGGCGATGATGGTAGATACAGTGTGACTGGTATCGGTACCATTTCCTTTGAGAGGGAGTCTGGTAAACCCTTCATATTGAAGGAAGTGATGCATGTTCCAGGATTGAAGAATCTTATCTCTGTGGTGATGTTAGAAGACAAGGGATATGATGTTTTCTTTAGCGAGGGAAAGGATTTCCTGCGCAGCAAGGAAACTGGTGAGACCTAGAGGATAGGGTTTCGAGTTAAGAACCTTTATCAATTGCAGGTAGATGGCTGCGCAACAATGGAAGGCAAGGCAAAAGGAGTGGTGAGCTGGGATGATGGCGAGCTGTGGCACCGGAGATTGGGCCACCTTCACCATGGAGCTTTGAAGATACTACAGCAGATTTCTACTGGGCTTCCCAAAGGTACACTTGCGCGATCGAGGAATATGCGAGGATGTACCTTGGGAAAATTTGTGAAGCCACCTTTCATGAGAAGGATAGTCGCACCACGATGATCCTTGAGAGAATTCACACAGACGTGTGTGGACCTTTCTCAGTAGCTTCGACAGCAAAGCACAGGTATTATGTGATATTTGTTGATGATTTTTCTCGTAAGTGTTGGATCTTCTTCATGTAGAAGAAGAGCGAGACATACTCAAAGTTCTATGAGTACAAGGAATTGGTTGAGAAATAATTCGGGAAGCAGGTGAAGGCTCTGAGGAGCGACAATGGTGGTGAATTCATCTCTGGAGAATTCAAGGACTTTTGCAGCGCAGAAGGAATTCGAAGAGAACTCATAGCACCTCATAACCCACAGCAGAATGGGGTCGCTGAGTGGAAGAATAGAACGATCGTGGGTGCTACACGGGCAATGTTGCATGATCGGGGCCTTCCCATACACTTGTGGGCAGAGGCATGCAATACTGCGGTTTATGTGGAAAAACATTGTCCACACAGGATACTTGGCATGAGTACACCCGAGGAGGCACTTTCTGGTAAGAAGCTTGATATTTCCCATTTGAGGATTTTTGGTTCACCTGTTTACATTCATGTGACAAAGGATGCCAGGAAGAAGCTTGATCCAAATACAGAGTTTGGGATATTTGTGGGGTACACTGATACACCCCACGACTATCGTGTGTATTTTCCAGACATTCGCAAGACTATTGTGCGACGAGATATGAAATTTCATGAGGAGAAATCCATGAAGTGTTTGCTTGAGAGGGAGCCACACTTGCATGCAGATGAGGAGCTATTAGTTCCTAAGGATGAGTCTCAGGATTTGGATCAGCCAAAAGATGAGGTTCATGGAGTGGAAGAGACCACTCGAAAGCGAGCGCCAACCATGAGAGGGCGAAGCGCACTACGAGAAGGTGAGCGGCGGCTCGAAAGATGCGAAGGTTGTAGGAGCACCTACATCCACGAGGCGCATACGGAGATAGTCCTGACTGGTATACGGATACATGGCTCTTATGAGAAAGTGTGTCGTGACGGAGCCATCCTCGTATGAGGAAGCCGTGGAGGATCTCGCATGGGTAGATGCCATGGTGGAAGAGTATGATTCGATTGTCAGAAACAGTGCATGGGAGATTGTCCCAAGGCCGGAAGGGAAATCAGTGGTGGGTTCAAGATGGATCTACAAAGTGAAGCAGGAAGTTGACGGGAGTGTGGAGAAGTACAAGGCAAGATTTTTTGCTCGAGGCTTCTCACAGATTGAAGGGATCGATTATGAGGAGACCTTTTCACCTGTCGCAAGGTATTCTTCAATACGGATGATTCTTTCTCTCTCAGCGCAGATGGGGTGGCACATTCATCAGATGGATGTGAAGACTGCGTTCCTCAACGGGGTGATTGAGGAGGAGGTGTACATAGAGCATCCCGAAGGTTTCAAGATCTTCAACAATGAGTCGCATGTGTGCAGGCTCAAGAGACCACTGTATGGGTTGAAACAAGCACCTCGTGCTTGGTACACACGGATAGACAATTATTTCACTGAACTTGGATTCTCCAAGAGTGAGGCAGATCCTAAACTATACAGATTGTGGTGGAGGGTAAGTTGCTGATCATTGTACTTTATGTAGATGATTTGATTTTGACAGGTGATGAACTATTGATACACTCATGCAAGGCTGATCTTGCAAAGGAGTTTGAGATGAAGGACTTGGGCCTCCTTCATTATTTCCTGGGATTGGAAATTTGGCAGCGCAGTGATGGAATGTTTGTTTCTTAAGGCAAGTATGCCTGGGAGATACTGGAGAAGTTCAACATGCATGGCTGCAAGCCTGTTGATACTCCTCTTCTTGGTGGATGGAGGAAGGAGGATGCTACTTCAGCGGAGGTAGTGGATGCCACTGTTTATCGACAGTTGGTGGGGTCGCTTATGTATCTGGTCAATACACGACCCGACATATGCTATGCTGTTAACCAACTTTCACAAGCTATGGTTAAGCCTACTAAGCTCTACTGGAAGGCAGGCAAACATGTATTGAGATATCTCAGAGGAACATCGGGATATGGATTATGGTACAGACAGTCGGATGAGGTGAAGCTATGTGGCTTCACAGATGCAGATTGGGCAGGGAGCCCAATGGACAGAAAGAGCACATCTGGAGGGATTTTCAGTATTGGGTCGACAACAGTTTCTTGGTACAACAGGAAGCAGAGATCCGTGGCACTCAGTTCAGCAGAGGCCGAGTATATGGCAGCGAGTTTGGCTACATGCGAGGCTATATGGATGAGGAAGATCCTGGTCGAGTTGTTCGGTTCACACTTAGATCCTACTGTGATTTATTGTGATAATCAGAGTTGCATTAAACTCTTGGTTAATCCAGTATTTCATGACATATCTAAACACATTGACATCCGGTATCATCATATTAGAGATTGTGTGTAGCGGAAGATCATGTTACTTTCATACATTTCCACGGAGGATCAGGATGCTGATATCTTGACGAAGGCGCTCACCAGGAGAAAATTCGAATACCGCAGAGGCAGGATAGGGGTGGCAGATAATCCTTATCTTGTTGAGAGGGAGTGTTGAGATTGCAACAAGATGATGAGCTTAGTGGAAAGAAGTCGCCTTCACTAAGTGGGCCCGCAAGCTATTTTTGGCGCAAAGTCTTTTTTTAGACTGTCTATTTTTAGACATATGGAACATGTTCTATGAGTTGCAGGATGCTATTTGTGGATGGTTGGTCAAGTTGGAAAAAATAGATGGACTTATATTTTTAGACATATTGGGCGGAATCTATTTTTAGATTGCCAGTCTAAAAATAGATATGTCGAATATTATTAGCTCTTAATAATATTTGGAATATAAACATTATCTTATTCTCTTGGAGCACTTCAGTTAAGTGCACAGATGTGGCACAGGAGCTGACAGAAGGAATTACGCTATTCCTGAGGGTTATGTGGAGCTATTGCATGGATACTTCAGTTAGAACTCATGTGACAGAGTTTGGTGGAGTTGATTGAGGAAGTTAATGGAGTTGTGTTGAGTTTAACTAATCTAAACATAGTTGAGCTATTTGTATCTAGTTTAACTGATTGATACAATTAGTGAGAGTGGTGTGAATTAATTATTAATTAATTCACTAATTATAAACTCATTAATCAAATAAAGAATACATCAGTTAACTTCAGTGCATGGACAGTTTCAGTGGAGACCAGTGCAGAGATAGGTGAAAGAGCAGGTTAACTATCAGTTGTGACTATACTGTTGCATATTTGCAACAACCAGTGATTGGAGAAGCCAATGAGGATTGCGCAGTACAAGCCAGGTGGTTCGAAGTTATTTATGAGCCATTCTTCAGCATTGATTACGCAATAGAGGCTGGCTATCAGGTAGCAGAGATTGGAGCATGTGTTTTGCTAGATCTAGCTTGATTAGTGTGTAGCAATTCGAGATTGTGCTAAGAGCTTGTGAGGAGCTTTGTACAATGATTGTTACATGATATCTATGACATATAATATACAGATAGTTTGGGTTTTCAGCTTTAATCTTTCCCATGAAATACTGTGTTCATATGTGTGATTGTTTATGGTTTTAATGTGCACATGCGATTGTTTTTATTTCCGCAATTAATGATCAATGGTAGAAGAGATTCTGTATTGTGCATGAAGTTAAAATAGTGTGTGATTAGGAGAATCTTGGTGGATAACATATCAGTTATTCAAATTTCTACAATGTTTGCATTCCTTTACCATACATGCGCAAACCATTGCTCCGAGTGGGGGCACTCTACCTTATAAACTTCATGGTCAACTTGGGGCCATAAACAATGTTGAGCATGGCCACTCCCTAGGAGGATATAGGGAGATGGAATATCATTCATGGTGTGCTCCAAAGGCACCAAACATTACTCACCTTATCAAAACTTGTGAGAAGACTATGGCAGCAAGTAAGTGATGGGGAAACAACTTACCATATCATTATCTGAGGCAGTCAGGATATATACCGCGTTGGTTCCACATGTGGGACTACGATCCTCCTCTAGGATTACATATGGCAGCTTATGCATCCTTGGTTATGATCCCATACATTGATGATGTCCTTATGCTTATTATGGGGATGATTGGAGGAAGGGTGCAAGGATTGAATATGCCCTTTGGGAGAGATATTCTCCATGTTTCTTATGCTTCATGTTTCAGGGAGAACATTGGGCAAACCATGATTGCTACATTGGATCTTTTTCTTCCTTATGAGGTGAGTCATTTTCATCTCATGAGTACTTGGGAGGATCATTTCATGGAGGGATTGATTGGGAGACACTTGGTATATGGGGAGAGCTTATCACATGGAGGTGTCAACAAGAAAGGAGGAGAAGGGTTGCAGCACTCACCTTTATAGTTTCTTGAGGACAAGCAACATTTGGGAGGGGAGGATAGTAATATTCCCTATTAGCTATAAGCTAGTTGGAATATTAATTTTTGTTTTTGCTTCTTAATTTGATGAATAAGAGGGTATGGAGACCTATAAATCTCCTTAGTAGGAACAAAATCAGTCCTTATGAGAATGGAGATCATTTTACTAGCTTAATTGAGCACCCTTGTGTGTGAAAAGGGGCTAGAGCATGTAGAATGGGTCAACTTTGAACAAATAAACAACGTTGTCATGGAAGGAGTGGCATTCATGGAGGGACAACGCAGTTTTGAAGGGAGACAATGGTTCTAGGTTCCGATGCAAGGATGTTGGTTTCCAAGCTCTGCCTCTGATGCAGTCTCCCTCTCTCTCCGCTGTGATGGACTAGGATTGTTGAGTGGCCAATAATCGAGTCCCCTCTATCTCCAGCTCTGGGTCACACACTGCTGGTATTTCTTGGGCAATTCTGGCCAGCATAACAATGTGATCACCCATTCTTCATCTCTTGGTGGCTTTATATAGGGGAGTTTCAAATCCTCCTTCCCTCCCTTGGTACATGATGGATGGTGACCCAAGGGAGAGGTATGACTCCATTGTGTGCTCCAAATATTCCTTTGTGTGCTCACATAGTGTCTAAGGAGGCACTGGTGACTGTCCTTAGGCAGCTTCATATAAGGAATAATTGTCCTTTGCTTTGTGTGGTCCCAGAAAGCGACATTTTTCCATTTCCAGGAATGCGCGCTTATCGGGCAAAAAGGCGCGCAGAAGGCGCTCTTCTCGAAGGATTAAGCACGTATTTTAGCATTTAAGACTAGTTCAAATATGATTTTCTCCAAACCTTAGAGATTTTAAATACTTTCTTGATTCCGTAATGTTTTCCTGCCTTGTAAATCCTTAGGCTAGACATTAATTGATGTTGTCTTTTGCTGTACGATTTTCTAGTGTTAACAGTTTCTCCCTAATGTGTGAGGTCTAGGAAGGACTGTATATCCAAAATACATTATAGTTTCTTTTATGTATCGTGCGCAGAGAGAGAGAGAGAGGCCCGTGTGAATCTTGGAATTGACAACACCTTGCACCGTTCTCGAGATGACCATGGCCTAAGGGACCGCTGCAAGCAAACAAAATATACAACATATATACAAATTTTCAACAAGGCAGGCATGTCCCATGCTCGTGATGCTATGGCTAGTTAAAAAAAATTGACAGATACATGTGTTGTCTGCGTCACTATTGTGGTAGTGATGCTGGCAGTTGTTGACGATGACTGTTGAGGCCCTCAGGGGAGTTTTTTTTTCTTTGACGATAGGTGGAATGTGGTACCCATATGCGTAATATTGGTATGGCATATAACTGCGAAATGTATGCATATGTACTGGTTGGGACCTTCCCGTGTAAGCATTGTTGACAGAGACGCTTATGGAGGCACAGGTATTCGACAGATCTGATCAAAGTGCAATGGTTGTAAGGTACGATACCATCATGACATGAAAGCTTTTACTGTAGTTGAATGTTAGGAGGATCGATGACATATGTGGACAATGATGTCTCCCACAGTGCCACTCGAGGATACCCCTTTGCATGGGGAGGGGTGATCCAAGGTACCGCTTCCTTTTTGGAAAAGAGGTGTCAAGGTCGACAAAAAGAAAGCCTTAACCGAACCATGGGTCGCTGACCTAAGGGGTCAGGGACCTAGATGTGATGGGTTTAACATAGGCATGTTGGTGAGAGGTGACTGAAAACGGATGATGGGGATTCAGTGGCCTGCGGTCGGAGTATACTTTAGCAGCTTGGCGACAATCATAGTTATTTTTGAAGGGAAAATCAGTGGAGTCGGTAGGACTTCCAGGGCGGGTGTGAATCGACTATGAATGTCGTGATGGTGCATGCGTGGGGGTGAAATAATCTGACCAAGGGGAATGGGGGACTGCTGCCATGGGGGAAAAGATGAAATATGAGGGCGAAGCGGCGAAGGGCATCGTTTGTGGTCTTTGTACACTTACCAAAAGAATAAAATAATGAGGTTTGGTTTGTAAAAAACACAGAGACGGGTACCCCAAAACATGAAAAGAGGTTGCTCACTGAAGGTGTGAGGATGGTGCTTTGGTGGGGGTGGGGGTCCCATTGGTTGGTCTCATGTGCGGGGTTGATGAAGCGGATGAAGAAATGTCACAGATGGGATTATGCTGATGGAGGTATGGTGGGCCAAATGCGATGCGTGGAGGTGCGCTTTCAATTTGCCTGTACAACCTGGTCGTCCGGGAAGGGGGTTTTTAGTTTGAATGGTAAACTTGACCTTATGCATGATGAATGGATGGGCACGAGGTGCTTCCCAGACTGAAATGGTATGGCCATGGCGTCACTTGTGCTGTGATATATGGTCTACTTTGGGTGATGAGCGCCATGGAGGGGAGGCTCTACCGACCAATGCGAACGTTTATCATGTGCAGGGTGAGGTGATGATAAACGCGGTCAGATATGAGGACCCTATGGTTTATTTCTGATGGAGAAATGATGTCAGGATATGCAAATTTTTCTGGGACCCTATCATGCTAGGGGTAGAATGATACCTGCTTCGAGATTTTCAGTGGATGGTGTTGTAATCGGTTTGCGGGTTCTTCTTGCAAAAACAACTACCTCAAGTGAAAGCATCTTCTTTTCATAAAATATTATTGAAAGACATGAGATTTAAAAAGGAATATGGGAGAGGGCATACCTACCGGCGCTGAAAAATTATTTTTCCTGGAAAGTGAATGTGTGGCATCACTTTCGTTCGTTATGGCATATTGATGATGGTGCAACTTACGATTTGCAGAATGGACCTTCTGATCTCCTGTTATGGACCTCCAAAGTTCTAGAAAAGGAGATAAATATGGGATTATGGTCCTAATCCTATTCATTTTTACTTGCTAAGTTTTGGGAGATTAGAGGTGCTTGCAGAGCCTTTCTTGCCGTTGCGGTCAGCCCATGTACCAGGGACTAGCGATATTATGCCGAGGTAACTTTCATGATGTCCTGCCTTATGTTTTTTTTTTTTCAGTTTGATGGTGCTAGGGGCTATACAAATTAGGTTTGTACGGTCTCTGAGTAACTTTTTCCCTATATTGAGCGGGCGATCTAGGCAAAAGAGCGCCTCCTTTGCACGTAATTATGAGGGACAAGCACGCGAGGGCGCGTTGTTCCATTCTTTTTGTGCGCAAAGGCGCGCCTGTGAAGAATACATGCACGTGAGGGCACACCTGTCTAAGGGACATGTGCGCAAAGGCCATGATGACAAAAAATTTTGGTTTCTTGTCTATTTTTGATGTTTTTCTCTGTACTGATGGGTGCCTATGCTACTGGCAGGTTGGTGTGGAGAGAGAGGGATTGGCCCGAGATCCGAACCACTCTAGCTGCTGATGCTGGGGTGCGTCATCAGTTGGCTGCATGGGGCCTTCTAAAGTTTGCTGAGAATGAGTTCCTTTAGTCCCAAGACCGACTACTGTGTTACATTATACAACACTGGTGCCAGAGGCGCAATACGTTCGTACTACGAGCGAAAAACTTGATTATTCGTCCGGAGACGGATATATACTTTGTGACAAGGTTATTGCCTTAGGGTGAGGCTCTGAGGTGTCCACTCCCTACTGGGAGAGTGAACCTAGACAAATTCCAGAGTTGACATTGCGGTGGTACGCCTCTTACTGAGGGGTGCATCAACATTGCATCAGTGACAGATGTGGCTGAGCGGTGTGCGACTGGCAGGGTCGGTTGTTCCACATCGGGCATCTAGCCCGTAGGTTGGAGTTTTACGCCGATTGAGGGGTGGGCAATTTTTGATTTCGCCCACTTTTGTTTTGATGGCATGGTGTCGCAATTGAACAAGGTCCAACGTGGATCTAAGTCATTTGTGTACGATAGCATCCTATGTAGCATCATGTATGAGAGGGTGGTGCTACTGAGGCCGGTGGTGGCAGTGCCTATTGGGGGGTTGCGGGAGCCACGCATGAGGAGGTGGGCTCCGGTGATGCCGTCAGGCGATGGTGGCATAGTGGGTCGTTATTGGAACGACACTATAGAGGCTTGGTTTGAGGCCAACCCATAGATGTTCTTGCCATACCTGTATGCGGGGATGGAATTTCAGGGTGACCCAGAAAAGGGTATCCCTTTCGGTTATGTTTGGGTACCTGCAGGTATGTGTTATATTTTTCTGCATTTGTTCGAGTATTTATGTACTTATGTGTTTTGTTATTGACACTGACATTATTTCAGTTACTCATGTAGATGTTGGTGAGGTTGGTCACCCAGTGGCCTGATTGGTGGGTCATGAGCCTCCGCTATGACCTCGGGGTGGTTAGGGGGGAGGTGGTGCAGGTGGACCGGGTGGTGGTGCCGATGGACCTGGCAGGGATGGTGCTGGCCCTTCTGGTGAGGGTAGCAGAGGTTGCGGCTGAGCGAGCTCGTGCAGATGCGAGTGAGGTGCGCAATGTAGTACTGACATCTCAGGTGGCCGCTCTTGAGGAATTCCAGGGTCGAGTGGACCGCTTGACCCAGGGTACGCCTGATCGAGGTTTCATGGATGACTTCGAGGAGGCTTGGTTAGAGATGGTGCTGGCCCGTGAGAGGAATTATTGGCCCACTCTACGTCGGGTAGCGATTGCAGTGGCGACAGTAGCTCCGGTGGTGGCACCAGAAGCGGTGGTGGGTCCAAGTGCTCCTCTTGAGGGGGAACCCCCTAGAGTAGTTTTGTACGTAGGGAAAGCACCTGTTATGAGGATGCTTCCGTTATTTTTGATGACTTTTATATCTTCGGGCTGACCAATGGGCTAGCGATACTATTTTTTGTACTCATATACACATGTTTTTTGATATATATATGAGAGATATTTTTTGCGGCTCTACATGATGTATCACCTGTTTCAACTCTTGTGTTGTGTTATGCTTATGGATGCCTATATTTTTGGTTTTTATGTATGATGGTTTATTCGAGATGCATTCCAGTTTAGGATATTGGTAGCTATGTGATCAGCTGTTTGGTTTTGATTCCTTGATACATGTGAAAATGTAATATAATCAAATTGTTTTCTTAATCCTTTGGCACGCAAATCTTTTCTAAACAGGTGTGTGTCTCTGGTCTCAAATGTTTGGTTTAGCTGTGATACTACTAATTGGGAATCGAGGTAGATACGCATACAGCGGATGCCCTGATGGAGGGCATCGCACATAAGTCCAATGACGATGTCATATTCTACCTGATTGTTTGTTGTTGAACCGATACACATGCCATTTGAACATAGTGGAGATCTGTCAGGGCGGTAAATGACCCAGGAAATGACGACTAAATTTTTGGACCATCTTGATGCTCCATTAGCAAATCCGAAATAGGGTTCGTTTTGGTGATCCATGGTGATACTTTGAGCACTTTAACTAAGTCTTTCGGGTCAAAAATTTTGAGTGGGTGGGTTTTTATGTACTTTAACTCTAGGGGAAAGGGCTGCTGGGGCCCTTATGGGTAGAACTTCTTGAGGTAAAGGCCGTTGATGGGGTTAGTGAGGCAAGTCCTGTCCGGTTCCGTCAAGATGTATGCCCCCTTTCCGAGGTAGTGTTTTATGATATAGGGTCCTTTCCACAAGGTTTCGAACTTTCCTGGCCCTAGGGCCTCTTTTGCAACATCATAGTAGAGGAATAATTATCGCTCGGTGAACAAGCGAGGGGTGATGTGGCGGTCGAATGACGCTTTAACCCTTTTCTTATGGGACTCATTGTGCTGCAGCGAATGTGGTCGATTTTTGTCGACAAGCTCTAGTTGTACTACACGCTACTCTAGAGGCTGAGTGTCATTGAGGAGTTCGATGGCAACATGCAAATTTTGGATTTTGCGGAAATCAATGCAAAAGCGCAAGGTACCTTGATTTTTTGCGACAGGAATATGGTGGAAATCCTGGGACGGGGGTGAGGCAATAATCCTATCACCAATATGAGCTAATACCAATCGTATATGGTGGATTATGTCATCGGTGTTTGGTGGGGGTAGAATCTCCATGATGGAATTCTGTATGGGCATAAGGTTGGGTTCCACGCTAGGATGGTCAATTTCTGGTGGGTGGAAATTGTGCCTCCCACAGAGGTGCCTAAATGTTTCTATTAGTGGGCATGAATCTGGTGCGTTATTTTGGCCAGTGAAGATGGTGCATGGTATCACTGAGCCAACAGAGTAGATAGTGTGTGATTCTATGCTACTCATTGTTCCTGATGTGAATGCTTGGAAAGGGTCGGTTGTAGAAGCGGTTGTCTTCTATCTCCATTTCCATATCATTGGCTTAGACTTGTCTTCCTCTTTGGTGGAGTGTAGACTTAATGCCACTCGTGCCACTCTCAGCTTGGGGAGATGCACACATTGAAATGTATGATGAAAGTGTGAGAAAATTTGGCATTGAGTGCATGTGATCTTCTCTTGATTGGAGAGAATTTTCTAGGTAGAGAAGAGACTACACAGAGACTATTTGCAAGGGGCTTGAGTTCTCTTTATTGGTTGACTTGGTGATCTTTTAGATCATATAGGCCGCATGTTATCCTAGGCTTGGCTGAGGTTACTTTTTGGTGGTGCGTTGTCTTATCAGGCTTGATACACCATTGCAGGGGTGGGGACATTGACCCGACGATGTACTTTTTATGCCATTCTCAGAGATCGTCTTGTCTCTTCTCTATGGCATTAATCATGTCGATAGTGGGACGAATTTGCGAGGCATAAGTACAATGTCGCTCATAATGATTACCCTGACATATCAGGCAAAATATCCTTGATATGAAAGTTCTGTCGATTTTAGTCCGAGGTCTGATGGGGAACCAACGTCGAAAGGTTGCTAAATCAGGGAAATGGACGACTACATGGTCCATCTTTTTGCATAACATACACGCTGGTCATCGTTGTGAAGTGCGGTTGGGGGTAACTAGGGGTTCCCTGATAGACCATTCTTCGACTGTTAAGAACATGATAGATCCGCTCATCTTGTTTGCTTGGGTTATGGAGCTGGTTGTGGACTCGACATCGATATCGTCTTCTTGGGAAAGGCAGACTATGGCTGAGCGGAGGCTAGCAAGGGCTAGCGGGAAGCGAGATATGTAGTGACAATCCTCCAAAAGGTGGTTGTTGGTGCATAACGAGCATGTGAATTGCGTTGCTCGTAGCCCCACGTAGTAAACCCTTTTGATTGGATACCATTTGTGAATGAGCTCCAAGGCTGCGCACTCCTCAAGGTAATGGCCATGTTCATCGCATAGTGTACAACGTATAATGGGCATTACAGGGGGCCTTTCTACTATCCTATGTTCCTCTTGTAAGTATAGGATGGTACGAGGCTCATCGTTGATAGACTGGATGGAGGGATCCTCTTGATAGGATCACTTGACCACATGTAATGCATCCCTATACCATGGTAACTCTGGAAAATGGTGCGTATAGTGCCCATAGTTGTCACAGAGAGCGCATGTGTGATTGGTATGTAGCGGTTTGCCTTTACCTTTTGAGGCAGGTTCCTTTTATGGGACCACGACATCAAGATGTCTGCTTCGGAGCTGAGGAGTGGTTTTAACTCGTCCAATTCCGGACATATGTGGGTAGGGTGGCCTATAACATCGCATATGGCACAGACTGGTGATTCCCTTTAAATGGTGGGGGTCACCATCTTCTTTCCTCTATTTGCGGTTTTCTTGGTCGTGATTACCGGTTTTGCAATGGGAACTTCTTTTGCGGGGGCGGTCTTGACCGTTTCTTGGGTAGGTTGGGGCTCCTCGGGACTGAGGGGCTTTAACCCTATGACAGTAACGTTGGTAGCTCCTGTTCCAGAGGGGGGAACAAGGTACCAAATAGGGAACATCAACGATATGTTGGGTAACACCAGTGTTGCCAAAACTTGCTGGGAGACGAAGCCAGCTGGGGGGTAGAGGAAAGGGGTTTGGGAGGCAGTGTAGGCTAGAGAGGCTTCCATGGTGATGCCTCAGTTTTGTTACTACTTGAGTCCGTGTCCTGACTAACCTTAGTGCTTGATGTGGACATCATGCACAACGAGGCCCTTGTGGCATCAGGTGATGTCTCAGGGATAATGGGAGGATCTCCTAGGAATGACCCTAGGACGGATGACGGTTTGAATTGGCTTGGGCCATATTCTTGGTATCGTGAAAGACCATTTGCAGCTGTATCTACATAGGGTAGAATTACATCCGTGTTGGTTATGGGACACTTCTTGCTGTGTGTCAGCTAATCTACAGTAATGATGCGATCTTCGTGGGGGAACATCATAATGCGGAAGACAGAGGAGGCTATGGCAGACATGGCGTACATGTAACTCTGCCCGAGGAGTATATTGTAATCCAAGTGGGCATCCAAGACTTCAATGTTTATGTGGACCTTCTTTCTGGCTAAACAGACTAGGAAATTTTGGTAGAGGTCGACGGGGGTCGAGGGACAACCGTTGTATGCTCGAAGCATTATGACTGAGGGTTTTAGTTCGAGAGAACCCAATTTCGACATGATGCACATCGATGCACCCTCGTCAATGACACATCAATGAATAGTGATATTCTGGACTGACACAGGTATCTGGAAGGCGAGCATGGAGGGAAGCCTAGGGGTGGCTTTGTCTAAGTCAAAAGCCATCATGCACGTATCGGCAGGGTCGATAGCACCTAATGCGGAAAGTAGGGCTTTTTGTTGCTTTGGGCATGACTGCAGTACTTCCAATGCAGACATAATAGTGGGTGATTGAGCTAAATCATCCACGATGCTGTAAATATGGGCCACTTTGGAGTAGTTACCTTCTCACCTATTAGGTCCCTTTTCCATCTTTGGCAATGGTTCTATAGGCATATTTGAAATGGTCAAAGGTGCAGTCGGCGTACTAGTACTAGCCCCTAATGTAGTGGTGTCTGGTGGGGTGTCGTAACTGCAATTCCTTGTTTGGAAAAACAAATATTCCCTAGTCATGTAGATTTCATGGCTACTTTTCTCAGAATCGTCTGGGTTTTGTTGCTGAGTGCTGACTGTCCCTTGGTGGGGGAAAGGTTCTTGCATAACAGCGGGTTGTTGGGAAGATCCTCCTTGTCCTCGGTTACTCTGAAGCTTTTTTAGCTCAGGGAGACCGGGATAGTGGTGAGTGTAGTGCCCATACTCACCACATATTGAACAAGAATCGTTTGTTCGTAGAGGTGGCATTTTCCCTTGCCTTGGGCATTGCTTGGCTCCTGGTTCTGATTCCTGCTGGAGTTGCCTCCAGCCTGGGATCACGGTGGGCACTTTTGGTTGCTACCCCCTGTCCATGGTTCCATTTTGGATTGTTTTTTTATTTTTCTTAACCACGTTAGGAGGGTAGTTCTCCTGGTTATACTGGTGTGGTTGATTTTGGGATGACTGCACAAAGTTCGCCTATGCATTGGTTTGCGTAGGTGGGTTGTGTGCTTGGGATTGAGCATAACGCTGTCCCTTGTTTGCACCTGGCTATTGGGGGGGATCTCTTTCGCCAGTGTTTATTTCTGCGTACTAGGTCCACTCAGCTGGAGGATAGAGTCCTCCTTGTTGATACACTTGCGCCCTATTAGTCAAATCTTGCTGAGGCATATGATGACTTTGAAATCCAGGTCGAGACATGTTCTGGGTAGAATTATGTGCGTATCTAGGATTTGGACTACTGCTGCCTAGGTAACATTGGGTCATTGACCCTATTAATCCGTCTACAGAGTTCGACATGCCTGGAAATTCTTGATAATTTTGCAGGTGCGGGGCATTAGGCAGGATATTGTAAATGTATCCTAACTACTTATAAATCATTTCATGCTTGTGGGCTTTACTGATTGCGTCCTCTTCGGATGTGGGGTATTGCTGTGCCACATCCTTTGAAATCTCTGCCGTCAGAGTTTTCAAGAATAAATCTAAGAGGACCTGATCGTTGATTTTAGCTTTACATAAACTGTGACGCTGCCTCCATTCATGAAGATGGTCAGAGATATGGACGGCGGGGGTTTGTCTAAAATGAGTCAGTAACTCCATTCCTGAATCATGGTGAATGGGTAACTAAAAATAAGTGAGGAACATGGTAGCGAGGGTGCTAAAGGTTCCATGTGAAGCAGGAGGTTACTCCACGTACCACTTTGTGGCTACTCCTGCAAGAGTGCGTTGAAATAGCCTTAATCGAATAGTGCCATCAATGATGCTATTCGATGAACACCATAGGTGAAAGGTCATTACATGATTACCTGGGTCTTCCGCTTGCTTGCCTTTGAACTTTTGTATATCTGAAGGGAGCTTCGTGGGCATGGGAGGCCATGATGGATCGTGTGCGATGGGGTCATTTGTTAGCTTGGTTAAATCGGGTAGATTCAACGCTGCTAAGAAAGGTGACTGGGAGGTTGACACCATTGCAACGTGTGAAGACACAAATTTCTGGTTAGAATGTGGGTTAGTCTGTGACGTACCTTGATGTGTGTTTAGCTGGCTTCCCGTATGGGACGCACTCCTCTGCCCCCCAGGGGTCGAGGGAGGAGTGGTGTGCGGTGTGGTGTTAGGAGACCGACTAGGGTTCCCAACTATGGTTGCTCCAATGAAGGATGGGCCAATGACGGTGGCAGTGTTCCGTCTTTGACGCCTGAATGGTGAAAGACCTGGAACCCCTCCCTGTAAAGGGGGGAGGTCCAAAAGACGCTTTGATTGACAAGGTTCCATTGGGACCGTTCGGGTGTCGACTAGGTTAGGTTTTGGAATTTTTTTGAGAGGATAGAGTCTATGATCACAACAAATTTATGGCCACATACATAAAACAAAGCGAAAATGAAATGAATTTTCCCTTTAACTTAATCTATGTGATCAATCAAGAAAAAAAAATATGGTTTTTTGTTTGTTTGCGCGTGATGCTCAAAATACTAGAAGACCTATGCGTCCTCACACACTCAAAAGTAACTGGGCCTTGAGAAGATTTCTTGTGAGTACTGGCACAACGTCCCGTAAGAGCTGGCGACGCCCCCAGTCAGCTGAAGAGAATCCACCAAGGTAAGGGTAGAGGGTTTGGCGCTTTCCTGCACCGTCACCTATAGGGTAAAGGATGCCCTAGTTTTTGGCCACTAAGAACCACCATCCCACTGAGCGTTCAAGTCTTGGGCTTCTTGGTAGTCAGCTAACAGTACCAAGTATCAGCCGGGTCAGGTAGCCCCAACTGATACTGCACGCACTGTGCCTAAGCCCAACCCCCTCTGAATCAGGTCTCTGCCACGCTCGAGTTTTCTTTGCCGTGGGATGATAGGTGGATTTGAATCTCCCTAAATACACAACTTCTATGTTTCAAAATGAAGTGTGATCAAGGGGGCTTATTGGATGCCTACACCCTTGATCCTAACTTAAAATATAAATTCTTTTGTGGCCCCTATGGGGAGAATTTAGTGAGTTTGGTTAAGTTAGTTTTAAGTGTCTTCCTTTTCTTAGTGGGTGAGTGTGTGTGAGCATATGGTGAACAATATCATAGTTTGAACATATGCATATTGGTGATCCTTTACAAAAGTCCCCTAGTTAAACTATGTGACATTGTTCCTTGCTCAAATGGAAAACATTTGTGGATAAAGGGCCGCTTTCAAAATTTCCTAGTTAATCTATGTGACTAACTAAAGGGAGATGGCGAATTGTAAATATAGTGCATTCATATGCTTTCCTAGGGTCATCGAATGGTGCAAAGGCAACAGAGATTACTTGCTTTAATCGACAATTTGGTCCTAGTCCCACAATCACTAATGCAAAAATTGAACTAAAATAAACAATTTCTACACTAGAAAATAAACTAGCTTATGCATGTGTGGACTTGGGCCACTTACTTGGACTAGTTTATCTAAGTGTGAATACCAGAATTTGCAAAACATAAATCGTTCGGAATGCAATGGTTAATTTGCCCCCTACTTAAACTATGTGAAGATTTTTGCAAAAAACCAACTCAAAATAAAACTAACTCTAAGCCTACGGAAGGCAGCTAAAAGTAATTTCTCAGAAGCTGTGGGGTATCAACACAAGTGCTGGCAAATACATTAGGGGTTGCCCAACACACTTACAAGCATAAAATTGTAGAATATAGGGAGAAAAATCTAGGGGAGTTTCAAATCCTCCTTTCCTCCCTTGGTACATGATGGATGGTGACCCAAGGGAGAGGTACGATTCCATTGTGTGCTCCAAATATTTCATTATGTGTTCACATAGTGTCTAAGGAGGCGCTGGTGGCTGTCCTTAGGTAGCTTTATATAAGGAGTAACTGTCCTTTTCTTTGTGTGGACCCGGAAGGCGGCATTTTTCCATTTCTAGGAGTGAGCACTTATCGGGCAAAAAGGCGCGCAAAAGGTGCTCTTCTCGAAGGATTAAGCACGCATTTTAGCATTTAAGACTAGTTCAAATTTGATTTTCTGAAAACCTTAGAGATTTTAAATACTTTCTTGATTCCATAATGTTTTTCTTGCCCTGTAAATCCTTAGACTAGTCATTAATTAATGTCGTCTTCTGCTGTGCGATTTTCCAGTGTTAACAACGACCGTGGAGGATACGTTTTAGATTATTATTTTGATATGGTCTGTATGACTATTTGCTCTCTTCATCTGTTTAGCTAAGATTGCAGTGCTGTTTAGCATAAGGGTGTTCCCGAACGAGAATCCCACCTTCATCCTCGGGGGATGTTGAGTGCCCACTCAGGAGAAGTATATGCACTACATTTCCACATTCTGACATCAGGCCAAAGCTTCAATCTTATGGTACATCACAGTTCTTGTTGAGGTTGTGTTGTGTTGTAGGGCAGAAGTTGTGGAGAGTTGATTTGGGTGATTTCTGAGCTAGATTTTAGTGGAGGAAGGTTTCCTTCCATTGGGAGGCTAGTAAGGAAGGCCTTTGAGCATCATTGATATATTTGGCACCAGGCCACATTTTTTTTTATCCCCTATAGTGCAGTATCATTCTAGATCTGCGCTATTCTAGGGAGGAGAACACTGTTACCGATGAAATAGGTAACCGCATTGTTACCTACTTTTTTTTGGTAGCATAAAAAGCACTTGATTTTGAAAAGTGGTGATGCAGAATCACCCCCTTTTTTTTGTGCACATTTCTGACACTAATATTTTTATTTATGAAGTATGAATATTTGTTTTAAAATGTTAGTGATTTTCATGCTAATTTTGAAACGTATTGATGCAACATCAACTTTTTTTTTTAAAGCGGTGATTTTCATGCTAATTTTGAAACGTATTGATGCAGCATCAACCTTTTTTTTTAGAGTGGTGATTTTCATGTTGGTAATAAAACACAAAACTTAGATAAAAAATATATATATAAAAACAATAAAAAAAAAACCAATAAAAATGTAAAAAAAAAAACAAAATTAACTCGTAAAAATAAAAAATTTAAACAAAAATAAATTAAAAAAACAAAAATATTCGAAAATTATATCAAAAGAAATGACAAAATTTGAAAAAAAAAACACATAATTTAAAGAAAAAAACAAAAATTAACCAAAAAAATTAAAAAAAAAAAACATCAAAAACATTTTTTTCTAAGTTATTAAAAAAAACCATATAATTAAAAAAAAAATTAAAATAGAAAATTTAAAAATAATTAAAATTACAAAATTAAAATTTAGATAAAAAAAATAAAATACAAAAAAGAAAAAATTAAATTTAAAAAACAATAATAATAAGAAAAAAAATACAAATTTAAAAGAAAAGAAAAGAAAAAAACCACGTGCAAATAATTAAAAAAAAAATCCATAAATTTTTTGTTTTTTTTTTAATAAATGAAACAATTTATAAATTTTAAAAATGAAAAGCTAAATAAACTAAAAGATAAAAAAAAAAATTAAAGTAAATTAAAATTTAATAAATAAATTTTAAATTTTAAAAAATAATTAATCTAAAATATTAAATTTAAAAACAAAAATAAAAAAAAATAAAAAAATAAAACAAATTAAATTTAAAATAAAAAATTTGAATTAAAAAAAATAATTTTTAATTTTTTGAAAAAAGAAAAAAGAAAAAATTAAATTAAAAAAAAATATTAAAAAATATTACAAAATTAAAAAAAAAAAGAAAAAAATCAAATTAAAAAAAAATATTAAAAATTATAAAATAAAAAAAAATAAAAAATATGTTACGAATTAAAAAATTTTAAAAAATAAAAAAAATTAAAAAAGAAAACTAAAAAAAAAATAAAAAAAGAAAATCAAATTAAAAAAAAGAAAATAAAAAAAAAGAAGAAGAAGAAAAAGAAAGAAAGAAAGAAAGAATTGAAAGAATTTTTTGATCGTGGTGGTGCCGCCAATCGGCCTCCCGCCCAGGTGGTGGCGGAGGGCGATTCCGGGAATCGTCCTCCCGCGGCGGCAGGGCGATTCCGGGAATCGGCCTCCCACCTCGGGAGGGCGATTCTGGGAATCGCCCTCCCGCGATGGGAGGCCGATTCCCGGAATCGCCCTCCCGTTGTGGGAGGCCGATTCTCGGAATCGGCCTCCGCCGCCACCTGGGCGGGAGGCTGATTGGCGGCGCCACCACGATAAAAAAATCTTTTTTTTTTTTTTATATATATACTTTTTAATTTGATTTTTTTTTTTAAATTTTTTTTTAAATTCAAAAATTTTAAAATTATTATTTTTAATTTAATTTTTATATTTGAAATTTAATTTGTTATTTATTTATTTATTTTTTATTATTTTTTTAATTTTTAATTTTTTTTCTAAATTTTGTTAATAATTTTTATTAAATTTTGTATTTTTTTTTAATTAATTAATTTAATTGATTTACTTAAATTTTTTTTTCATATATATATATTTTTATTATTAAATTTTATGTTTAGTTTTTTGATTTAATTTTTTAAAATTTAATAAATTTTGTATTTTTTTTTAAATTTATTTGAATTTATTTATTTATTGTTTAAATTTTTTATTTTTTAATTACATAAAATTTTTATATATATATTTTTTATTTCAATTAAAATTGTGTATTTAAAATTAGATTTTTGTTTGTTTGTTTGTTTTTTTTGGTAATAAAAATTAAATTTAATATTTTCAAATGAATTTGTTTTTTATTTAATATATATATATTTTTAATTTATTTTTTTCAATTTTTCATTTTTAATTGATTTTTAAAATTTTTTAACTTTTTATTTTAACAATGTTTTTGTTTTTCTTTATATTTAAAATTTATTTGTTTATTCATTTATTTATTAAAATTTAATATATATATATATATATATATATATATATATATAATTTAATTTGTTATTTTAATATTAACATTTTTTTTTTAAATTTAATAAAATCTAATATATATTTTTAATTTAAGTTTATATATATATATTTAATTTTTTATAATTTAAATTTAATTTAATTTTTTTTTAAATTTATTTGTTTTTTTTAATATGTATTTTTTAAATTTAATTTCTATATTTTATTTTTTATAATTTCTTTCTTTTTTTAACTTGTTTTTTTTTTTCAATTTAATATTTTTATTTTTATTTTTTGATTTCTATATATTTTGAAATTTTAATCTTTAATTTTTTTTTCTTAAATTTTAGGTTTTTTTTAATGTTTGAATTAAAATTTTTATTTTGTTTTTATTTTTATTTTTTTATTCCTATATATTTTTAAATTTTAAGCTTTCAAATGTTTTTATTTTTTTAAATTTATTTTTTTCTTAAATTTTAGGTTTTTTTTAATGTTTGAATTTTAAAAATTAAAAAATGTTATTTCTATTTTTAAAAATGTCAAAATATGACACGATTTTTTTTTTTTGTTATTCTAGCATCAACTGGTTTTGTTTTGAGGGTGTTTTTTCAATCCTTTTTTCAAGAAACAATTTTGTTTTTAGCATAATTTTATAAAATGTTGAAATTTGACCTTAAAAAAAAACCAAGTGCATTCTGGAATACACTTTTTTTGCTTTTGGGGTGTTTTTTCATGTTTTTTTAGTCTTTTTGGGCTAGAGTTCCCGTTTTGAGGTTAGGTTACCTATTTCATCGGTAACAGTGTTGGAGTTGCAGGGGTAGTTGCAGTGGATGATTTGGGGAGTGATTTTTTCAATGGAGGGGTCAGCCTTTCATCCGGAGGATCCATTGGAGGAGAGCTACTTATTTCCATATCAACTTCAGCCATAACTCTTCAGTTATTTTGTTGCAACATACTTTTAGCCCTAGGGCTGCAGCTCATATTGTATTATTGGGTGTATTTTCCGGAAACCCTTTTGGGTTGTCTTGGAAGGTTGTTATAGAGCCTAGATCTGTATCTTTTATAACTCTTGAGGCATATATCAACCATTTTGTATTATTGTATGATCTCCTGTTGCATCTATGCTCTTTATGACTACGCTGTAGCAGCTTTCCAACATGTTTTCTAGTAGCAACACCTCATTCTTGAGGGGATTTATCTATTGGAGGTTTCTACCTCATTGTATTGCACTTATTTGCTGCTGTTGTGATTAATAAAAAGGCTCCATATTAGTCTCATATCTTGAAGTGATGTTATACACTGCTTTTTCAAGTATTTTTTTCACTATTGCTGCTTTTCCCATTTGAGAATATTACAAAAGAATAGAATCACTCTACATGCCTCACCTTTGACCCTCAACTCGAAATTATTGAGCTAACTAAGTCTATCTCACTTAGTTAACTGATACACGTTGTTATGAGATGAGATTACAATTTACTTTCAATTTAATTAAGGGATATTTAAATCAAAAGCCTCATATGGTAGCCATTTTTGGGTGCCATTTTCTGGATTTTGTTTCTAGATGGCAATTTCAGTGTTTCTTGTTGCAAATTTAAAAACTCCCTCTCAACAAGAAAGGAATCATTCAATCTCGATTCAGTACCTTTGGAATGTTCTTGCATGCAACGCTTCTCTAGTGTTGTTCACACATGCAACTCCATTGAAATTGAATAGCCTCCAAACAACTTAATCAATATAATGCATCTGTCATCAGATTCTTCTGACTGTTGGATCTTACTGCACATGTCAATTGGACTCTCTGCGATGCGACCGACATCTGCATCTGTGCCCTCTGCACTGCTACCAACTCTAATCTGTGCTCCAATATCGACATCTTTCACTCTGATTTCTGTCTTCCTGACATCTGAGTGGATCAATCTAACTAATCCTTCCTTTTACTGCTATACTATGGGCTCCTCGTAGCCAGGTTTGATCCACGAGACACACCATATCAATGGACCCTGCCCAAATTTCTTCTTGGGATTAATTCTATACATCGCCCCACCACGCACCTAGAGGTATAGCTGCATGTACTCCCTCTGCCAATCTGGCTCGAAATTACCCCCTCCCAAAGGTCTCTGCTTGAGTGGACTCTTCCACTCAGTCTCGTCTCTGCTTCTCCAATTGTGGCTGCTTCACATCCTTCTGAGACTATTTCTGAGGCTATATGTTGAGAGATAATTTCTCCCTCTCAACCACCAAGTCATTAACCATTGCTTTTCTCCTCAAATATTTGCATGCATCCTCAACCCTGAGAGCATACAGGTTCTTGACTCTTGAACCAATCCGCTTCACCTGTCTCGTGGCTATGTGTTTAAGGAAAAAATTTCCTTTTCTAAACATCACCTCGTAACCACGGTCTTCAAATACCACTATGTAGACAAGGTTCTTCCTTAGGCCTGGAACATACAAAACATCTGCTAGTCTAAGAGGGGAGCCAAAATCCCTCTAAAAGGTAACTGTACCTATGCCGGTCGTGCTATACCTCCCGTCATCTCCAAACTCTATGTTTTGCTAGAGGTCCTTCTCATCCAAGTCGCTGAAGAGATCTTTATTCCCCGTCATATGGAACAAGACACTGCTATCTAGATACCACATGCATCCCATTACAGTGCTGGCCATGCATGCAATGAGAGTAAAATCTAGCTCAAACTGTGAAGCCAATGCTCCACCCGCTGCAACTGTGGCCTCCTTCGTGCTTGCCTTCTTCTGTGGAAAATTTGAATTATAGTGCCCATGCTCATGATAGTGAAAACATTTGATCTTGGATAAGTATCTCTTGCCCTCTTCACCTTGGGATTTATTTTTCTTAGCCTTCTTTTGTTTTCCCACTAATGCACAATCTTCTTCTTTGTTGGTGCTCGAGGTCTTGTCTCTGGTGCTCCGCCTTATCACTTCTATTACCAAGTCAGACCATAAACGCTCCCAGTATGGTAACTTCTTCCTCCCATTCACAGAGTTCTAGTAACTATGCTAGCTCTTGGGAAGGCCTAGAAGTGCTAGGCTCACCAAGTCATCATTGACTACAGTCACACCAACACTTCCAAGCTCATCTCGACATTGAGTGAACTTCGCCAAGTATGTTGGTACCATCTTGCCCTCCTCCTTCTTGATCTTTCTAAGCTTGTCCTTTAGCGCCAACTTCCTTTGGTCGCTGCTATTTTGAAATAGATCTGTCAAGGCATTCCACATAGCTTATGGAGTTTCCTTCGCATGGAGACTCAAGACAATATGATCTCGAACTACCTCTAACAAGATCCTTCTCGCCTTTGCTACCTTCTTCTACCACACATCAAGAAGTTGGGCATCTACTACTGCGAGCTTGGGAATATCAGTATCTATGAATTCCTTCAACCCATTTCCATCCAACACTACCTCCATCCTGTCCTTCCATGCAATATAATTCAAATTTCCCTCGAGTGCACATTCGAGTCTCAAGTCATTGAAAGACATCTTGATTTGCTGCTGTACTCTGAATAAAATCTGCAAATTTGAAACTGTTCAAGACAAACTCAATTTCTTCTCTTCTATTGTGATTCCTGGTGCTATGATACTATCTAGAAAATCTCTAACACAAATTTGATACCATGTATAAATTATATATAAACTCTATATACCAATGGATTCAATCCGATCATGTAATGTACCAAAACAAGATATTGAATCCTTCTACTATATTTGTGGAATATAACACACGATCACTCAATCACATGCAAGTAAGAGAAATAAATAATCAATCACACAAAAAAGATGTATATGGGGAAAAAAACTGATCAAAACCCCTCTATCATATATTGTACATATTCAAAGAATCATGAAAAAATACAATGCTTTCTCACACCAAGAAAATCCTGCACTCTACCGATCGTCTCATGCTAATCTTGCTAAAAAATGACTAGCAATTCTTAGGCAAAATTGACCAACTCTTAGCCAATTCTCAACCCTTTCTTAGCCCAGCCTTGCTCATGCAATCCCTATTAAATAGGATAATCAACCTTCCTTGACTGCGCAATCCCTATAGAGCCTTCCTCAAACTTTATAATTATGCCCGGGAAATTCTCTAATAATACAACTGATAGTTAACTTCCCTTTAACCTCTGTCTCAACTGGGTTATCATCAGAATTGACATGTATGCAACTATTAATAGTGAATCATCAGCTACTTGGTATATGACTACTTGTGAATTAAATTTAATGTAATTCACTTGACCTCTCACCAGCTCATCACTCAGTTAGAACTAGTTAAACTGATTTTAACTCAATTAATTTGAGTGAAATCATTACACTCACACCACACTAGTGCATTAACTGCAACTAGACACTAAAAATAATAGAATCACTCTACATGCCTCACCTTTGACCTTCAACTCGAAATTCTTGAGTATCTCACTTAGTTAACTGATGCAAGTTGTTATGAGATGAAATTACAATTTAATTTCAATTTAATTAAGGGATAATTAAATCAAAAGCCTCACATGGTAGCCATTTCTGGGTGCCATTTTCTGGATGTTGTTTCTGGATGCGAATTTCACTATTTCTTGTTGCAAATTTCAACACTCCCTCTCAACAAGAAAGAAATCAATCTATCCTGGTCCGGTACCTTTGGAATGTCCTTGCATGCAACACTTCTCTAGTGTTGTTCACACATGCAACTCTCCTGAAACTGAATAGCCTCCAAACAACTGAATTAGTATAATGCATCTATCATCAGAGTCTTCTGACTACATGATCCTATTGCACATGTCTAATGTACTCTCTGTGCTGCTACTGACATCTGCATCTATACCCTTTGCACTGCTGCCAACTCTAATATGCTCTCCAGTATTTGACATCTGTCACTCTGATTTATGTCTTCCTGACATCTGACTGCATCAATATAACCGATCCTTCCTGCTACTATTGTACTGTAGGCTCCTCATAGCCAGGTTCGATCCATGAGACACACCATCTCAATGGATCCTACCCAAATTTCTTCATTGGATTAATTCTGCACATCGACCACCTCACATCTGGAGGTATAGCTGCATGTACTCCCTCTATCCATCTAGCTCGAAATTTCCCCCTCAGAGGTCTCTGCTTGAGTGGACTCTTCCACTCAGTCTCCTCTCTACTTCTCAAATTTTGGCTACTTCACAACCTTCTGAGACTGCTTCTGAGGCTGTATGTTGAGAGATAATTATTCCCTCTCAACCACCAAGTCATTTACCACTTATTTTCTCCTTAAATATTTGCATGCATCCTCAACCTCGAGAGCATATAGGTTTTTGACTCTTGAATCGATCTGCTTCACCTGTCCCATGGCTATGTGTTTAAGGAAAGATTTTCCTTTTCTAAACATCACCTCATAACCACAATCTTCCAATACCACTATGAAGACAAGATTCTTCCTTAGGTCTAGAATATACAAAACATCTGTTAGTTTGAGAGGGGATCCAGACTCCCTCTGAAAGGTAACTGTACCTATGTCGGTCGCGCTATACCTCCCATCATCTCCAAAATCTATGTTCTGCTGGACGTCCTTCTCCTCCAAGTTATTGAAGAGATATTTATCCCATCATATGGAACGAGGCACTGCTGTCTAGATACAACATGCATCCCATTACAGTGCTTGGTATGCGCAAAATCAACCTTGAATTGTGAAGCCAATGCTTCACCTGCTGCAACTGTAGGCTCCTTATTGCTTGCCTTTTTCTATGGAAAATTTGAAGCATAATGCCCATGCTTGTGACAGTGAAAACATATGATCTTGGATAAGTCTCTCTTTCCCTCTTCGCATTGGGATTTCTTTCCCTTGGCCTTCTTTTATTTTCGCACTAATGCATGATCTCCTTCTTTGTTGGTGCTAGAGGTCCCATTTCTGGTGCTCCGCCTTAACTCTTCTATTACCAAGTCGGACAAAAAACACTCCCAGTCTGGTAACTTCTTCCTCCCATTGACAGAGTCCTGTTAACTATGCTAGCTCTTGGGAAGAGCTAGAAGTGCTAGGCTCACCAAGTCATCATCGGCTAGGGACACACCAACACTTCCAAGCTCATCTCGACATTGAGTGAACTTCGCCAAGTATGTTGGTATCATCTCGCCCTCCTCCTTATTGATCTTTCTGAGCTTGTCCTTTAAGGCCAACTTCCTTTGGTCGATGCTATTCTGAAACAGATCTGTCAAGGAATTCCACATACCATATGGAGTCACCTTCCCATGGAGACTCGAGACAATATGATCTCGAACTCCCTCTAACAAGATCCTTCTCGCCTTTGCTACCTTATTCTGCCATGCATCAAGAAGTTGGGCATCTGTTACTATGGGCTTGGGAATATTAGTATCTATGAATTCCTTCAACCCGTTGTCCTCCAACACTGCCTCCATCCTGTCCTTCCATGCAATATAATTCGAATTTTCCTCGAGTGAATATTCGAGTCTCAAGCCATTGAAATACATCTTGATCTGCTACTGGTCTCTGAAGAATAGATCTGCAAATTTGAAACTGTTCAAGAAAAACTCAATTTCTTCTCTTCTATTTTGATTCCTGGCACTCCGATACCATGTAGAAAATATCTATCACAAATTTGATACCATGTAGAAATTATATAGAAACTCTATATACCAATGGATTCAATCTGATCATGTAATGTACTAAAACAAGATACTGAATCCTTCTACTATATTTATGGAATATAAAACACGATCGCTCAATCACATGCAATAAAGAGAAAGAAATAAGAAATCACACAACACAAGGTGTATCTGGGGAAAGCACCTGCTCAAACCCCTCTATCATATATTGTACATAGTCATAGAGTCATGAAACAATACAATGCTTTCTCACACCGAGAAAATCCCACACTCTATTGATCATCTCACCTTGATCTTGCTCAAAATTGACTAGCAATTCTTAGGAAAAATTAACGAACACTTAGTCAATTCTCAGCCCTTGCTTAGCCCAGCCTTGCTCACGCAATCCCTAGGAAATTAATCCCTATTAAATAGGATAATCAACCTTCCTTGATTGCGCAATCCCTATGGACCCTTCCTCTGACTTTATAATTATGCCTTGGGCAATTCGCTAATAATCCAACTCATAGTTAACTTCCCTTTAACCTCTGTCTCAGCTGGGTTCTCATCAGAATTGACACGCATGAAACTATAAATAGTGAATCATCAGTTACTTTGGTAGATCACTACTTGTGAATTAAATCTAATTTAATTCACTTGACCTCTCACTAGCTCACCACTTAGTTAGAACTAGTTAAACTAATTTTAACTCACTTAATTTGAGTTAACTCATTACACTCACACTACACTAGTGCATTAACTAAAAATCGACCCTGAAAATAATAGAATCACTCTACATGCCTCACCTTTGATCTTCAACTCGAAATTATTGAGCTAACTAAGTATATCTCACTTACTTAACTGATACAAGTTGTTATGAGATGAAATTACAATTTACTTACAATTTAATTAAGGGATAATTAAATCAAAAGCCTCACATGGTAGCCATTTTTTGGATTTTGTTTCTGGATGCTAGTTTCACTATTTCTTGTTGCAAATTTCAACGGAATCTTCTGTAACTAGAACTTAAACCTACCTGCTTGATAGAATAACATCAAATATACTAAGAATGATTGGTGTTTGAATGCACCTTCAACTTTAAACTTGAGAAACTACTCATGTATAACATCTGATAAGAACTGAATATCATTGAAAAGAATCAAAGGATTTTGACCAATGACAAATATTGATAAAAAACCTAAGAATACCTCATCTACCCACTGGTATGAATGGTAATGTAAAATACAAGTGACCATAGAGATTACCTGCTTGACATCTCAGGAAAAATAGAGGCATAATAAGGACGGCTAGTTCTGGGAAATTCAGAGTTTTTAGGTAGGAAGCATTCAAAAATATGGTCTCGCTGAGGGAAAGTAAAATTTTTGTATATATCCATAAGTGCATCAGTAGAAAAAGGATGTAGGGAGGCTTGGGGATTTACTTAAAGGGCCTAAAAGATACTTTATGGAGTTATCAAAAACAAGACTTCATTGTTTTGAGAAATTACTGCTTTCTGGTTAGGGAGGTACCTGAGATGACACTAGGTAGAAAATTTAGGGAAAATATGAGTATGAGGAAATGTTAATCGGGGTAGAAATGATTCCCATGTATTTAAATCATCACTTAGGTCTAAATACTTCTATTTTTCCCAATTATGGAGCTCATACAAATCAAACTCACATTGAGTTTTTGCTATCTTATACTATGTATCAATTAAAGGGGACCTATCTAAATCAGGGGTAGGAGGTATCATAGGAACCTCATCAGGCATTTTTCCCTTTCCTTTGTGCTAAGACATCTTAATTTCAATATAAATTCAAAGAACAATGTTACCAGGTCGCAATGTGATTGGTTGGAGAAGGGAAAACTTTGCAGAAGGCACTGTCGAGCTTGGAGATCTTTCAATCTGAACCTAGATGGATACAATAACAAGCGAAGGGAATAATACAAGTTGATATTGGATTTTTAAGGGATTAGAGGGTGATCAACGAGATTATTAACATTTTAGTGTGTATCATTTATGATCGTTTTAGACGTTGGCGAGAGATTTAAATGCTAACAGTTACATGACATGGAGGAAGGGATGAACAACAAATGGCATGGATGGATAGCGCGAGGTAAATAGGTGGAAGGGAGCGTGAGACGGGGGCGGGGGGGTAGGAGCGGTAATGGTATCAGGAGGGGAACCACTAAAAGCATTGCGAAGACGCCACAAGTATCAGGAGGGGAACCCTTGAAAGTATTCAAGAGATGCCACAAAGCCTGGGTGGTTTGTTTGGAAACCGTTTTTCGCTCCCCCCCCCCGCGCCCTCCCCTGCCCCCCTCCATTAAGTATCAAGGGGTCGGGGGGCTCAGAATGTCGTCCCTCACTGTTGATATGGGCGGGGATGACCGCGACTGCTGAAAAGTGCGATTTCTTTATAAAAAAACGACAAAATATGTCACACCATTTCAAAATTTATTTCAAAATTTTTAAAAATAAACTTTAATGAAAATTAAAATTGGCGAAATTTTGACTAGCGCGCCCTACAGGGTTTTATTTTTATTTTCATTTATTTTTATTCCCCTTTTATTTTTATTTTTCTTTTCTTTTTCAGTTATTTTCAAATTTTTTTTTTTCAAAATTTTCTTTTATTTTTTATAAAACAACTTTGAAATGAAAAAAATATTTACAACATACCACTGGTGATCCAAAAACAAGATAATTGACTATTTGCTCAATTTAAAAAATATTAACTAAGGTTGCTTTAGTAATGAATTAATAAGGAAAATGGATCCTTATGTGCCTTAAACTTAAAAATTTGAAATCAACCATGAACAACAGAAATAAGAAGCAAACACAACAAATTTGATGATGGAGTTCGTCCCTCCGAGACTACATCTCCTGGTACGCTTACAATGGGCATTTGATGTATTGAATGCCTGTGTCTTTACATCAAAATTATCTATTCGAATATGATCATAGGCTTCAATGTATTTATCAACTTAAAGGTTCGCTTTAGATTCTAACGCAAATTTCGTATTACAAAAATTGCAATATCGAAGCAATATTGTTGTGTAACCAGCTCCAAAAATAGAAGAAAAGAGATATCAACGCCTTAGAAATAAGCCACTTCGAGGGGGCAACCTCCAATACATTACATAAATGAACAATTCTTGGATGATACAATTTACAAAACCTCCTTTCTATATATAGGAGTCCATGGGGCCATAATGTAATCCTAGTGGGCCACAATGTAATCCTAGCCGACCTAACAATAATAATTTAAGGGCACAATAATAACAATATGGGGGTTACAAGGGTACAATAATAACAATAAGGGGTTTACACTAACAATAATAAGGGGCTATACTAGTGACATAGGGACCTAACATGCCCCTCTCCTTCAAAAAAAGTGTTGTCCTCAACACTTGAGTAGCTCCGGGTGCTTCTGTATAAAATTCTCATCCTCCCATGTAGAATCTTCAGTGGGTAAGTTCTTCCACTTGATGAGATACTCCGAAATTGATCGATTCCGTAGTTGTCGAGTTCTTGTTTCCATGACCGCTTCTGGTTCCAATATGATTTTTCCTTCCTCATCAAGTTCTGGCAATATTGTTTGAACTGGAAGATTTTCACCTATAACCTTCTTTAAGCACGAAACATGGAAAACTAGATGTACTCGCGAAGAAGCAGGAAGCTCCAATTTGTATGCCATAGTACCAATATTTTGCAACACCTTGTAAGGACCATAGTACTTTGGTGATAATTTATTATCCTTCTTAGCTTGTTTTTTAGAGCTCGTAAAGACACTGGTTCTGTCTCGTAATTAATAATATTCAATATCTATAATTCACTTCTGTAGTAGCATTCTGAATTGTCTTTCAAATGCCAAGGTGAATGATCTCAATGGATTCTTCTAGACAAAGTTATTTCTAATCTCCCACAATGACCTAATTATGGACTAGTTCAGTATAGCAAACTTGTACGACTTGCCACGTGTCACTGTTTCGTCCTTCGTCTCTAAAATTGATAACCAAGAAACTTCAGTCCGTGTACTTGCAACCAATTTTTACGGCACTCCAATCCAATGCCCAGAGAGAGAGTTATTGAACTTTTCCCACGATCACCTCTTTGAGATGAAATTCAGGAGCCTGAAAAAGCACTACCTTCCACAGATCATATCTCCAAAAATATTGCGAACCAAGCTCTGAAATTTTTTGACAACTTTCTTCAGGATTTCAGCTTCGCACCATATGAATTTCAGATTTTTAACCTTCGTATAAATTTTTTTATAGCGCAAATACCACGATGACCTGTTTAGGAGCCTGAAAAAATACCTAACTTCCACAGATCATATCTCCGAAAATATTGCGAACCAAGCTCTGAAATTTTTAGACAAACTTCCTCAAGATTTCAGCTTCGCACCCTAAAAATTTCAGCTTCTTAAGCCTCGTAGACAAAAAGTTATAGCGAAAATTCCACGATGACCTGTTTGGAGCAGCGAAACCCTAGAATCCAAAGCTCTGATACCAAATGTTGTGTAACCAGCTCCAAAAATAGAAGAAAAGAGATATCAACGCCTTAGAAATAAGCCACTTCGAGGGGGAAACCTCCAACACATTACATAAATGAACAATTCTTGGATGATACAATTTACAAAACCTCCTTTCTATATATAGGAGTCCATGGGGCCATAATGTAATCCTAGTGGGCCACAATGTAATCCTAGCCGACCTAACAATAATAATTTAAGGCACAATAATAACAAAATGGGGGTTACAAGGGTACAATAATAACAATAAGGAGGTTACACTAACAACAATAAGAGGCTATACTAGTAATATAGGGACCTAACAAAGATATGCCTCAAAAGGAATTTACAGGCTATGTCTAAACAATTACAGGATCAGACCCTTCTAACTCTCTTAGCTCTAGTGCATTGGTATAGTCTTTTATAACTCCACCGGAAGGTCCCGGGGTCAAACCCGCGGGCCTCTCAAGATTTTCTTACAACAATATGTATTAACATAGTATTTGATTGTTGGTTTATTAACATACCACACCATATATATCAAATGCTTTACATATTGTTGTAACAAAGGTTTTAACATAGCATATATACCAAATCTGCACAAAATCGTGGCATATAGTTATAAACATAGTCCGACGGTGATATCCATACTCCCCACGTGGCATGTAACATATACTAAAAATGGTATATGATTTATATATTATGGTTGCCGTTCATTTGGAGCATTGCTAACTCATTCTGAGGGTTTGGTGGGCCTGCCAGATATGGTGGGCTCCACCAACCCTTTCCCCACCATATCAATGCAACCAAAATTTAAATATATGCTTCGATGGTTGTGCTATAAATGCAAGCCCGTGGAATTCTAGTTAAGGTTTTGGGCCGACCAACGGAGGTCACGGGTTCGACCCACGAGAATATCACTTAGTAGTTGGAACCATGGGTTCGACCTGCTACCATGTGCCATGCTCACCTCCTGCCATTTGTCCTACTCTGGAGTTGCCACTTGGACTGATATGGTGTTGCCACTTGGCACACTTTGACCTCCCTTTTTTTCCTATTTGAACAAAAATTTAGAGAGCATTTTATCCCTCACACGAAAGAAATTTTGAAAACTGAATATACCACCGAAATCAGAGCGACGAGCTCTTTGACTTGGTGCTGGTTTCATGAGCATCTTATACTGTTTAATTTTTAGCTTTTTGAGGATCCTCCTGGATCATTCCTCTCCAATAGAAGCTTTTGGACCACCAACCATTTGGTTTTAAGTAGATATGAGGTGAGGGCATTGTTCCCTCACCCATACGATCTCCATCCACCTTGCTTTGCTTGGATCATGCCTTTGAGTCCCACTCGAAGATACTCTACATCTCCTCACCTAGAAGTGCGGACCTTCCCATCCAAGATGGTATCTTCCTGTAACTCATTCATAAATTTAGATGAAAAATCATCTATTGTTGAAATTTGAGAATTTTACTCTTGATCCATGATCATTGGAGGTTCATATAACTTCAATTTATCAACATTTACAATTGAATATATATGCATGTATGTAGGAAAATTCAATCGGAATGCATTGTCCCAATATTTTCAACAATTTTAAAAGGACCATACCTTATAGCTTTCAACCTTTTACCTTCAACTTTCATCCTTTCTTTGCTGATGTATAGACATACTTGATCACCAACCTGAAAGTGATGATCCACCCGATGCTTCTCATGAAGTATCTTGTATTTGGCCTGACTTTTCTCCAATTGATCCTGCACTACTTCATGAATCTTCTGGATTATTTGAATGAACTTGATTGCTTTTTCGACATCTCCATGTCCATCCTCCTTAGCTTCTTCACCAAACATAAAGTCCATTGGTGATTTTGGAAGGTATCCATAACATGTTTCAAAAAGAGATCTGCTGGTAGAAGAGTGTAAGGCCTGCTTGTAAGTATGTTGGAAATAATGTAAGGATTCATCCCACAACTTAGGATGTTTGCTACAATAACCTCTAAGAAGACTTACCACTATTCTATTCTCCACCTCTGTTTTCCCATCGGTTTGTGGGTGAAAGCTGTGCTCTTGTTCAAATTAATGTTCGTGATTCCCCACAAAGTGGACCAAAACTCCCCCATAAAATGAGATTCCTGATCTAAAATTATAGAAGTAGGCAAACCAAAATGAACCCATACATTTTGAAAGAAGATTTGTTCAGTCTGTTCAACAGTAACTTTATTTTCACATGGAAAAAGAATACACCTTTTTCTAATTATATGAACCAAAATATACAAATAATCAAGCCCTTTTCTAGACATTGGAAGCCCTCCTACAAAATCCATAGATATACTTTCCGATGGTCAATAAGGAACTAGAAGTTGAATATACAAGCCTAAATTTATGTTGTTTGGTTTTCATGCTGAACACATGACACAACCTTTGATGCACTTAGCAATTGTTTCATTCATCCGAGGCAAATATCAAAACCTTTGTAATTGTGCCATTGTCTTACCTACACCAAAATTACCTAAAACACGAGAAGAATGTGCTTCCCTGATTACATGCACTCTTTCTCCCTGTGGTATGCACAACTTCCCAAGATGGTACAAGAACCCGTCATGAACATGATAATTCACTTTTTCCACATAAGAACCACGAGTTAGTCATTCATAAACATCCTTAAAATCAATATCTACAACATATTTTTCTATATAACTTTCATGTGCTAAAGAACTATTTTGCAGAATAAATGAAGCATTCAAAGAAGGCATTGTGGTACCTTATATTTGATTACTAAATGAAATTGTTGCAAAAAACCCATCCATCTATAATGTCAATATTGTTGCAACTTAGTTTGTGATTGAAGGTATTGAAGTGGCTGTTGATCTGTATGAATCACTGTTTCTTTGCCCATTAAATAATGCTTCCATTTTTTAACACTTTCCACTAATGCATACAATTCTTTATCATAAGTTGGATAGTTAGCAACTGATTTAGAAAATGTTTCTAAATGAAAATAAATAGGCTTTCCTTTTTGTAATAATACTGTACCCATTGCACACCCACTAACATCGATTTCTATTTCAAATGGCTGTTGAAGGTCGGGTAAAGCCAAGATTGGAGCTTTAAAAATTTTCTTCTTTAAAGTATCAAATGATTTTTGTTGTTTTCCTCCCCCTGAAAGGAGACTTTAGAACTTGTTAAAGCATGAAGTGGTGATGCAAAAACATAGAAATGAGAAATAAACTTCCTCCAGTATTGAATTGAACCCAAGAAACTTCTAACTTCTGTCACATTTTGAGGTCTTTGCCACTTGACAATCAAATCAATTATAGTTGGATCTATTTTTAGCTAAAATCCTCCAACTATGTAACCAAGCTATATTAAGTACGTTTTTCCAAATTCACATTTAGAGAGTTTGAGATACAATTTCTCTTTTTGCAACACATAAAAAACTTGTTTAACATGCTTTACTTGTTCTTCCAAACTTGAACTGAAAATAAGAATATAATCCAGATAGACTATGACATACTTCTCAATAAAAGGATGAAAAAAATCATTCATCACTCTCATAAAAGTTGTTGGAGCATTGCGTAACCCAAACAACATAACCAACCATTCAAAAATCCCCTTGTCTAGTCTTAAATGCAATTTTCGATATATCATTCTTTGCAATACGAATACGATGATAATCAATTCTTAAATCTAGTTTTGTAAAGTAAACAACATACTTTAACTGATAAAGCAAATCATCGATTCTAGGAAGAGGATACCTGTTCTTAATGGTGATTTTGTTTAAGGCTCTAAAATCAACACACATTCTCCAAGTTCCTTATTTCTTTGGGACTAATATGATCGTTTATCCACATGGAGAAGAACTAGGTCAAATAAAGCCTTTATATCAACCAATTCCTGAATTTGTTTCTTAATCTCTTCAATTTCTATGATTGACATATGATACATGCCAATGTTTGGGAGAGGGGCATTAGATTGAAGTTGAATCTCATGTTGTATTTCTCGTTTTGGAGGTAAATATTTTGGTTCTGTAAACAATTCTTTATAAGAATCTACCATTTCAACCAATTTGTCCTTTAACTGAGAATCACACCCTTGAAAAGCATCATACTTATCTGTAGGTTTTTCTTTAACAACCGTGAGAATATACTTTTTACTTAAAATTATTAACCTTTTCATCTGACTAACATTGATTAAATCTAAGTTTGTCTTGATTTTATGTGCCCTGACAACATATTCAATTCCATATTACAGAGATGATACTTATTTTCCTTTCTATGAAATATGGCACCTCGATCATAAATATATGGACTACCCAACATAAATCCACATATATCCAAAGGAATCACATCTAATTCAACTTCATTAACAAAATTAATTGTAATTGCAAACCTTAATCGACACTGTTTTGTGACGTGCATCTAAGTATTTTCTTTCAATGATCCTAAAGGGTATAGTTTTGGATGATTTTTAGTTTCCAATCCCAATTTCCTTACTAGTTCCTCATAAATTATATTTTCTTGTGATCCATTATCGAATAATGTGTCTATCTTAGTGTGCTCAGATATTATCCTTATGTGATACAATTCAATTCTACTCTTTTCTTCATTCACATTATTAGCTTTTGAAGAAGATGCATAACGAGGAGAACTAGAGCTAGTTTCAGAAGGAATACCTGTCAGACCCATAGCAGTAATATTCTTTTCATCCCCGGAGTCATATCCCAAATCTTGTTGGACTACAACATTAAATTTCATTTCACCCTTCTTCTTAAGGAAATTCTTTGGTCTTCATGTCCAACCCTCTAAAAATAAGTACAAGTATGCCTTTCTCCTTGCTTCTTGGTTGTTGCCGATTTCTTTCCTTTCAACTTACTCTTTCCCTTGCCTTATTTGTAATCTTTGTTTTATGAATGCTTGAATGATTTCTTTGAAAAATTTGACTGAAAAGGTCTACCACCTGATTCAATATGAATGGCTTGTACACACACTTCATCAAAGTCAGTTGGATTAAACATAAACAATGTATGTCGCAAATAAGAATCAAAACTTCCAATATAATTTAACAAAGTTTCCCATGTGTTTAATGGAACATCAAGTGCGAATTCCTTTTTCCAGAATTCCTGTGTAAACTCTTGCACTCTCTATTTTTTACCTTGCCTTAAATGCTGCCAATCCATTACAACCTGTTGCATATATCCTAAAGGATAGAATTGCTTTCTAATAGCTTTAACAAACTTAGACCATGAGGAGTCAATTTTACCTTTTTTCTTCAAATCTGATTGAGTTTTACTTTCCCACAAAATCAAAGCTGTTCCTCCCATTCTAAGTGTAGCTAACTAATTTTTTTCATATTGATCAACAACCATTTGAATTCTAAAATACACCTCAAGTTTATTTATCCAATTATCTAGCTTTTCAGGATTCATTTCACCATCATATATTGGTAACTCAAACTTAACATCAAGCTTCAAAAAATGATATTTCTTTGGTTTCTTTTGTGAGTATGAATCATAACTTGAATTATAAGAGAATAAAGAAGAAGAAGACAAAGATGGAGGAGAAGGAGGTTCATTACCATCGACTTTTTCCTTGCCCTTTTTCTCTTTCATCCCTTTAGAAGATGAAGCTGCATCTCTAGTTTTCTTTTCTTCAGAAAGTTCTGCAATCATACTTTGCATATTAAGGAACATTTCCTGAAATTGCTCCTCACCAACGACCTTTGTTTCAGGAGCTTCTCCTTCATTTGACTCTCCCATCTCCAACTTTTGAGAGACTTTCCTCTTTCCAATCTTTGGATTTATCTTCTCAAGTTTCCATTCTCCACGTCAAAACTTGGATCTAGTCAACATTCATATTGGCAAGTATCCTGCTTATACATGATCAACCTCGCTATGATACCAAAATATGATAAAAAAACAATAGAATTGACTATTTTCTCAATTTCTTCAAATATTAACTAAGGTTACTTTAGTAGTGAATTAATAAGGAAAATGGATTTTTATGTGCCTAGGAAAGTTTGCTTGCTAGGAAAGTTTCCTTTTGTCTCGTTTGTTACTAGACTCGCTCATTGGGATAGAGGGATCACTTCTATCCATAGAAGGTATTGTCTGGATAAAAGTAGTGCTAAAGACCCTGTATTCCACCGTCTGCCAATGCTGGTCCAATTTCATAGACCAACATGAGTTTTTCTATGTATAGTAGCATAACCAACACAAGTTTTGGTGTCTAAAGTACCGTTGATGACCCTGTCAACGCCAATTTTGCTATGTAAAGTAGCGCTGGTCCTTAAATTTCAGAATTTTTAGGGTTTTGCTAAAAGGCCTAGTGTGTCCTGATCTATGAAGTCATCCAACTGCTCTGCGTGCAATAGATTTTGTCTATTTGGTGTAAGTTTCTTTGTGGTGTGCAAACGTCCATCCCATACTTGAAGTGGTAAAAGTAGATTTTGGTTTAGTATTTTATTATTTGATTCGATTAAAATTATTGTTTGCTGCTTGTATGTTTGGAAGGAATACTGATTTGTTGCTGATTGAGCATTATTAGTTCTTTTGAGACCATAAAAGAAATTGATTTTTCATTCATTTAGTTTTCATCGCGAAGTTTAATTTTCATAAAAGTGCATTATATTACATTGCGTTGAAAATTCATTTTGAGATTCATCATTGAACATTTTTTAGTGATTGAAAACTGAAAAGTGCATTGAATGCATTCTCATTCATAAAAAATAAAAGTAAGTTGTGCATATATTATAGTTGCATAGTTTTCAAAAAAGAAATTTTGCGTAGATTACATTGCATAGTTTACATATTTTAATGTTTTGAATTGAATTGGGATAGTGAAAGTGGAAGATATAGTTAGGAAATATTTTTTTGCTACATTCTTGGTTTTTGCATCATTGTTTGAATCTCTTCCCTATACTATACAACATTCATCGAATTGGAAATAATCCTTTTCTCATGCTAGTTTCATCATAGGTGTTCAAGTGACATCGATTTTAAGCCTTGAGATTGAAAGTTAATTCAAGATCAACTTAAAATTTACCTCAATTAACCTAAGGAGCATTTGGAACATAAAAAAAACATTTATAGGTCTAGGCTAGAAACTTGTTCTAGCATAGTAAATGTAGGAGATGTCGTTAACTGCTCCATTGCATCCTAGGCGTGATATCCTGTTCCACGTACAGAAGTATATAGGACCGTTCCCCAGTAATCTCGAGTATATTGGAGGCGCTTCACGTATGAAAGTATATAGGAACGCTCTCATTGAATGGTTATGCATCAAACAACACTACCACGGACTTGCACTCCCATGTACCATCGGGTATATTTTTGGAGTCCCCACTAGGTTGCTATCCTGCCGTACTTAACCGAGTTGACCACCTTGTAAACATGATACACCGAACACAACATTCAGGGAGATTAACTACCATACTTCTTGGTTCGACAGGAGGTTTTCTGCGGTTCATATTTTCTTGGTAATTATTTATGCCTAGTTTACCCCTTTTTGATTTATTTGTTATTAATTTCTAAAATTTATTGCCCATGGAATAACATTTTACCCATGCATGAATCCTTAATAGATATTAGGTTGAGCCTAATGGCAACAATTCCAAAGTTTACCAGTCAAGGAATCCCATTAGATGGGAATCCTGGTCATTTTACTACTTTTGGAAATATTGGTGCTCCTTATATGGCAATGTTGTCCCTTCTGGGATTTACCATTGGTTTTCCACTTTGGTTATTTTAGACCCCCATGGTTCTGAATGTCCAAGATGCTTCTCAACCAAGTTCACCTCCACTTGAACAGTGTCAACCTCATGTTGATCCTAAAGTTGACCCCTCGCCTTCTCCTCCTGTTTCTTCACCCCATTCGTTTTCGTCGCTTGGTGAAAGTCTAGATTCTAGTAACCAGAAAGCTAAGAATAATAAGGAGAGGAAGAAGAAGAAGAAGCAAAATAAGAAAGGGGGAAACCAAGAAACCATTTCTACCCATGCAACTGATGTTGAAAAACATTCGAATCATTTCCACAAAGTCAAATTCCCTTGCAAGTTATGTAAGGGTGACCAACTCCTTAGAGATTCTCCCGGTATTCCCAAGATATTAGAAGTGTGGTCCACTGACTCACATAAGCCTTTGCAATTAGCCTCTTGAGATCACACTAGTGATAAAACCTCATCTAGTGTTAGTAAAATTCATGTGAAAAAGGGAAAATTCAAATTTCCCTGAGGTTATGTGAAGGGAATCATCCCATTCACCTTTGTCCTATTGATATTTTGTGTATTTGGGGTAGCATCAGTTTTGATCTAGCTCTCAAATTTTGTGGAGGGACTAGAGTAAACTTGATCTACAAGACCCAGAAATGGATTTGGGAAATTTTAGTAGGTGTTCAATTTATTCAAATAATTAATTAGTTTTAATGGATTTTCTAAGTCTAACTTAGGAAAATAAAATAATTAAAGTGAATTAATTAACACATGTGCTGAAATTGTATTAAGTCACATGGATCATGCAACATTTTAATCTCAATCGTTGATGGATTATTTAATCTCAGCCATTGAAGGGTTCAAAGAAAAATTATAAGAGAAAGGCTTGAGGGTCAGTTGAAGACACACATTTTTGCAGAACTAAGGAATTGATCTGGAATTCTAGGGAGGGTTTGCTAAGAATTTCCGGAGAAATTTACTGCAGTGAGGGGTAGTATTGGCTGAGGGGATGATCTGATCCCAAGAGCCAAGAGACAACAAGAGGCAGAGGAGTAGCAACAAGGGCAGTGCAGAGGGGCTTCAAAGGCACGCAATCCAGCAGGGGCAGCGCAAAGGCAACTAGGGCCACGCATGCCTAGCAAAGGTAGCATAGGGGAAATGTAGACCCTCCAAGGGTGACACATTCCCTCCTAGAGCCACGAAGAGGCTGACACATGCGTTCAGAGGTAACACTGGGGCTTTAGAAGCAACACTAAGGGTTTCTAGGGTCAGATCCAGGCTGCGTTCTATAAATCCCGTTTGAGGGTGTGGATCAGTCTGATATTTGGCACTAGAATTTTAGGTTAGCTGTAGATTTGATTTCTTTTATTCTTTGTCAGGTTTTACAGATCTGGAACCTAGATTTTCTATACTCAGAACTACTTAATAAAATAACCCTTATATCTGGTGCATTGGTTTTCCCGCTTTGGGTTTTTTCGGGGACTTATGTCCAAAAATCCATGTGTCACTTGTTGCATGAGTGTATTATTAAGTAAATGATCTGCATGTGTAGGCTATAGTTGTGTTTATTTTTAGTATTTTCTGAATCTAATTTATGAAAATAACTTGTATTAATTAAATCAAGTAGGAGGAAATAAACCAATACATTGCAGTAGAATTTTCACATGGTATCAGAGCGATAGAAGATCAAGTTGAATCTCCAGCAATCAGTTGAAGACATATTTTTCTGTAGGGTGGCAGAAGAAGCATTAGATCCGGAAAGGGAATCTTGACAGTAGGAGAACGTAGATCCAGAAGACAGCGCTGAAGCTACAGAAGGCCTTCAGGCTTACGCAGACCCTCTTAGGGCAGCGTAAGGACTGCGTGACCCAGAATGGAGTTACGCAGTCCACTTTTGAGCAGCACTGGGCCAGCCAAGAAGACATTGTCCAATCATTTCTTCAGTTGTAGAATAATTTTTCCAAGATCCAGAAGCAGTGCTGGTGGGGTAGATATTTTTTAGGTGCATAATTGTGCCTAGCTAAGGCAAAAAAGGCGGGAGGAAGACAGTTATTCAACAGATTTGAGCCAAACAGATCTGAGATTCGATCAGGAGGATCAGAGAATACTTTCCATTTGTATTTTGGTGGAGGATTTCTAGGAAGGAAATCAATTTTCTGGAGAAGCAGCTACTAGAGGTTTCTAGTCACCAATAAACCCAGATAGAGAGGGAGAAGTATTGTTTCTGTCAGATCTGAGCAAAGATGGCTCGATATGGATTGAGGGACCAAGATAGATTGGACGACATGTCTAAATATGTTATCTGGAAGGCTAGAATCCTCTTAGTTCTAGATGAGTATGGTCTCAAATATCATGCAGAGAAAGTTCTTACTGCACCATCCGATGCAGATCCTATGAATAAGTATGAAGAAAATCAAGTGCGGAATAAGCGTTTGATCATAGACAGAGTTAAGGACCACGTTATACCTCATATTTATAGAAAGAACACAGTGAATGGCATGTGGGTAGCCTTGGACATGATGTACCAAGGAGGTTCTGTCCAAAGAAGAATGCTTCTAGAGAACCAGATGTGGTTGTTCCCAATGATGAAGGGTGAAGAGATAGATCCATTCCTCTTTAGACTTCAAGCTATCCGAGACCAACTGATTGGCATGAGTGATAATCCAGATGAAGGGCTCCTAGTGAGGACGACCCTAAATGTTGTCTCTAAATAATGGGAAACATTTGCCTAGAGCATTCTAGGAAGGGCAACGTTACCATCATGGGAATATATGTGGGATATTCTCCGCCAAGAGGAGATCACGAGGATCACCAAGAAGCAGTCTATCAGTGGAGGAAGCGGATCAACCAAAGTGAAGAAATAAGAGAAGGAGGATGCAGCCCTTGCATCAAGGGAAAATAAGCAAGGGAAGAAGAAGAATGACCTTTCCAAGGTCCAATGTTTTAACTGTGGTGATCTTGGACATTTCTCCAGCAGTTTTCCTAAGAAGAAGGACAAATTATCTTATGATTCCAAGGCTGTAGTAGAAAATGATGATGGCTCTAATGATGATGCATCCATGAGTGCTCATGCCCCTCGAGAGGAGAGGTGGGGTGACATGGATCTGTAGAGAGTTACAGATTCTGGCAGGATCCTTGAGTCAACCCTACTCTTGGATCACATATGAGCTACGAGAGCCTTAAGATGGTAGCGGGATGAGTCGGGAGATGGTTGCATATGAGAACATTGAAGAAGAAAAGGGAGCTGAAGAGCTGAAGAGTGAGCAGTGTAATGCAGAGGCAGCATCAATGTGGAGGCAGCAGCATAGAGAGGTTGATGGGACTTCAACAACGCAGAGAAGCTGGGCTCACACAGTGCAGTGTTGCAACATGACAGTGTCTCCAAGAGGACACCAGGAATCAACATCCAGGGAGCTTCAGTGATGAAGGGAAACTTGACTTATCTGTCAAATAGTTGGGTAGAGACTTCAGTTGCTTACTTCTAAACAACTAAGTTTCACTGCAGAAGTTAGCAGTGGTAGTGCTATGGGCAACATGATGCAAAAATTTGGGGATGCGGTCACAGTTGTGGCGGTGGCGTTTTTATTGTCTGACTTGGGTAAGGTAAGCATAAAAAACATAGATCCAGTACTCAAGATCTTGTAATGCATGGTGTGATGTATTGCTAGAGCACACTCTTGATGCTAAGAGGGAGTGTTGATATTTTGTGTATTTGGGGTAGCATCAGTTGTGCTCTAGCTCCCAAATTTTGTGGAGGGAATAGAATACACTTGATCTACAAGACCCAAAAATGGATTTGAGAAATTTCAGTTGGTGTTCAAGTTATTCAAATAATTCATTATTTTGAATGGATTTCCTAAGTCTAACTTAGGAAAATAAAATAATTAAAGTGAATTAATTAACACATATGCTGAAATTGTCTTAAGTCACATGGATCAAGCAATATTTTAATCTCAGCCGTTGATGGATGATTTAATCTTGGTCATTGAAGGGTTCAACGAAAAAGTATAAGAGAAATGCTTGAGGGTCAGTTGAAGACACATTTTTGCAGAACTGAGGAATAGATCTGGAATTCTAGGGCGTGTTTGCTAATAATTTCCTGCAGTGAGGGGTAGTATTGGCTGAGGGGATGATCTGATCCCAAGATCCAAGAGACAAAAAGAGGCAAAGGAGTAGCAACAAGGGCAGCGCAGTGGGGTTTCAGAGCCACACAGTCTAGTAGGAGAAGCGCAAAGGTAGCTAGGGCCACGCATGCCTAGCAAAGGCAGCGCAGTGGTAGCGTAGACCCTCCAGGGGTTACGCAGGCCCTCCTATATCCACGCAGAGGCTGACGCAGGCCTTCAGAGGAAACACTGGGGCTTCAGAAGCAATGCTGAGGGTTTCTAGGGTCAGATCCAGGATGAGTTATGTAAATCCTGTTTGAGGGTGTGGATCAGTATGATATTTGGCACTAGAACTTCAGGTTAGCTACATATTTGATTTCTTTGATTCTTTGTCAGGTTTTCCAGATCTGGAACCCATATTTGCTGTACTCATAACTACTTAATAAAATAACCCTCATATCTGCTACACCGGTTTTACCGCTTTGGGTTTTTCTGGGGACTTATGTCCAAAAATCCATGTGTCACTTTGTTGCATGAGCATATTATTCAATAAATGATCTGCATGTGTAGGCTATAGTTGTGTTTATTTTCAGTATTTTCTGAATCTGATTTCTGAAAATAACTTGTATTAATTAAATCAAGTAGGAGGAAATAAACCACTACATTGCAGTAGAATTTTCACATGTCCTTCTTTTGATGAAGCCTCCAAAGTTTTGGAAAACCTTACAGCTTCTCAACCTTGTCTTTCCGTTGGTTACCAGAAGCTTTCCCCGGATCCTCTGCTAGTTGTTAAAAAATAATCTTTGGTCAGTCCCACACTCTATGAAAGTGAATCCCATGAGTTCATTCCCGACCAACCATTGGTTGAGAAAATGACCAACCTGATTCCACCTTTAGTTGATTGTACCTTTCCCATAGAGAGTGAACCACATGCCACTCATGTTATTTTTGTTTCTTCAAATTCACATGAATTGGAGGGAATTCCTCCCATTCCCACAGTATAGGAGGGCGATCCTCCTGTTCCCGTAACACAAGGGGGGATTTCTCTCGTTCCCACAAAACCCCCTTTAAGTGGTCTAGTCGCTTCTTTTGATTGGAGTCGACTTGCAGGATATCATCTTCCTTCTTACGTGCCCTTTGTGATAAAAATATAGGCTTATAATGTGGTCGTACCTAGCACAATAATAGATGAAGGTGCATCTGTTAGTATTTTGTCCTCAACTACTTGGAAATATTTAGGTTCTCCACAACCTATACCTGTTACCCAGAATCTGTTGGCTTTTAACAGAGGAAGCATTCAATCATTAGGGATCCTTCCTAAGTTTCCTATTAATTTGGGATGAAAGATCATCTATATAGATGTGATGGTTATCCAAGGCCCTTTGTATTTTAATTTACTCCTTGGGCATGACTATACTTATGTCATGGGAGATATTGTCTCTTCTCTCTTTTGTGTGATTTGTTTCTCGCATGAAGGAAGAATCATGACCGTTGATCAATTTTCATTCATTAGTCCTAATCTGGATCTTAATCAACCATCATCCCTTAATGGTCCTTACATGTCATTGATATCTTCCTCACCATAAGCTAATTATGTGGCAACTTGTTTCATGTCCGCGTCTATTGATGATCTAGTCAGTGATATAGTGCATCATGTACTGGGGGCATTGGACCCTCATTTCCAGTGCATTGTTCTCCCATCTCATGAGAACCTCTTAGAAGCCATGACCTCTTATGGGCCATGATCAAGGTCTCCTGGAGCAGAGTTCCTTTACTTATGTCAATCTCCTTAAAAAATGAAGCAAGGTCTTTAGAGAAAAGTTCCTTATCTTTTGTCAAGCTCGTTAAAAAATGAGAACAAGTACCGGACAGAGTTCCTTTCCTTGTGTCAATCTCATTAAAAAATGAAACAAGGTGTCATGAGGATAGTTCTTTTACTATGTCAACCTCGTTAAAAGATGAAACAAATTCCTATGAGGATAGTTCTTTTACTATGTCTACCTCGTTAAAAAATGAAATAGATTCCTATGGGCATAGTTCTTTTATTGTGTTAATCGCATTAAAAAAGGAAACAAATCTCAATCCAATTCGAGTCTTTGATTATATCTTGTAAATTCCTAGTCAAGTCTTTCACTTGATCTTGTAAATGAACCTTTATTCCATCCACCTGTTAGTAACCAATAGTCTAATTAGGTGAATGAGATGAAGCTTGGGGGGCATGTACCTTGAATTGAGTCATTATGCTGGGGGCATGCTAGCCTTCCAAGAATTGTTTGTCCCCATTTCAAGCTTGTGTAAAAATTAAACCACTCTCAGGAATAGTTTGTATTTGTTTCAATATTGTGTAAAAATGAAATCAATTTCAAGAAGAATTTCCCATGTTTCCATCTTATGTAAAAATGAAACCATTCCTATACACCTCTCGTGATTTCCTTTTTATTTTCATCTTCTGCCAAATGAGCCTTGGTTTCCTCATTCCATCATCACCATCTTCTTGGCCGATCATATGATTTCACTTGATTGTTTTACCCTTTCCCAGGGAACCAATGCGATGAGTGGTCTTGTTAGCCAACCTCTTGTCCTTTACATGTTTTTAGAAGTTCCATTATCACCGAAACCAATTGCTACCTTTTATACCAATCGTTCCTCTAGGATGTGTAAATTTTCAGCTCTTTTTTGACTCTCAAAAATTGAAAAGATTTCCGAGCACTTGTCTTTTCAAGCTTGTTGCAGTAAATGAAATGATGTCTACTCAGTATAAGTTTAACCCTTTTTCGAGCTGAGATAGACTAACTATGAAAAAGGAATACCTTATTCAAACATGAATAAGAGGCTCTCTTGGATATTGTTTTCTCCTTTTCGGGTTTAAGATACTATTCACGAAAAGGGACATTTGGAGTTTTCTTTTCCAACTCTTTTTCAAACTCCCCAAACATTAAAAAGATGCCGAGTTACCCCTTAGTCAGACTCATAAAACTTAAATGCCAAAGGACTTGTCGCCATGACAAGATCGAGTTACTCCTTCCTATTACTCATTAAACTTACTGGGATGGATTCATTCTAAGGTTGAAATTATACGCTAAGAATATGGTATCATCTTCAGGATTGCTATAAAAAATAAAGAGGTACTCGCTAGAAATAGTGGGGAAAAATGGAAGTAAAGTATGTCTTGTATTTTGTATTAAAGGCAGCATGATGGTATTGAACATAACACTTATCTGCATCTCGTGTCGGGTTTGGGTTATCCTCTCTTCGTCACTTTCATTCCTAGGTTTTGGAAATCCATTTTCCTCTCATTTGATCATATCTTGTTCTCACCATGACCATTGATCCCATTTTTAGTTAAATGTTGCCAACATACGGAGTCATGTCACCGATATTTTCAAGAGAAGTCCTATATGTAAAAGTCAAGCCTCTCATACTTATCTGACCCTCTCTACAAAATTCTTGAATCATCCCTATCTACCTTGAGAAATACTATGTTTCATGTCGATGATGTGGGAAAAATTATGGCCCTCCTTCGATGGATCTCTTCATGTTGACATCAACTCCTTATCCAAGAAGTTGATCTAGAAACTCCCTTTCAATACCTTAGAGATTGCATGCCTTAATGGAAAGTTCTTCGCTTCGATGATGGGTTCACATCATTGGCCTTCAATTGAATGATTATGCAAGTGTTCGACTTCAGCTCCCTTATTCGCAGTTGTATATTGTGATGTTGTACCTTGATGGCCATTGCCATTATTGGTGGTTTCTCTCGTACATGTTAAAAATTTTCTTCATTGACTGGTTATCAGGTGGTTTCTACCATGTTTGACATCAA